>CM022303.1:290089220-290410021 GCA_011799875.1 Thinopyrum elongatum | reverse complement strand
AGATGACCAAGACTCCATTCTCCGGACAATGGAGCGATCAACCAACTTGTTGGAAATAATACATACTGATGTATGCGGTCCAATGAGCGTTGAGGCTCGCGTGGCTATCGTTATGTTCTCACCCTCACTGATGACTTAAGTAGATATGGTATGTCTACTTAATGAAACACAGTCTCGAGACCTTTGAAAAGTTCAAGGAATTCAGAGTGAGGTAGAGAATCAACGTGACAGGAAATAAAGTTCTTACGATCAGATCGTGAGGAGAATATTTGAGTCACGAGTTTGGCACGCACTTAAGGAAATGTGGAATTGTTTCACAACTCACGCCGCCTGGACACCCTCAGCGAAATGGTGTGTCCGAACAACGTAATCGCACTCTATTGGATATGGTGCGATCTATGATGTCTCCTTACGGATCTACCACTATCATTTTGGGGTTATGCTTTAGAGACAGCCGCATTCACTTTAAATAGGGCACCGTCTAAATCCGTTGAGGACGACACCGTATGATTATGGTTGGGGAAGAAACCTAGCTGTCATTTCTGAAAGTTTGGAGATGTGATCTTATGTCAAGAAACTTCAACCTGAAAAGCTCAAACCCAAATCGGAAAAATGCGTCTTCATAGGACACCCTAAGGAAACTATTGGGTATACCTTCTACCTCAGATCTGAAGGCAAGATCTTTGTTGCCAAGAATGGATCCTTTCTGAGAAAGAGTTTCTCCGAGAAGTAAGTGGGAGGAAAGTAGAACTTGACGAGGTACCCCCCTCTGAACCGGAGAGTAGCGCAGCTCAGGAAGATGTTTCTGTGGTGCCTGCACCGACTAGAGAGGAAGTTAATGATGTGATCATGAAACTTCGGATCAAGTTGCTACTGAACTTCATAGGTCCACGAGGACATGTTCCGCACCAGAGTGGTACGGCACCCTGTCCTGGAAATCATGTTGTTAGACAACGGTGAACCTTCGAACTATGAAGAAGCGATGGCGGGCCCGGATTCCAACAAATGGCTTGAAGCCATGAATCCGAGATAGGATCCATGTATGAGAACAAAGTAGGACTTTGGTGGACTTGCTCGATGATCGGCGAGCCATGGAAATAAGTGGATCTTTAAAGACTGACGCGGATGGTAATGTACCGTCTATAAGGCTAGGCTTGTCGCTAAGGGTTATCGACAAGTTCAAGGAGTTGACTACGATGAGACCTTCTCACCCGTAGCGAAGCTGAAGTCCGTCCGAATCATGTTAGCAATTGCCGCATTCTATGAATGAAATCTGGCAAATGGACGTCAAAACGGCATTCCTTAACGGTTTCCTTAAGGAAGAATTGTATATATGCAGCCGGAAGATTTTGTCGATCCTAGAATGCTGACAAAGTATGCAAGCTCCAGCGCTCCATCTATGGGCTGTGCAAGCATCGGAGTTGGAAATTTGCTTTGATGAAATGATCAAAGCGTTTGGGTTTATACAACTTATGGAGAAGCCTGTATTTACAAGAAAGTAGTGGGAGCCTGTAGCATTCTCATATATATGTGGATACATCTATTGATGGGAAATGATATAGAACTTTTGGAAAGCATAAAGCCTACTTGAATAAGTGTTTTTCAATGAGGACCTTGGAGAAGCTGCTACATATTAGGCATCAAGATCTATAGAGATAGATCGAGACACCTCATTGGTCTTTCACAAAGCACATACCTTGACAAGATATTGAAGAAGTTCAATATGGATCAGTCTAAGAAGGGGTTCTTGCCTGTATTGCACGGTGTGAGATTGAGCACAGCTCAACGCCTGACCTCGGCAGCAGAAGTGAAAAGATGAGTGTCATCCCCTATGCCTGCCATAGGCTCTATATGTATGCCATGCTTGTACCGACCTGATGTGAACCTTGCCATAATTTGGTAGGGAGGTACCAAAGTGATCCTGGTATGGAACACTGGACAGCGGTCAGAATATCCTGAAGTACCTGAAAAGGACTAAGGATATGTTTCTCGTTTATGGAGGTGCCGAAGAGCGTCGTCGTAAAGGGTTACGTCGACCTAGCTTTGACACAGATCTGGATGACTCCAAGTCCACAACGGATACGTGTATATTTTGAATGGTTGGGGCAGTCAGCTGGTGTAGTTGCAAGCAAAGCGTCGTGGCGGGATCTACATGTGAAGCGGAGTACATAGCGGCTTCGGAAGCAGCGCAGGAAGGAGTCTGGATGATGGAGTTTATCACCGACCTAGGAGTGGTTCCCAATGCGTCGGGCCCGATGACTCTCTTCTGTACAACACTGGAGCTATTGCCATTGCCAAGGAGCCCAGGTTTCACAAGAAGACCAAGCACATCAAGCGCCGCTTCAACTCCATTCGTGAATATATTCAAGATGGAGATGGATTAGATATTTGTAAAGTACATACAGATCTGAATGTCGCAGATCCATTGCACTAACGTCTTCCACAGTAAAACTGATCAGCACCCAAACTCTATGGGTGTTCGATTCATCACAATGTAACTAGATTATTGACTCTAGTGCAAGTGGGAGACTGTTGGAAATATGCCCTAGAGGCAATAAAAAATGGTTATTATTATATTTCCTTGTTCATGATAATTGTCTATTGTTCATGCTATAATTGTATTAACCAAAACCGTAATACATGTGCGAATACATAGATCACAACATGTCCCTAGTGAGCCTCTAGTTGACTAGCTCGTTGATCAATAGATTGTGTGTTTCCTGACCATGGAATTGGATGTCGTTGATAACGGGATCACATCATTAGGAGAATGATGTGATGGACAAGACCAATCCTAAGCATAGTACAAGATCGTGTAGTTCGTTTGCTAGAGCTTTCTAATGTCAAGTATCATTTCCTTAGACCATGAGATTGTGCAACTCCCGTATACCGTAGGAATGCTTTGGGTGTATCAAACGTCACAACGTAACTGGGTGACCATAAAGGTGGACTACAGGTATCTCCGAAAGTGTCTGTTGGGTTGGCACGAATCGGACTGGGATTTGTCACTCCGTATGACGGAGAGGTATCTCTGGGCCCACTCGGTAATGCATCATCATAATGAGCTCAATGTGACTAAAGAGTTAGCCACGGGATCATGCGTTACAGAATGAGTAAAGAGACTTGCGCGTTAACAAGATTGAATGAGGTATGGGGATACCGACGATCGAATCTCGGCAAAACATACCGATGGACAAAGGGAATTGTATACGGGATTGATTGAATCCCCGACATCGTGGTTCATCCGATGAGATCATCATGGAACATGTGGGAGCCAACGTGGGTATCTAGATCCGCTGTTGGTTGTTGACCGGAAGATGTTTTCGGTCATGTCTGCATGGTTCCCGAACCCGTAGGGTCTACACACTTAAGGTTCGGTATGCTAGAGTTGTTATGGGTAATTGTATGTGGTTACCGAAGGTTGTTTGAGCTCCGTATGAGATCCCGGACGTCACGAGGAGTTCCGGATGGTCCGGAGGGAAGATTTATATATGGGAAGTCCAGTTTTCAGTCACCGGAATGGTTTCGGGGTTATCGGTATTGTACCGGGACCACCGAAAGGTGTCCGGGGGTCCACCGGTGGGACCACCTGCCCGAAGGGCCTAGTGGGCTGAATATGGGTGGGGACCAGCCCTTAGTGGGATGGTGCGCCCCTCCCCAAGACCCAAGCGCCTAGGGTTGGAAACCCTAGGGAGGGGGCGCCTCCCACCTTGCTTGGGGGCAGTCTCCCCCTCCTGGCCGCCGCCCCCCTCTAGATGCATCTAGGGGGGCCGGCCCCCTCTCCCCTTCACCCTATAAATAGAGGGGGTGGGAGGGCAGACGCATCCCTTCTCTGGCACAGCCCTTCCCCCTCTTCAACACCTCCTCCTCCTCCGTAGTGCTTGGCGAAGCCCTGTTGAGAACCACGAGCTCCTCCACCACCACGCCGTCGTGCTCGGAGTTCTCCCTCAACTTCTCCTTCCCCCTTGCTAGATCAAGAAGGAGGAGACGTCCCCAGGCTGTACGTGTGTTGAACGCAAGGCGCCTCCGTTCGGCGCTTGGATCGGATCTTCCGCGATTTGAATCGCCGCGAGTACGACTCCATCAACCGCGTTCTTGTAACGCTTCCGCTTAGCGATCTTCAAGGGTATGAAGATGCACTCCCTATGTCTCGTTGCTAGCATCTCCTAGATTGATCTTGGTGACACGTAGGAAATTTTTGAATTATTACTACGTTCCAAACACTCCTCTCTCTCTGTCTTCTCTCTCCCTAACCCCACCCGCGCCGCCAGTCAGATCGCCCCCGACCCCCGACCGCACACCGCCACCCGCCGCCGCCCCCAACCGACCCCCGTCCTCTACCACACGTCGCCCCGCCCGCCGCCCGTTGCCATAGCCGCTCCGCCCCCCCCCCCCCCGCCGCCGCCCCGGCTCGCCTCTCTGTCCCCCCCCGGACTCTAGGTTTATATTTAGTTTAGTTTAGGTTTAGTTAAGAAGAAAGATGAAAAAAAAGAAAATAAGAAGAAGAAGAAGAAGAAGAAGAAGAAGAAGAAGAAGAAGAAAAGAAGAGGAGGAGGAAGAAGAAGAGGAGGTTTGGGGTGCGTCGGCGCCGACGGAACCGGGTCGAGGTTAGGGGTGCGTCGGTGCCGACGGAACCTGGTCGAGGATCGAGGTTAGGGGTCGATGGTCTAGGGGTCGATGGTCGAGGATCTTCCGGTCTGAGTGCTGACCGACTGGTGTCGTAGCTTAAGATGAGCACGTCCCCGAGCTGAAGGTCATGAGCGTGGGCGAACTGCTTCCATCCGTGCATGAATAATGGATGGAAGCAGTTCGCCCACGCTGATGACCTTCCGGGCACGTCCGCATCTTAAGATACAACAACAGCCGCACCATGCTCACAGTGAAGGTGTTCAACATGACCATCGAGGGGGCGAGGGGTCGAGGGTCTAGGGGTCGATGGTCGAAATCTCTGGCCGAGTGCTGACCGACTGGTGTCGTAGCTTAAGATGAGCACATCCCCGAGCTGAAGGTCATGAGCATGGGCGAACTGCTTCCATCCATGCACAAATAACGGATGGAAGCAGTTCGCCCGTGCTGATGACCTTCCGGGCACATCCGCATCTTAAGATACGACAACAGCCGCACCATGCTCACAGTGAAGGTGTTCGACAGGACCACCGAGGGGGCGAGGGGTCGAGGGTCTATGGGTCGATGGTCGAGGATCTTCCAGTCCGAGTGCTGACCGACTAGTGTCGTAGCTTAAGACAAGGACGTCCCCGAGCTGAAGGTCATGAGACTGGGCGAACTGCTTCCATCCGTGCACGAATAATAGATGGAAGCAGTTCGCCCGCGCTGATGACCTTCAGCTCGGGCACGTCCGCATCTTAAGATACGACAACAGCTGCACCATGCTCATAGTGAAGGTGTTCGACAGGACCACCGATTGGGTGAGGGGTCGATGGTCGAGGATCTTCCGGTCCGAGTGCTGACTGACTGGTGTCGTAGCTTAAGACGAGGACGTCCCTGAGCTGAAGGTCATGAGACTGGGCGAACTGCTTCCATCCGTGCATGAATAATGGATGGAAGCAGTTCGCTCGCGCTGATGACCTTCAGCTCGGGCACGTTTACATCTTAAGCTACGACAACAGCCGCACCATGCTCACAGTGAAGGTGTTCGACAAGATCACCGAGGGGTCGAGGGTCGACGGTTGAGGATTGCTGAGGGGTCAGGGGTCGTGGGTCGCCGAGGGGTCGAGGGTCGCCAAGGGGTCAGGGGTAGACGATCACCGAGGGGTCGAGGGTGGAAGAGGGGTTGAAACTTGAAACACCCAAACTGACTCATGAGTTAATATACATTTTATTATTCATGTCAGTATTCAATTTTTTTATGTTGTACTAATTCTGTTTACTCTTCTGTCATGGCAGGTGTTGAAAGATGGTGGGCGCTGGTCCTCAGCGTGGTGGGAGTGGTACTTCCATTCCACCCGTACCTCTCCGGAGAGCGTTGTACGAGGGTATGGCTTCTCTTTACTGACTTAGGTGCCCCCGAGATGGTGTGCTGATAAGATGGATTGTTGGGAGGCGTTGGTGGATGAGTGGTGCTCGGACGCATGGCGGGCCATCCACAAAGGTGCCAAGGACAAGCGTGCCCAAATGAGAGGTGTGCCACACCATCAAGGCAGCGCCAACTTATTTCAATACGGGCGGAACTGGGTATGTGGTTTGCTTCAGGATTCATGCAATTCATTCTGTCATGCTTTTGCCCTTTAATTACTAATACTATGTTCCTCTTTTTTAGGCGGGATACAATATGGCACCGGTGCCAGAGGTGTTCGACCTCTATGCCATGGCCCATACTGCCCCGTTCAAGAAGGCCAAGGCATTCTCTGCGTCTGACCACGATCATCCAGAGAACTTCACCAACATCTCCTCCCGCAACAAGCGCATGAAGTACAGAGATGAGGGGAAGACGAGGAAAGGGGAGGACTTTAACCCGAGCGGGCCGTTTCATCCGGAGCTGGTGATGATACCTGGTGGCGGGAGGTCCCATGGCTCGATAGCCATTGGAGATGGACTTATCCATTGTCCTCGCACTCTCCCGGAGATCAAGGCACGCCAAACGAGCTCAGTTCCTGAGATAAGGCCTCGTCCACGGCCAATCGAGCTCGCCTTTCAGGTTAGTTATACGGACTCAGATTTATACGTCCGCTTTGGTGAAGCAGTCGGCAAAGAACCTCTTTACCGTAGCCCTCTTTGCCGGACAGATTTGCCGTCGGTGGCAAATGGCAAAGCACTTTGCCGTCCACCGTGGCAAATGGCAAATAAGCTGATTCCTATAGTGATGGCCAATACAATGTTGTTTTAGGATTCTTTCTGGTGAGTTCCATTTTTTTAAATGTGTGCTCTGCATGGATCATGTAGGTTCCCTCTTTAAACTGTAAATTCATAATACAGTTTGCTTTGTACTAATCACTTTTTTGTATTTATGCAAATAGGGATGCTCTGCTTGCTTTCGATGGGAACTGCACAAAATGTTCTGATGGTTCGTGCCCGCCATTATACTTCATCATGCACAATACATCGAATGTTCTCGAATCATTCATTTCCACATCCATCCACAAAATTAGCTACAAGAAAGGAGGTTCCGATATGTTCAAGGCGTTGCAACATATAAAGGCAAAATCATACAAGCTACACACGAAGTTGGTTGATTTTAGTGGAACTGCACAAAAAGAATAGCTGGTTTATTTAACATGAGGTGACATGTCAATGTCCGAACTGATGGCAAACCCCGCCCATTCAACAATTGTAGCCATTTGATATTTTGGAATGGGAAAACCTTGTCAAAGTTTGCACATTGATGTACGCAAAAAGACACGCATTTGATATTTTGGAATGGGATAACCTTGTCAAATTTTGCTCAAGAAGACATGCATTTGATATTTTGGAATGGGACGCCCTTTGCCATCAGCAGCTCGATCAACATTTCTTTATTCTTTAGTTGTGAAGTAAATATTGGCTCTGGTGTGTGAATCATTGAGATGCATAACCATCGATTTGTTTTGAATGTTCTCTATGAATTGCCAGGCCTGTGAGTTTGATTGCAATGTACATGCATGCTTAAAAGCTGCTCAAACTTTTTGTACGTGTGAAACTGCTGCAAACGAGGTGATCATCGTGCGTCCTGAGAATAATGCTAGTACGTATTGTTTTGCATGTTCATCTAATTCTAGTGATACAAGAATTCGAACAAATCAGACTAAATTTGTTCATACACGGCCGGATTTCATATAAACATGTTGGATTTCATTACATTTCATACATTCTTCAAATAAAAAGGGGTGCGCTGGAGGTATAATTAATTAACCTAATCTATGATCTCCGGCGCCCATTCCCCGTGTTTGGCTGAGCCCCAAGAACAGAAGCTTCTTCTCCAGCTCCGCCTCCGGAGCCATAGGAAGTAAAGTTGTCTGACTCCACATCACCGCCAAGCAGCTAATCGGCCGTCAATGTTCAACCCGCCAAGCTTTGCTTCAATAGGAGGGTAGGAGCGGTGGCCTTACTTGGACCCAAGCGACAGCGACCTACCGTATTCTACTCTTCCTCGTTTTCTGTGTGGCGCAGCCTCGTTGCCAGCGGGGCGACGCTTCGGCGGAGTAGGGGAAATCCTCCCCCTCATTGCTGGCGATGTCCCCGGCCTCGTTGTTGGTAGGGCAGGCCCTTGGCAGAGCAGGGCCTCGCCGTAGCCGGCGAAGTCCTCCATCTCGCTGCCGGCGGGGCGGGGCCTCACCGGAGCCGGCATTGTCCTCCGCCTCATCGTCGGTCTCGCCAAACAGCGCCTCGCCTGCTTCATCGCCCTCTTTGTAGGCGGCCGCAACCTCCGCCACCCGCATGCGGTACCGCCAGCGCGCGAGGCGGCTCTCGCGGGCGGAGCGGTATGACTCGAGCAGCGCCTCCTGCTCCACGGTGATCTGCTCCTCCGCCTGCAGGTGCTCCTGGAGGACATGCTGGTTGTAGGCGGTGTCGGCCTACGCCTCCCGGAGCTGCTCCTCACGCTTCTGCCTCACCATCTCCATGTATTGGGCACGGGCCTCGCCGATGGTCATGGTGCAATGCACTAGCGAGGATGGCATGGAGGAGGGGGTTGTCGTTGGATCGTCGACGACCACGTTTTCCATTAGGACGTTGTCGTCCTCCAGCTGCCTGTCAGCCAGCCAGTCGGCAGCAATGGCTGCCATCTCCTTCTTTTGGTCCGTCGTCTGCCCGTCCCGAAGAGCGCTGGAGCGCGAGGAAGCCATGGTGGGAGTGGTGTGTGATACGTCTCCAACGTATCTATAATTTTTCCTTGTTCCATGCTGTTATATTATCATTCTTGGATGTCTTACAATCATTTTATAGCAACTTTATATCATTTTTGGGACTAACCTATTGACATAGTGCCCAGTGCCAGTTGCTGTTTTTTGCTTTTTTTTTACTTCGCATAATATCAGTACCAAACAGAGTGCAAACGAAGCGAAACTTTTTGGAGAATTTTTTTGGACCATAAGACACCAAGTGGGCCAAATAAGTACCAGAGGGGAGCCCTGAGAGGAGCACAACCACCCAGGGCGCGCCTAGGAGCCCAGGCGCACCCTGGTGGGTTGTGCCCACCTCGGTGACCCCCCGCAGTGCCTCTTCACCCTATAAATACCCAAATGTTCCAGAAACCCTAGGGGAGTCGACGAAACACAATTCCAGCCGCCGCAAGTTCCAGAACCATGAGATCCAACCTAGACACCATCACAGAGGTGTTCATCATCCTCATTGGTGCGTCTCCAATGATGCATGAGTAGTTCATCATAGACCTATGGGTCCGTAGGCAGTAGCTAGATGGCTTCTTCTCTCTTTTTGATTCTTAATACAATGATCTCTTGGAGATCTATTTGATGTAACTCTTTTTTCGGTGTGTTTGTTGGGATCCGATGAACTTTGAGTTTATGATCAGATCTATATCCATGAATATTATTTGAGTCTTCTTTGATCTCTTATATGCATGATTATTTTTAGCCTCGTATTTCTTCTTCGAATCTTTGGTTTAGTTAGGCCAACTAGATCGATTTTTCTTGCCATGGGAAGAGGTGCTTTGTGATGGGTTTGATCGTGTGGTGTTCTTTCCCAGTGACAGAAAGGGCAGCAAGACACGCATGTATCGATGCTATTAAGGATAACAAGATGGGGGCTATTCCTACATGAATAGATCTTGTCTACATCATGTCATCGTTCTTATTGCATTACTCTGTTTCTCCACGAACTTAATACACTAGATGCATGCTGGATAGCAGTCAATGTGTGGAGTAATAGTAGTAGATGCAGGCAGGAGTCGGTCTACTAATCTTGGACGTGATGCCTATATATTGATCATTGCCTTGGATATCGTCATAATTATTTGATCTTCTATCAATTTCCCAACAGTAATTTGTTTACCCACCGTGTGCTATTTTCTTCAGAGAAGCCACTAGTGAAATCTACGGCCCCCGGGTCTATTCTTTATCATATTTGCTTTGAGATCTATTTTTATTCGCTTTTATTTTCAGATCTATTATTCCAAAAACCCAAAAATACCTTTCTGCACTTTTTAATTATTTACTTTATTTCGTGTTTTATCGAGATCTATTTATCCAATCTACACAAATTTTATCCCGTCAACTTGACAATTTCTGCCGCCGTTACCCGAACAGGGATTGACAACCCCTCGTAAGCGTTGGGTTGCAAGTATTTGTTCTTTGTGTGCAGGCACCGTTTACATAGTGTTGCTTGGTTCTCCTACTGGATTGATACCTTGGTTTCATAACTGAGGGAAATACCAACCGTAGCTGTGCTGCATCATCGCTTCCTCTTTGGGGAAATACCGACGTAGTTCAAGCGACATGAAAAGGAATTTCTAGCACCGTTGCCGGGGAGACGTCATCAACATCTATCAGGTTCCTAATCACAAATCTCATCTCCTTGCAATTTACATTATTTTCATTTGCCTCTCATTTTCATATCCCCCACTTCACAAAAATTTGTCGTTTTATTCGTCCTCTTTTTCGTTCGCCGTTTTCTCGTCAAATCTGTTTGCAATCCTTTTTGTGTAGTCATGATGACTCAAGAAAACACCAAGTTCTGTGATTTTCCCAATACCAATTATAATGATTTTATTAGCACTCCGATTCCTCCTCCCGCCAGTAGTGTGGAATCTTGTGATATTAATGCCGCTTTGTTAAATCTTGTTGTGATACTAATGAGGATGCCGCGTCCCATCTAAACATGTTCGTAGAATTGTGTAATATGCAAAAGAAAAAAGATGTGGATAATGATATTGTGAAGTTGAAATTATTTCCGTTCTCTTTGCGGGATCATGCAAAAATTTGGTTTTCTTCTTTGCCTCGCAATAGTATCGATTATTGGGATAAGTGCAAAGATGCTTTTATTACTAAGTATTTTCCGCCCGCAAAAATTATTTCCCTTAGAACTCAAATCATGAATTTTAAGCTACTTGAGCATGAACATGTTGCACAATCTTCGGAAAGAATGAAATTGATGATAAGAAATTGTCCTACTCATGGTTTAAATCTTTGGATGATCATACAAATTTTTTATGCGGGATTGAACTTTGTTTCTAGAAATATTTTAGATTCCGCCGCGGGTGGTACATTTATGAAAATTACTTTCGGTGAAGCTACTAGATTGATTGATAATATTATGGCAAATTACTCACAATGGCATACCGAAAGAGCACCTACTAGTAAGAAATTTAATTCGGTTGAAGAAATTAGTACGTTGAGTGAAAAAGTTGATGCTCTTATGAAATTGGTTGCGAATAAAAGTGCTCCTATTGATCTTAATGATGTGACTTTATCTACTTTGATTGAGCAAAATAGTGATCCCGTAGATGTGAATTTTGTCTCGCGAAACAATTTTAATAACAATGCTTATAGAGGTAATTTTATTCCTAGGCCTTTTCCTGGAAATTCGTCTAATAATTATGGCAATTCCTATGGTAATTATTCTTACCATAATAATAGGAACCCCTCTGATCTTGAGAATAATATTAAATAATTTATCAATGCTCAAAAAGTTTTCAATATTACGATAGAAGAAAAGTTGAATAAGATTGATGATATGTCTAGAAGCATTGATAGAATTTCTCACGATGTAGAAAATCTCAAGTTGAAAACTTTTGTACCCAAAGTTGATGAATCAATTAAAGCTTTATATATTTCTATGGATGAAAGTAAGAAAAGAACCGCTATGCTTAGAGAAAAAAGAGAATTTTTAGAAAGAGCGTTTTCTAGTGATTGCTTTCATAAAAGTGATGACGATCTTAAAATGATTGTTGTTTCTTCTATTGATTCTTTGTTTAGTAAGATTAAAATTGATGATAAAGGGACTGAAGAAGAGTAAACTTTATCTAGAAGGCGTCCCGATAATTTGGAGGGTGAAAATCTTGACGAAAAAATTGATAAAAGTGGGTTTGGAGAGGTCAGAACTTTAACTAGTGATGTGCTCACTCTTTCGGATTTCAAAGACTTTAATTATGATAATTGCTCTTTGATTGATTTTATTTCTTTGTTGCAATCCATGATAAATTCACCCCATGCTTATGAACAAAATAAAGCTTTTGCTAAACATATCGTAGATGCCATGATGAAAGCTTTGGAAGAAAAATTGGAATTAGAGATTTCAATTCCTAGATATTTACATGATGAATGGGAACCTACCATTAAAGTCAAGATAAAAAATTAAGAGTGTTTTGCTTTATGTTATTTGGGTTCTAGTGTTTCCACAATTCCGAAATCTTATTTGTGATGTGCTTGGTCTTACCGATATTGAAGAATGTTCTCTTAATTGGTACTTGGCGGATTCTACTATTAAAAAGCATTTGGGAATAATTAATGATGTTCTTATTCTTGCAAATAGAAATTATGTGCCCGTAGATTTTATTGTTCTTGATATTGGTTGTAATCCGTATTGTCCAATTATACTTGGTAGACCGTTTTTACGCACTATAGGTGCCGTGATTGATATGAAAGAAGGCAATATTAAATTTCAATTTCCACTAAGAAAGGGTATGGAACACTTTCATAGAACAAGAATTAAGCCACCATATGAATCAATCATGAGGGCATCTTATGGATCAAAAACTAAAGATGACAACACTTGAATATATGAATTATGCCTAGCTAGGGGCATAAAACGATAGCGCTTGTTGGGAGGCAACGCAATGAATACAATTTTTTTTGCCTTTTTCTTTCTGTTGTTGAGTCTTTGCACAATTATGCTACTGTTATGATTGTGTTTTTTGTGTTTAATTAGTGTTTGTGCCAAGTAAATCCTTTGGGATCATGTTGGGTGATAGTTGATTTGATCTTGTTAAAAAACAGGAACTTTTGCTCCCAGTAACAGAATTGTTGAAAATCACAGAAGCAAGATAAAATCCTGAGTTTTTTACACAAGATTTATATACAAATTTTCCACGTGGTCCCAATTTTTCAGAATATTTGGAGTTACAGAAGTATACGAAGTTTCCAGATTACTACAGGCTGTTCTGTTTTTTGACAGATTCTGTTTTCGTTGCATTGTGTGCCTATTTCGATGAATCTATAGATTGTATCGGGGGGTATAAGCCATGGTAAAGTTGGAATACAGTAGATATAATGCAATCATAAAATATGAATGGTTTGCAACAGTACTTAATGTAGTGATTCGCTTTATTATAATAACGGATCTCGCGAAGGTTTTGTTAAGTTTTGTGTTATTGAAGTTTTAATGTTTTGGGTGAGATCACGATGGATGAAGGAATAAGGAGTGAAAGGAGCCTAAGCTTGGGGATGGCCCTTGGCACCCAAGTTAATATTCAAGGAGAACCAAGCAACTAAGCTTGGGGATGCCCCGGAAGGCATCCCCTCTTTCTTCTAACGACCATCGGTATTTTACTTGGAGCTATATTTTTATTCTTCACATATCATGAGTTTTGCTTGGAGCGTCTTGTATTATATGAGTCTATTCTTGTTTTGATTTTTAGTTTGCCACAAGTATCCTTGCTGGACACACCTATTTTAGAGAGCCAAAATTATGCTATGATTTGTTAGAATTGCTCTTTATGCTTCACTTAATTTTTTTTAGCTATGGAATTGCTCTAGTGCTTCACTTATATCTTTTTGAGCACGATGTGATTTAATATTTTTGAAGAAATGCTCTCATGCTTCACTTAGATTTATTTGAGAGTTAGTAAAATTTTGAAGAAATTCTCTCATGCTTCACTTATATTATTTTGAGAGATGAAAACTTTTATGCTCATGCTCTTCACTTATATTTGTTTGAGCTTGTCAAAAGCAATTGCAATATATGAAACTAGTCCCAAAGTGATAGATATTCAAGAGGGATATAATAAAAACTTTCATGAAGATCATTGGACAAAATAAACGTGATTCTTTGTAATAATTTTGAGATATGATGATAGTGATATGTGAGTCATGTTGGTGAGTAATTATGCTTAGTAAGAATATTGGTGTTAAGGTTTGTGATTCCTTATGCTAGCACGGAAGTCAATAGTTATGCAATGAAATTACATCCTACTTATGGTGCATTACTCGGTGCTAGTTATGCTTAATGCTCGCTTATGTGATTTTTAGTTTCTTGGTTGGTTGCTTCTCAATATTTTTGCTAGCCTCCACTTATACTAAGTAGAAATACTACTTGTGCATCCAAAATCTTTAAACCCAGTTTTGCCATATGAGTCCACCATACCTACCTATATGCGGTATTCCCATGCCGTTCTAAGCAAATTTGTATGTGCCATCTCTAATTTTCAAAATGAATTTCCTTTTTGTGTGCTCGTACCGCTCATGAAGCGGCAGGGGTGGCTAATATTTTCCATGCTAGGTTTGTTATTCTCAAGATGAGTGTTTATTCACTTGTCATTACCCGAAAGTACGACTGTAATAGGGATGCCCAATCCCGAAATGAAAAAGAAATTTACTTTATGTTGTCAAATAATAAATTCCTTAGAAAGTGTTGGTATGGACGGTACCCGTGGATACGGCTAGATGTGGAGTGTGAAAGTATGGTGGAAAAAGGAATAAACTTTATTTTCTGTTTGGGAACCGCCTATGATATATCTAGCATGGAAGGTGTTGGGAATTACTCCGTCATTTTCGTTGACAGGAAAAGTATGCCTCTCAAAAAACATTATCTCTCAATTTTTGCTTTGACCTCTGGCAACCTCTACAAATCCCTACTTCCCTCTGCGAAGGGCCTATCTATCTACTTTATGCAATTTTTATTTTTATTGTGAGTCTCCATCTTCTCTTATAAAGCACCAACTAAGGGGCACTATGATCATACTTGAGCATTGGATGTAGCTAATATGCGAGTGTGTTTCATGAATGGATCAATGATTGAGCATGATGGGCTAGGGATAACTTTCTTTAGTGTTGATATTTTGAAAGACATGGTTGCTTGTTGATATGCTTGAGTATTAAAATCTTCATGTCAAAACTAGACTATTGCTTTGAACCATATAAAAGTCCAACTGTCCATGCTACAAAAGAAAAGAATATGTGATGAACATGTTAGGCAGCATTTCACAACAAAAATGCTGTTTTTATCATTTACCTACTCGAGGACGAGTAGGAATTAAGCTTGGGGATGCTGATACGTCTCCAACATATCTATAATTTTTGCTTGTTCCATGCTATTATATTATCATTCTTGGGTGTTTTAAAATCATTTTATAGCAACTTTATATCATTTTTGGGACTAACCTATTGACATAGTGCCCAGTGCCATATGCTGTTTTTTCTTGTTTTTTACTTCACAGAATATTACTACCAAATGGAGTCCAAACGCAGCGAAACTTTTTGGAGAATTTGTTTGGACCAGAAGACACCAAGTGGGCCAAAGAAGTACCAGAGGGGAGACCCGAGGTGGGCACAACCCACCAGGGCGCATCAGGAGGCTCAGGCATGCAGAGGGTTGTGCCCCCCTCGGTTACCTCCCGCACCGCCTCTTTGCCCTATAAATACACAAATATTCCAGAAACCCTAGGGGAGTCGACGAAACACAATTCCAGCCGCCACAAGTTCCAGAACCACGAGATCCAATCAAGACACCATCACAGAGGGGTTCATCATCCTCATTGGTGCCTCTTCGATGATGCGTGAGTAGTTCATGATAGACCTACGGGTCCGTTGGCAGTAGCTAGATGGCTTCTTCTCTCTTTTTGATTCTCAATACAATGGTCTCTTGGAGATCTATTTGATGTAACTCTTTTTGCAGTGTGTTTGTTGGGATTCGATGAACTTTGAGTTTGTGATCAGATCTATATCCATGAATATTATTTGAGTCTTCTTTGATCTCATATATGCATGATTATTTTTAGCCTCGTATTTCTTCTTCGAATATTTGGTTTAGTTAGGCCAACTAAATCGATTTTTCTTGCCATGGGAAGAGGTGCTTTGTGATGGGTTCGATCGTGCGGTGTTCTTTCCCTGTGACAGAAAGGGCAGCAAGACACGCATGTATCATTACTATTAAGGATAACAAGATGGGAGCTATTCTTACATGAATAGATCTTGTCTACATCATGTCATCATTCTTATTGCATTACTCCGCTTCTCCATGAACTTAATACACTAGATGCATGTTGGAAAGCGGTCGATGTGTGGAGTAATAGTAGTAGATGCAGGTAGGAGTCGGTCTACTAATCTTGGACGTGATGCCTATATATTTATCATTGCCTTGGATATCGTCATAATTATTCGATCTTCTATTAATTGCCTAACAGTAATTTATTTACCCACCGTGTGCTATTTTCTTGAGAGAAGCCACTAGTGAAATCTACGGCCCCGGGGTCTATTTTTATCATATTTGCTTTGAGATCTATTTTTATTCATTTTTATTTTCAGATCTATTATTCCAAAAACCCAAAAATACCTTGTTGCACATTTTTATTATTTACTTTATTTCATGTTTTATTGAGATCTATTTATCCAATGTACACAAATTTTATCCCGTCAACTTGACAATTTCTGGCGCCGTTACCCGAAGCGGGATTGACAACCCCTCATAAGCATTAGGTTGCAAGTATTTATTCTTTGTGTGCGGGTACCGTTTACATAGTGTTGCTTGGTTCTCCTATTGGACTGATACCTTGGTTTCATAACTGAGGGAAATACCTACTGTAGCTATGCTGCATCATCCCTTCCTCTTTGGAGAAATACCGACGTAGTTCAAGGGACATCAATGTGGAGAGGAGAAAGGGAACGAAGGCGGATGACTGCGGCTATGGCCGGCGCAGTAGTTTATATAGCAATGGTGGGCAGCAGAGGGATAGATGGGTGGCGCCGAAGTAGCCGCCTCGGCAACCACGTACCATTAATGTGGTCGGCAGACGGATGGACTATCGGTGTTCTAGGATCGGGGGTACCCAGACCTGCCTGCCTATGGCCCACGGCGTGGCTCCCTCGATGGCCCGGTGCGTCCCGGCGGCAAGACCCTCGCGAGGGCCCCCGGACTCGCGAGGCAGACAACATCAAGACCTCCAGAGGAGCGGCTTCCCCAGGATGCCTCCCAACGAGCGGAGATTTCTATGCAGGTGCCCGGCCTCACGAGGCTGCGATGATGTGAGCCATGACGACCAAGGCCAGGCAGGTGCCAGCGGGCGTAGAGGAGACAGTTTCCCCTTTGGTGCTAAGGGAACAAGGACAGACACGGGTTCCCAAGGAATCCCCCAAAGCTTTTCTCTTCGGTGCAACAAGACCAAGACCACGAGCTCGGCAAGACGGATGTCATCGCCGAGCCCACCACTGCGTCACGACCAGAAGCTTTGCAGGCGAAGACTACCTTTCGTCAGGATTAGATGTACTACTTGTCCCCTTTCACATTGGCCGTTGTGGGATCCCTTCCCACCTAAGTTTTGAGGGAAGAGGACCAAGGCCACTATAAATATAGGTTAGCCACCATCGTAGGAAGGGGACAAACCCTGGACCAGATCCACCTGAGGCCTCGCGAGGTCACTCACACCACTGTACTAGTTCATCCTCAACCTCCTCGTGAGGCCAATCCACCACAAAGCAGGAGTAGGGTTTTACACTGCAAGGTGGCCCAAACCTGGGTAAATTGCCGTGTTCATCTTCTTCCCCGCTCGCGTGAGTTCGGCGAGGCTAGGCTGTAGGGTGGCGAGCTGAAACGTGGGTTGGTTGAGATCTTTGCACACGCCCGAAAGTTCAAGCCTCCTTGGGTCTGCGGAGCCCTGAATCCAAAATTTCGCGCACCAGGTAGGGGGCGTGTCGGAGATTCATCTCTTCCCTGACCACACTTCGTCCTCGCCTCGTGGTTTCCATGGCGTGTGCTGCGTCACCAGTTTGGCTGCCCGTGGACTATGGAGACGTCACGGGTTGCCCAGCCTTCACCCTCAGCCTGTGTCGGGTGCGGTGGCCGGCGAAGTTTAGGCCGGTGCTGCCCCCGTGGTACGACGGCATGGCTGACCCTCGGGAGTTCCTCCGGCTGTACGTGCAGGCCATCCGAGTGGCCGGCAGCGATGAAAAAGCCATGGCCAACTGGCTTCCCCTAGCCTTGTCAAAGACGCCATGATCGTGGCTCTGCGGCCTTCTCGAGGCCTCGGTGCCCACCTAGGAAGAGCTTTGCGATCTGTTCATCGCGTGTTTCACAGCCCCCGAACCGCACGTGGCCGCTTGAATCCTCGGCAGGTCACAGGCGCCCGCGTCTGGTCGCCATGTCAAGAAGCTCCTTTGCCGGGTAGGCGCTTCCCAGCCGCGGCCGGAGGCCTCGCGGGACATCACCAGGCCAGAGAATGACATCACCTTCGACTCCAGGGACCACCCCAGGACTACGTCTGCTACCGGTGCGCTGCCTATGTTGTGCCCGCCCATGATCAGTAACGTGGTGGTCACCCGGACCCTCATCGATGGCGGTGCTGGCCTCAACGTCCTCTCTATAGAGGCCTTCGACATGCTCCAAGTGACCTACGACCTGCTCTAAAAGCACAAGTGCTCCTCGGGTGATTTTGGTAATTAATGTCAACATATCTCTTGTTGGACTAATACCTTTACCTAGTGTATTTCAGATCAGTTCAACAATGGCGTGGCAAGGACAAGAGGATGTGGAACCCCTTCAAAATGCTAAGGACAAAGATTGGCAAAAGCTCAAGACTATTCATTTCCATTTTAGTGATCCAAGATCACATTGAGTCCATAGGAAAAGCCAATACTATTAAAAGGGGATGAGGTGTTGCTTAATGGTCTTCTTGCTCAAAATGCTTAGTGATATTGCTCCAAAACCCTCAGCCACTCTTTTTATTTTCCATATATGTCCAAAACCCAAAGTCAAACTCAGCCCAACCGATTTGATCTATCCGGCGCCACCGAGTTCAGTTGACATAGCCACTGCCAGAAACCCTAGACAATTCGGTCTCACCAATACGGATCTCGGTCTCACCGAGATGGCCTTGCAAACTCTTTGTTGCCTGTTGTAATTATTTCGGTCTCACCAAAATGAGCGATCGGTCCCACTGAGTTTGCCTGACCAACTCTCTGTTTGCTCATTACTGAAATTCGTCCCACCGAGTTCATGCAATCGGTCTCACCGAGATGAGGTTTTCCCTAAGCTCTAGCACATCGGTCCCACCGAGTTGATCCAGTTGGTCCCACCGAGATTCCTAACATTCACATTTTGAACTAAATCGGTCTCACCGAGTTCTCCTATTCGGTCTGACCGAGTTGGGTCAAATGTGTGTAACGGTTGGATTTTGTGTGGAGGCTATATATACCCCTCCACCCCCTTCTCCATCTGAGAGAGAGCCATTAGAACGTGCCTACACTTCCACTACTCATGTTCTGAGAGAGAACCACCTACTCATGTATTGAGACCAAGACATTCCAATCCAACCACAAGAATCTTGATATCTAGCCGTCCCCAAGTTGCTTTCCACTCAAATCATCTTTCCACCATAGCCAAATCTGTGTGAGAGAGTTGAGTGTTGGGGAGACTATCATTTGAACCTCAAGAGCAAGGAGTTCATCATCAACACACCATTTATTACCTTTTGGAGAGTGGTGTCTCCTAGATTGGTTAGGTGTCGCTTGGGAGCCTCCGACAAGATTGTGGAGTTGAACCAAGGAGTTTGTAAGGGCAAGGAGATCGCCTACTTCATGAAGATCTACCCGAGTGAGGCAAGTCCTTCATGGGTGATGGCCATGGTGGGATAGACAAGGTTGCTTCTTCGTGGACCCTTCATGGATGGAGCCCTCCGTGGACTCGCGCAACCGTTACCCTTCGTGGGTTGAAGTCTCCATCAACGTGGATGTACGATAGCACCACCTATCGGAACCATGCCAAAAAAATCTCCGTGTCTTCATTGCGTTTGCACACTCCAATCCCATCCCCTACTTTCTTCCAATTTGCATGCTTTATCTTTTCAGCTGCTCATACTCTTGCCATGCTTGCTTGAAATGTATTGTGAATGCTTAAACTTGTGCTAAAACTCCACCTCAACTTCAAGAAATTAAAAATTGCTACTTTTGCTTGTTGAGGGTCTAATCACACCCCCCCCTCTAGACGCCTCTTCTCGATCCTTTCAAGCTCGCATCCACCAAGCCATTCTCGGGGGTGACCAAGGGCTCCGCCACCCCCTTGGGGCAGGTGCGCCTTCCAGTCACCTTCGGCACTCGCGACAACTACCGCAACGAGTTGATTGACTTCGACATGGCCCGCATCGGCCTCACGTACAACGCCATCCTGGGGTATCCGGCCCTCGCCAAGTTCATGGCGGCAATGCACCCGGGTTACAACGTCATCAAGTTGCCTAGTAGCAGCGGCATCATCACTGTGGCGGGAGACATCAAGGATGCGGTCCGGGCCCTCAAGCTCGCCTTCAAGGCCGTGGCGGCCTCGCGCCCCGGCGCCGGGGATGCTCCGGAGACGTCGGAGGCCGCACCCGCAAAGAAGAAGCAGTTGTTCTCCCAAGACCGAGCCGAGACGAAGCAGGTGCCTGTCGACGGCGGGGGTTTAGGCCCCACCTTCACCATAGCCGCCGGCCTCCCCCCAAGGTAGGAAGAGGCGTTGGTCGGCTTCCTCTGAGAAAACAAGGATGTGTTTGCATGGGAAGCGTCAGACTTGGTAGGTGTTCTGCGGGATGTGATCGAACACCACTTGATGGTGTGCCCCAGTGCGCACCCAGTGAAGCAGAAGGCGCGACGGCAAGCCCAAGAGAAGCAAGCGTTCATCATCCAAGAGGTCCGCAAGCTGCAAGAAGCTGGTGTCATTCGGGAAGTGCGGAACTCAGATTGGCTAGCTAACCCAGTTATTGTCCCCAAGAAGGGCGGGAAGGAGCGCATGTGCGTGGACTTCTCGAGTCTCAACAAGGCTTCCCTCAGGACCCCTTCCCTCTCCCGCGCATCGATCAGATCGTGGACTCCATCGCCGAGTGCGATTTGCTGTGCTTTTTAGATGCCTTCTCAGGCTATCACCAAATCAAGATGGCACTGCAGGACGTCAAGAAGACGGCCTTCCTCTCCCCGTGCGCTATGTATTGCTACACCTACATGCCCTTCGGGCTACGGATCACTGGCGGGACCTTCTAGTGATTGATGCACATCGCTCTGGGGCAACAGCTCGGGAGAAATGCAGAGGCGTACGTCGACGACATCATGGTCAAATCACGTGACGCGGGGACCCTGATCGAGGACCTGCAGGAGACGTTTGCCAGCCTATGTCGGGTGAACCTCAGGCTTAATCTGGAGAAGTGCGTGTTTGGGGTTCTGTCCGTCAAGCCGCTCGGCTTCCTCGTATCACATTGGGGGATTGAGGCTAACCCCAAGAAGATCAAGGCAATCGAGAAGATGCACCCGCCTCAGACCCTCCAGGAAATGCAAAAACTTGCAGGGTGCATGACCTCACTGGGGCGCTTCATCTCCAAGCTCAGCGAGCGCGCCCTCCCTTTCTTTAAGCTGATGAAAAAGAAGGGCCCCTTCGAGTGGACTCCGGAGGCTGAGGCGGCTTTTGAAGACCTCAAGAGGTACCTCACGAGCCCACCTGTAATGGTGGCACCTTGTCCCCTTGAGCCTCTGTTGCTCTACTTGGCGGCCACCCCCCACTCGGCCAGCGCTGCGCTCATGGCGGTCAGGGAGGAGCACGCCGGCACGGGCGCGAAGCGAGGCGTCCCGCGAAGAGTCACGCCATTACTACCTCAGGATGGCGCTCCTGAGGCTTCCATCACTTCACCAGACAGCGAGGCGTCCCGCGAAGAGTCACGCCATTACTACCTCAGGATGGCGCTCCTGAGGCTTCCATCACTTCACCAGACAGCGAGGCTCCCGAGGCCCGCACAGAGCGGGGCGTCGTTGATGCCTCACCCCTCGTCGAGCACCCGATGTACTTCGCCAGCACGGTGCTGCATGATGCGCGTGTGCTACCCCATGTAGCAGAAGCTCCTGCTTGCGCTCCTCGTCGCCTCCAGGAAGCTGCATCATTATTTCCAAGGCCACACCATCAAGGTCGTCTCCGCGTACCCCTTTGAGAAGGTGCTCCGCAGCCTAATGCTGGAGGAAGTGTTGCGGAGTAGAACATCGAGCTGCAGGCCTTCTAGCTAGAGTTCAGCACCACTAGGGTCGTCAAGGGTGCGGCCCTCGCTGATTTCATGGTAGAGTGGACGTACACTCCCGAACGGGGGATGGACGACGGCCAATCCCTCACACCCAATGATGAGGTGTCAGACGGCTGGGTCATGCGCTTTGATGGTGCTTTCGCATGGCGGGGCATGGCGGCTGGAGCCGTACTCATCTCACCGACCAAGGACAAGCTCTACTACGTCGTGCAGCTTTGCTTTCAGCATGGCGAGAAGGTCTCCAACAACATCGCGGAATATGAGGGCTTGATCGCCAGCCTTAGGGCTGCGACCGCCCTGGGGGTCAAGTGTCTCACCATTAAGGGCGACTCCCAGCTCCTCGTCAACTTCTCCAACAAGGAATACAAGCCAAAAGACGAGCACATGGAGGCATACCTGGAAGAGGTACGTAAAATTGAAAAGCGCTTCTTGGGCTTGGAATTGCAGCACGTCCCGCGTGGCACGAACAAGGAGGCGGACGACATCGCCAAGAGGGCCTCTCGCCGCGAGCCCTAGAAGCCTGGCGTCTTCGAGGAAAGGCTCTTCAAGCCATCTGCGGCGCCCCCCGCCATGAGGCCAGCGCTGCTTCGGGAGGGAGCCACCTCCAGCCCCATTCCCGGGGCGCACTGGCCTGTGGTCTAACCTCAGGAGCCCGCCTGCTCCTGGCGCTGGAGCCTCAGGAAGGCTGATGGACAGAGGAGTTCAAGGCGTACCTACTCCGCGGTACCCTGCTAGAGAAGGAGGAAGATGCGGAACGCGTGGTTCGTCAGGCCACCGCTTATTGCTTGCAGGACAGTGAGTTGTACCGAAGGCTCCCCGACGATCTCTCGCTGTGGTGCATATCCAAGGAGCAAGGGCACGAGCTATGGGCTGGCATCCACGGTGGAGATTGTAGACACCACTCTTCCTCGCACACCCTTGTGGGCAAGGTGTTCCGCAGCAGGTTCTACTCGCCCACGGCGCTCAACGACACCACCGAGCTGGTGCGATCCTGCGAGGCCTGCCAGTTCCACGCCAAGCAGATTCACCAGCCCGCTCAAGGTCTCCAGACCATCCCGCTCACACGGCCCTTCGCGGTTTGGGGGCTGGATATCCTGGGCCTGTTTCCTCGGGCAGCCGCTGGATACCGCTACCTCTACGTCGCCATCGACAAGTTCACCAAGTGGGCGGAGGTGGAGCCCAAGCGCACCATCCCTGCTGCTTCAGCCATCAAGTTCATCAAGGGCCTCGTGAGCCGTTTCGAGGTCCCCAACCGTATCATTACTGACAATGGCTCCCAATTCACAAGCAACCTCTTCAGGACGTATTGTGCTAACCTTGGAATGCAGATATGCTATGCTTCGGTGGCGCACCCATGGAGCAATGGCCGGGCTAAGCGCACCAACACGGAGATCCTGAGGGGCCTCAAGACAAGGGGCTTCAAGAAAAAGCTCCAGGCCTGCGGCAAGGGTTGGCTTGGTGAGCTTTAGTACATGTTGTGGTCCATCGGCACCACTATGACTAAGCCCACCGGCGAGACCCCATTCTTCCTCGTCTACGGGGCCGAGGCAGTCCTCCCTCACGAGGTCAGGCATCGCTCCCCGCGAATCTTGGCATTCGACGAGGCGCGTCAGGATGCCTCGTGGGGAACAGACCTCATGCTCGGGGAGGAAGCCCATCGCCAGGCCTCGCTCCATGCCGCGAGGTACCAGCAGGCGCTGTGGCAATACCATTGCCGTAGCGTCTGCTCCCGGACCCTTGAGGTGGGCGACCTCGTCCTAAGGAGGGTCCTTTCCAGGGAGGGCCTTCATAAACTCTCGCCCATGTGGGAGGGCCCATTCAGAATCGCCGGCATCTCCAGGCCAGGCGCCGTACGCTTGGAGACGCAGGACGGGGTCCCCATCCAGAATGCCTGGAACGTCCAGCACCTCTGCAAGTTCTACTTGTGACACTCTCACGTAATAATGAGTGGGGCTGTGTGAGCCCCGGAGTCTCCCGGTGCGTCACTCCTCGACCCCGTGGGGGCTCCCACCCACGCCCAAGTAGAAGCCCCATGCTCCACGTTGGCGGACGACACGGTGTTTGAGCGACTATGCCCACGCCTAGTGGAAGCCCCATGCTCCGCGCTGGCGGGAAGACTATAAGACTAGTGTAGGTGCCGAACGCGGCTGTTCTTTTGCTTGCTTTTGTAACCAATTTGCCACTTCTTGGAATGAAATTTGGAGTTTTCGCGTCTTTGTTCGAAAAAGGGGGGAATCTTTCTGTCTTCTTTTTCTTTGCTCCCTGCAGTGTTTCCTCTCTTGAATTCCATCCTTAAGAGGTGTGGCAGCTGCTCGTGGCTCCCTCCATCATGCCCCGCGAGCGGGGGCTAGGCACGGTACGCCTGAGTCAGCTTAGGCTGCGCCAGTAGCAGGCCCACTCACGCGCACGCCTCGCCAAGGCCTTGGCGTCCGAATCCTCGCGCGACGCTCTCAAGCGAGCTAACGGGCACGTACCGATCACGGTCCCTGGCCTTAGGGGCGCTCATCCCCCGGCTCATCTCCTGGCCTTGTTGGGCATCATGACCCAGCATGCCACTGACGATCGCCCCCCCCCCCCCCCCACACTCGGGGGCTCCGAGCTCAAGATGAGCGCCAAAGAAAGGTGGCTGGAAAAAGTGGCCACGGTGTGGCTCGCTATTGAGGAACCCCACATCAAGCACTCTTTACATCTCCAGAGGCCCCGTGACCTCACAAGCCCCTCCCGGGACCTTTCGGGCCGCGAGCCCCTCGAGGACCCGGAGCTACTTAGTCCGTATGGAGGGAGATTTCTCAGGACCCCAGGGGCATACTTGGGATCAAGGCTCCGGAGGTACGAGGATCGCGGCGTAGCAGCAACCCGCCAAGGGTCACGAGCGCACCAAGCTAAGTAATTCTCATCATGCCAGGCAAGAACTTTCAATTGGCAGCAGTATGAGTATTAGAACGCGAATGGGAAATACTGACATAAAGGCGCAAGTGCCGCGGTTCATTACACGCCCCCAGGGAGCTTTTTATAGTTCATGATGCAGGAAACAAAAGAAGGAAAAAACCAAAGAGGCGGCCTCCCGAGGACCGTTGCTCCTGAGGCCTGGCTCCACCGCCACCTGCGCTTAGTCGGAGTCCTCCTCCTACATGACGGGGGCGTGGTGGCGAGGTGGCTCGACATCCTCCTGAGCAGGGGCGTGGCGGCGCGGTGGCTCGCCGCCCTCCTTGGTCCGCGCATGGCGACGGGGCGGCTCGTCATAATCATCGTCGCTCTAGCTTTTCCCAGAGGAAGCACCGCTACTCGAGGTGCAGCGGCCATCGCCAAGGGCAAGTCCACCGCTGAGGACGCCACTGCTGCGCTGACCGTCATCATTAGAGGGGTGGTCAACGTCATCATCGTCGCCCTCTGGGCAGCACCCCAGGAGACCACTGTCCTCCCCGAAGACCCTGACAAAGAGCGTTGCCGCCTCGTCGTACCTAAAGTGGAGGGTGCACCTCCCCCTCAGGCGGCAGGCACGGGCAAACAATTTCCATCCGTGGGTCAGGAGCACGAAGCCGGCAGAAGTGACCTCGACCTCCGCCCACGAGGACCCGTTGCAGCAGCCGTCAGGCTGCAGCCAAAGCCCAACGGATCCCACTGCTGGCAGCTCCTCCGCGAAGGAGCATGGGAGCAGAAGCTAGGTGCCAGGTGGGCCCTCTACCCGAACAACGAACTCGTGCGCCGTGTCACTCGAGCGGGCGCGGTGGCCGGGTAGGCACGGCACGCCTTCCCCCTTCACCGTGGCTGCTGGGGCCCCCACAGCCACCTTCGTGGGAGAGCCCCCTTCCCCGGTTGCTGGAACCAATGCAGGTCGTCAGAGGTGGATGCTCGCGCCCTAGTGATGGCGCTATTGGCATGGCCGCAGACTTGCGGGGACGGCCACGTCCTCTCTTGGGCGATGATGAGTCCGGCCCCTCCTTTGGGGCCTTCCCTTTCTCGGCAGCAGTGAACCTCCTCACTGGCGCCATGGTTGCTTCGGCAAGGCTGTGGCACGGTGGAGATTGGAGAAGAGGAAATGAGCGGGCGGAGATCGGCTAGGGGGCTTCCCCCTCCTCGCCCTTTTATAGGCGAAGGAAAGCTAACCGGCGCCCCTCCACGTTCCGAGTGATGATGGCCCTGCTGCATGCACCGGGCTGTTGTCAAGTCGGGCCAGTTGCCGAGGCGGCGTGGGGAAGTGGAGGCATCCACATCTCATCGAGCGCCACGCGTCAAGCCTAGCCCGCAAGCGATTTGGGGCCCGCGGCACTTCGCCCTTGCCCCTTGGCTTTGCCCTGAAGCCAGCCCGAGCACGTCTTGGTCCCGGGGGCTACTGTCATCGTTCTGGGATTGGGGGTACCCACACCTGCCTGCCTGCAGCCCACAGTGTGGCTCCCTCGACGGCCCGGTGTGGCCCAGCAGCAAGACCTCCAGGACAAGACCCTCGCGAGGGCCCCCGGCCTCGCGAGGCGGACAACATCAAGAACTCTAGAGGAGCGGCTTCCCCGGGATGCCTCCTAAGGAGCAGAGATTTCTATGCAGTGCCCAGCCTCACGAGGCTGCGATGACGTGAGCAATGACGACCAAGGGCAGGTCGGTGCCAGCGGGCACAGAGGAGACAATTTCCCCTTTGGTGCTAAGGGAACAAGGACAGACACGGGTTCCCAAGGAATCACCCAAAGCTTTCCTCTTCGGTGCAACAATACCAAGACCACGAGCTTGGTAGGACGGATGTCATCGCCGAGCCCACCATTGCGTCACGACCAGAAGCTTTGCAGGCGAAGACTACCTTTCATCAGGATTAGATGTACTACTTGTCCCCTTTCAAATTGGCTATTGTGGGATCTCTTCCCACCTAAGTTATTAGAGAAGAGGATCAAGGCCAGTATAAATATAGGTTAGCCACCACCGTAGGAAGGGGACGAACCCCGGACCAGATCCACCTGAGCCCTTGCGAGGTCGCTCACACCACTGTACTAATTCATCCTCAACCTCCTCGTGAGGCCAATCCACCATAAAGCAGGAGTAGGGTTTTACACCGCAAGGTGCCCCGAACCTGGGTAAACTACCATGTTCATCTTCTTCCCCACTCACGTGAGTTCGGCGAGGCTAGGCCATAGGGTGGCGAGCTGAGACGTGGGTTGGTTGAGATCTTCGCACACACACCAGAGTTTGAACCTCCTTGGGTCTGCGGAGCCTTGAATCTGACATGGACTGACGGCACTTGTGTCGTTTGAACGTGGACCAGCGGTCCGGTCCAACAGCCGGACATGCTAGCTCGCAAGCGAGCTCGCTGAGCTCAGCGACGACAACCAAACGATGGACATGGCTTCTGACCAGTAGCCGGCGCCACCACCCAAGCTGGTTCATGCCGTATTCACCATAGAGTAGGTGTGGCCGCACTTTGACGTCCTAATGGCAGAAGAGCTACCAGCACAGGAGGACCTATGCTACATCCTCCGTCTCCTCAACGAGCACTGGCTCGCGGAGGGACGAATCACCGGAGAACAAGTGAATGACAATGCCATCGCGGACATGTGGCCCTATGATCCTGGCTTCCTAAATGAGCAGTGGGCGCTGTATCAGACCATCCGTCGGGCCCGCAAGGCCCTCTCCATCGTCCTTCGAGTTGTTGCGCTCGCCGTGGCACCGCCGTCTCATGTTATCAACATGGACAATGAACATGAGGAATCAGGGATGACTTTACGTGGAGAGGATGATAGTACGGACCCACCAGGGCCATAGTCGTACGTACGCAAGTGCCTCCTTATTTACAACTATAAAAAAATTGCTTCCTACTGGTTTCCTAACATCACGGTCCCACACCATTGTCAACCTATATAGTCAATAAACGAGAGATTTGCACAACGAGCAGCCGACAGCTAGGACCCTGCAGCTCGAGCAGTATTTGTTTTTTGAGGTATGAGCAGAGTTTTTCTTGAGTGATATTTTTGTTGTTGTTGAGAGGAGCAGGGTATCAACTGGGCGGGTTGTGGACCGCCTAGCCTAGGCTATTATTCTATGTCGACCAAATATCCAGCCCAGATATTAATTTTTCAAGGTGAAAATGGCTAGCCCAGCTATATTTATTTTGAGGAATACCCAACCCAGGTCAACTTGTTATTCTCCGCCCCGCTGGGCTGTAAATCTTTCCTAGGAGGGATGCATTAGGCCTAACAAGAAAATGGGCTTTAAGAAATAACAAATGGGATGTAATTATAAAAACTGGGCTGTAAATATAAAAAACGCACCAAACAGGTAATTAGTTTCAAAAATATTATTTTTGGATTTTGAAAATTTTAATTTAATTACTTGTTGCGCGCGCAATATTTCATTGGATTTTTACCTAATACAAATTTATTTTGAAATTATATTTAATCAGACTCGAAATTTCAGGATAAAAATATTTCAGATCTCATCAAAATGTGGGATTTTTTGTTGAATTCTGTTTTGAGCAGTTGGTTGAAATTATAAATCGTTGTCCTAGCTAGAAAATGGGATGTAATTTTAACAAACTGTAAATGGGCTGTACTAAATTCCATTAGAATTCAAAAATGGGTTGTACATTATTATAAATCACAAATGGGCTATAAGTTCTCTGCCACAGATGTGATGCTCACTTGTGGGCCTACTAAGTTGACGCATACGGAAGGCTTGGTCAACTTATAGTCAACAGATGATTCTAGCAGCAGTGGCCGTTGGATGTCCATCCAACGGCTGTAGTGCTTCTTCAATCTCGGATATTCTTACTTCAGCCAACCAAACCACCGCTGGCGGTACCGCCTGCTACCGCCCCCGGTGGCCGGCTGTGCTGCCGCACAGGACTCAACGGCCCACCCTACTCCCATCGCCGTCCAGGCCATTCCTCTACTCAGCAACACCTCCTGTTATTCTCCGACGATGGTAGCCGCACACCGCAGCCGAACTAGTGAACCCTCGTACTCCCCTTTGCGTGGGCATCCACTGCTGTGTCTTCGCCGGCTCTGGGTTGTTCCCTTCCTAGGCCTCGCCATCATTCACCGCGTTGGTTCTCTCGGCGCGGCGTGGTCAACTTTGTCAACAAACAACAGCCATCGAAAGAGGCATGTACGTGGAGTGGCTGACAGTAGGGACCCACATGGCCCATGGCCGCACGCAGCAAGTGCCCCCGTATTATGCGAAAACAAATGATTTCTACCCCTGATAGGTTTGACCCACCAGCTACATCTTCGCAAGCAAGGAAGTGCTTCCTTTATTATGCAGAAAAAAAGTTTCCTCTCCCTGACAGGTGGGACCCACCAGCTTTATTATGATCCATTCCATGAAAATATAGATTGTACCAAAGTTGCTAAATTGTTTTATTTTTATTCTAACTCGAAAAAGAATAAATTAAAAAACCCAGAAAACATCTTCGCACGCAAGGAAGTGCTTCCTTTAATACGCGAAAAAAAAGTTTCCTCTCCCTAACATGTGGGACCCACCAGATTTGGAGGCTGACTTGTGGGCCTACTAAGTTGACGCGTACGCGAGGCTTTGTCAACTTAGTCAATAAACGATTCTAGCTGAAGTGACTGTTGGATGTTAATCCAAGGGGCGAGATGCGTCTTCAACCTCTGGTCTTCTTGCTCCAGCCGCCCAAATCAGTGCCCGCCATACCACCTGCTCCAGCCTCCCATGGCCGGCTGTGATGCCACGCAGGCCTCACCGCCCGACCATACTACCACTGGCCAGGCCTTCCCTCTACTCACCCACACCACCTGTTATTCTCCGACGACGGCAGCCTTACACCGCAGCCGAACCAGTGAACCCTCGTACTTCCCTCCGCGTGGGTATCCACCTGCCTCGTCTTCCCTGGCTCAGCGTCGTTCCCTTCCTAGGCCTCACCGTTGTCCACCGCCTGGGTGCTGTCTGCGCGGCGTGGTCAACATGGTTAACAAATGACAGCCATCGGAAGAGTACTGTACGCGGTGAGGCTGACAGATGGACCCACCATGCAAGGAAGTGCCTCCTTATTATGTGAAAAAAATGAATCCTCCCCCTGGTAGCTCGGACCCACCATCTATATCTTGCACAGAAGGAAGTGCGTCCTTATCCTCCCTGACAGCTAGGACCCACCCGGTCGAAGCATACGTAGCGTTGTCTATCTGGTCGTGTACGTGTATGTACATACTAGTCGATCGGTCTATCTGCAACGAACCGTGGCCGAGCAAGCAGCGGCACATGTAGTAGTAGAGCCCCCGACGTAGCAGTTCAGCTAGTCCCTTCTAAACTATGTACACGTACGTACAGCCACATGCCAAAAAATACGGCCACGTACATACATACGGGCTGGGTCTCGAACGCGTACTCACACATACGTATGGCCAGGGCTCGTGTACATGGAGAGGCAATGGATGGCAGCAACGGCGTCCTGTTCATCGGCAGCCAACCGGCTAGGTCGGAACAGAGGAAACATCGTCGTGTTCATCAGGAGGCAACCAGTTGGTCGGAATATGTCCTATTCATTGGGAGCCAACCGGCTTGGACGGAATAGCCGAAACGGAGCCTGTCGTATTGTAGAACAGAGGAAATGGCCTTCTGTTCGACCGCCTATGGTCGAAACAGGGTCCTGTTGATCGGGAAGGGTGTGGCGTACCGCGGAACGGAAGAAACAGACTTGTGTTCGAGCTCTTACGATCAAAACAGGGTGTTGTTGATCGAGAGGGGTCTGGCGTACCGCAAAATGGAGGAAACGGACTTGTGTTGGAGCGACTACGGTCGAAACGGGGGTCCTATTCATCGGGAGGGGTGTGCCGTACCGCAAAACGGGACTCCATGGGCTACTATTCATCCACCATCTACTGCCTTGCTCCAGCCACCATGGGCTACTGTTCATCCACCGTCGACTTCCTCAAGCCTCCACCAGGACTGTTCATCCATGGGCTACTGTTCATCCAGCCACCACCGGCTGCTGTTCAACCAGCCCTCTACGGGGTCCTGTTCATACACCCCCAACTGGCTCGGGTGTGTGGTGGCCTCCTCGATCGGGGTCTTGTTCATCCAGCGGCAACGGCCTCTACTACCACGGGGTCCTGTTCATCCAACCCCCACCGGGAACTATTCATCAAACCCCCAACAACGGTCACTGTTCATCAAGAGGCAGCTGGTTTGATCGGCTTCAGTTAGCAGCAGTAGCGAAGGAATTGCTCGGGTTCAATTAACAACAAAGGGATTGATCGCTCGGGTTCAGTAACGTAGATAGTGCAATCGCTCGGGTTCAGTAAGCGAACGCCTCGCTCGGGTTCAGTTAGAGCCCAACGCCTTGCACACATGTGTGTACGTGCACGAGGAAAATGCGCAAACCTCCGTGCATCGCTCGGCTCTGACCACCCACCGTAACTGGGAACTCCCGAATATTTTCCTCGCCCTCGCTTCTACCACGATTTTTTTCATCATGGACGGCCCAAAGAATGTCATGCAGGTGCGTCCCCGGCTCGCCCAGGATGAAAAGCCCATTTTCTATCATGATTTTTTTGTCATAGAAGTAGGAGCCCACCACATCTATGATGATACATGCTTTGGTCACAATTATCGTCATAGAAGTGTCATAAGCATGACAGAAAAAAATTCATTCGGGCCAAAATGTCAAGGATGTGTCTTTTTTTTGTAGTGCTTCATGCCGCTGACCATTGGCTTTTCATCGCCGTCGCCGCCATCGTCGTCATTGCTGTCATCGTCGTCCTCCTCCTCGTTCGACCATTCCTCCTCCTCATCATCGTCGTCCTCTTCTTCGTCCTCTGATGGCTCCTCGTCCGTCTGGTTGTCGCCTGACGACTTGGGAGGCAGCATCCCTTCCATGATCCGAATAAAATCGAGGTCTGGGCTCGACGCCGGACTCATGGAAGACGATCGGGATGATTCCGATGTTGACCTATCAACGGACGCTAGACTGCTGGCGGAACTGTCGTCCACGCTGTCGCTCGACATGGCTGCGGTACTTATACAAACCGCAAGATTGCAGAGTATGTGCAAGTGTGTAGCATGATTGGCAGGGGACGATGAAGATGGCGGACACTTAAGCGGGGTATGCAAAGAAGAGAAATGTCAATTGAAGCAGGGGATTGATGTATTATCTAACCGCTGATATAATCAACCGCAATTATTTGTACCCAGTCGCTCCAAATTCCCGAGGTTGCGCAGTTCTTAATGTTATAATTAATTACGCACACGCGTTGGAGCGTCCAAATATGAAACAAGCATTTTTGATACTACTCCCTCCCTACCAGCGACTTAGGTGGGGGAAAAACAAGAGAACTTGATGATTATTTGCTAATCAATACGATTGCGTGCAGAGAATTGACCATTGCATGTTATGCTAAGTAGTCTGAAGACATTGAATGCATACAAGCCACATGACTCCTATTGGCTGATTTCTTTTTTCAGGACAAAAAATGGGGAACGAGTTTTGGGATTATTCGGTTTTCGTAATGTGACTTATGCACTGGTATGAATGAAGTAGGACAGTTGGCAAGCAATACATTGAGCTCTTCTTATTGATGAAGCCAGTAATAATCAAACAAAACCCCTAATCATCATTGCAAACAGCGCATAGAAGATGGCTAATGCGACAACCACAACTACACATGCTAGTTCCTTCTAGTCTCTTGCTTTCATCTGTTGCCTGTGATTGATTCTTCATTGCTTCATCGTACTGATTGTACAATCCAGATTAGTCAGTTTCTTCTTCAGCTTTATATTATCTTCTGCGAGCTTGGTGATAACACTCCAAGCCCTGCCATGCCATTCTTCATCCAACCAGTTAACAAAGGCACAAGCCTAATATCCCTGCCAATGTTAAATAGTATTCAGGATGAGCGGTGTCATTAACTCAATTAAAATGATGAACTTAGCACTAACCTCTAAGGGGCAACTGAGAAACCATCTGCCAATGTCGAATCCCTCCGTGCATACACATCGAGCGGGAGTGTGTTCGTGCACACAACTCAGCTTTTGGTACTTCTCAGTGGTGCAAAACTCGGAGTCGAACTCATCTTGCGGGAGTCTGGAGTCATACTCTGGATCCGGCGGCTGATCGCTTTCCTTGGGGGGGAGGGGGGGGGGGGGGGTCATTCAGGACGGATTAAGCAGCGAGCTACTTTGGACATGCTAAAAAAGATCGAGATAGATTGGAAACTGACAGGACGATTTGGATCCGTAGTACACCTACCTTCTGATGACCTTAGGCAAGTGCTCGACGGTGACCACCATCGTGGCGGCGCTGCCGAGAGCAACGATACGAGCAGGAGCAGCCGTGCCGAAACCATCAACACCACTCGTCCGCATTCCCCCAATATGTCAGTGCCATGTGAGGGAATTTGGAGGCTACCTAGGGATTTGGGGGAAATGGGGAAACTATGGGGATATGCTAACGGTCCGGAACTACTTATCGCACTATGTTGTATACGACACACGGTTTATACATGTCGTTTGTGTTCAGTATTACAACTTCACACACGATTTCTGCACCAAACCGTGTGAGAAGACAACATAGGTCAGACATGGTTGCTGTGACATAACCATATGTGATGTACTGCATTGTACATATGGGGATGCAATAATTGACTTACAGTAATACTTAGGGTAAACAGCCATCAAAAAATAAAAACAGCCACTCTGCAGATAGAGATGGCGGTGCTGGCCGAGGCAGCATCTACCGGATAAGAGGTCAATCCTTGGTGTTGGGTGGTGGCAGCATCATAGGAGGTCAATCCTCGGTCTGCGGTGGGAGATAGGAGGAGCTCAACCATCGAGGTCGGCGGCAGCGTGATTGGAGCACATCCATCACGGTCGATGGCGGGATAGTGGAGGTCAAACTTCAGGCAGTTGCCCCACTAAGATTTGCTCCTCGACCCTGTTGTCTTGGCGTGCCGCCGCATCGCGCTTCTCTGTCTACTGGGTGGAGGTCGCCGCGTGGCTAATTAATTAAGGTATTCTTTTTGTTGAGTGGCTTAATTAAGGTATTCAATTCATAAGGGTTGTGATGTATTACTTTGCATGTAAATTGACTGGCCATTAATTTTCGTCATCGCACGGCTGGATAACAATATGGAACGCCCTCAGTAATTATGAAAATAAAATCTTGTGATTTATGCATGCATCTTTGGGCATCAGTTAATCCGTGTGTTACTGTTGTTGTTTTGTTTTTAATTACCCTTCGTGTGGTGCAGATGGAACAATCTGAATGGATGAAGAATCGGAGAAGCTCAGATTTTGTCAGTGGCGTGTCCGAGTTCATTAATTTGGCTGAAAGTACAAAGAAGAGAATTGGTAATGAGGATTATATCATGCGTACATGCAGTCATTGTGCCAATACAGAGTCACATAAAGTTACAGTTGTCGAGTTCCACTTAGTCACTCAGGGATTTGTGGATGGATATACATGTTGGATCAGACACAGTGAAGAGCAGGTCATGGATGAATATACCCAGGGCTGCGAGATGCCAAACCCCGGTCAGAATCACATGGATGTTGAATCTAACATTGGGGCTGAGGCATCAAGCTACCAATGGAACACTGGAAAGCCAAAAACCCCACTTAAAAACCAAGACGGTGACACAGACGTCGACGACCTTTATATGCCAGATTTTGCTGCTATGATTGCAGATTTCAAGGGCCCCAAAAAAGATATGATTGGGTATAAGGATCTGCCAACCATTGATGCGGACTACAAGAAAGAATTGTATCCAGGTTGCAAAAAGAAATATTCCAAGTTGAGTGTCACACTGGCACTTCTCAGATTTAAAGCAGCAAATAGTCTATCAAACAAGGGCTTCACAGAGTTGTTAGGTCTTTTCAAAGACATTCTTCCAGAAGATAATTTGCTCCCCAAAAGCAAGAACGAAGCAAAGAAAATTGTTTGCCCATTGGAACTTGAAGTACAGATGATACATGCTTGTGTGACTGATTTAATATTGTACAGTGATGTCGCTTGAACTACGTCGGTATTTCCCCAAAGAGGAAGGGATGATGCAGCACAGCTACGATAGGTATCTCCTTCAGTTATGAAACCAAGGTATCAATCCAGTAGGAGAACCAAGCAACACTATGTAAATTGTACCTACACACAAAAACAAATACTTGCATCTCGATGCTTATGATGGCTTGTCAATCCCTCTACGGGTAACGGTGCCAGAAATTGTCAAGTAGACAGGATAAAACTTGTGTAGATTGGATAAATAGATCTCGATAAAACGCGAAATAAAATGAACATAAAAAAAAGTGCAGCAAGGTTTTTTTGGGTTTTGGGAATAATAGATCTGAAAATAAAAGCAAATAAAAATAGATCTCAAAGCAAATATGATAAAGAATAGACTCGGGGGCCGTAGATTTCACTAGTGGCTTCTCTCGAGAAAATAGCATACGGTGGGTAAACAAATTACTGTTGGGCAATTGATAGAAGATCGAATAATTATGATGATATCCAAGGCAATGATCAATATATAGGCATCACGTCCAAGATTAGTGGACCGACTCCTGCCTGCATCTACTACTATTACTCCACACATCGACCGCTATCCAGCATGCATCTAGTGTATTAAGTTCATGGACAAACGAAGTAATGCAATAAGAACGATGACATGATGTAGACGAGATCGATTCATGTAGGAATAGCCCCCATCTTGTTATCCTTAATAGCAATGATACATGCGTGTCTTGCCGCCCCTTCTGTCACTGGGAAAGAACACCGGACAATCCAACCCATCACAAAGCACCTCTTCCCATGGCAAGAAAAATCGATCTAGTTGGCCTAACTAAACCAAAGATTCAAAGAAGAAATATGAGGCTATAAATAATCATGCATATAAGAGATCAAAGAAGACTCAAATAATATTCATGGATATAGATCTGATCATAAACTCCAAGTTCATCGGATCCCAACAAACACACCGCAAGAAAGAGTTACATTAAATAGATCTCCAAGAGACCATTGTATTGAGAATCAAAAAGAGAGAAGAAGCCATCTAGCCACTGCCTACGGACCCGTAGGTCTATGACAAACTACTCACGCATCATCGGAGAGGCACCAATGAGGATGATGAACCCCTCCGTGATGGTGTCTAGATTGGATCTCGTGGTTCTAGAACTTGAGGCGGCTGGAATTGTGTTTCGTCGACTCCCCTAGGGTTTCTGGAAAATTTGGGTATTTATAGGGCGAAGAGGCACTGTGAGGGGTCACTGAGGTGGGCACAACCCACAAGGGTGCGCCTGGGCTCCTGGGCGCGCCCTAGGGTGTTGTGCGCCCCTCGGGCCTCCCCTGTGGTACTTCTTTGGCCCATCTTGTGTCTTCTGGTTCAAAAAATTCTCCAAAAAGTTTTGCTGCATTTGGACCCCGTTTGGTATTGATATTCTGTGAAGTAAAAAAACAAGCAATAAACAGCAACTGGCACTGGGCACTATGTCAACAGGTTAGTGCCGAAAAATGATATAAAGTTGCTATAAAATGATTGTAAAACATCCAAGAATGATAATATAACAGCATGGAACAAGCAAAAAATATAGATATGTTGGAGACGTATCAGCATCCCCAAGCTTAATTCCTACTCGTCCTCGAGTAGGTAAATGATAAAAACAGAATTTTTGATGTGGAATGCTGCCTAACATGTTCATCACATATTCTTTTTCTTTTGTAGCTTGGACATTTGGACTTTTATATGGTTCAAAGCAATAGTCTAGTTTTGAGATGAAGATTTCAATACTCAAGCATATCAACAAGCAACCATGTCTTTCAAAATATCAACACTAAAGAAAGTTATCCCTAGCCCATCATGCTCAACCATTGATCCATTCATGAAACACACTCGCATATTAGCTACATCCAATGCTCAAGTACGATCATAGTGCCCCTTAGTTTTTTTTAGCAAAAATAGTGCCCCTTAGTTGGTGCTTTATAAGAGAAGATGGAGACTTCAATAAAAATAAAAATTGCATAAAGTAAATAGATAGTCCCTTCGCAGAGGGAAGTAGGAATTTACAGAGGTGCCAGAGCCCAAAGCTTAAATTGAGAGAAATTTTTTTGAGAGGCATACTTTTCCCGTCAATGAAAACGACTGAGTAATTCCCAACACTTTCCATGCTAGATATATCATAGGCGGTTCCCAAACAAAAAAATAAAGGTTATTCCTTTTTCCACCATTCTTTCACAATCCATGGCCAGCCGTATCCATGGGTGCCTTCCATACCAACATTTTCCAAGGAATTTATTATTTGTCAACATAAAGTAATTTTTCTTTTCATTTCGGGACTCGGGATCCCTATTACCGCCGCACTCTCGTGCAATGACAAGTGAATAAACACTCATCTTGAGAATAACACATCTAGCATGGAAAATATTGGCCACCCCCTGCCGCTTCATGAGCGGTACGGGCACACAAAAAGGAAATTTATTTTGAAAATTAGAGATGGCACATACAAATTTGCTTAGAACGGCATGGAAATACCGCATATAGGTAGGTATGGTGGACTCATATGGAAAAACTTGGTTTAAAGGTTTTGGATGCACAAGTAGTATTTCTACTTAGTACAAGTGGAGGCTAGCAAAAAGATTGAGAAGCAACCAACCAAGAAATGAAAAATCACATAAGCGAGCATTAAGCATAACTAACACCGAATAATGCACCACAACTAGGATGTAATTTCATTGCATAACTATTGACTTTTGTGCTTGCATAGGGAATCACAAACCTTAACACCAATATTCTTACTGAAGCATAATTACTCACCAACATGACTCACATATCACTATCATCATATCTCAAAACTATTACAAAGAATCAAGTTTATTTTGTCCAATGATCTTGATGAAAGTTTTTATTATATCCCTCTTGAATATCTATCACTTTGGGACTAGTTTCATATATTGCAATTGCTTTTGACAAGCTCAAACAAATATAAGTGAAGAACATGAGCATAAAAGTTTTCATGTCTCAAAATAATATAAGTGAAGCATGAGAGAATTTGTTCAAAAATTTATTAAATCTCAAATAAATCTAAGTGAAGCATGAGAGCATTTCTTCAAAAATATTAAAGAACACCGTGCTAAAAAAGATATAAGTGAAGCACTAGAGCAATTCCATAGCTCAAAAAATTTAAGTGAAGCATAAAGAGCAATTCTAACAAATAATAGCATAATTTTGGATCTCTCAAATAGGTGTCTCCAGCAAGGATACTTATGACAAACTAATAGGCAAAAGAAGAAAAGATTCATATAATACAAGACGCTCCAAGCAAAACTCATGATATGTGATGAATAAAAATATAGCTCCAAGTAAAATACAGATGACCGTTAGAAGAAAGAGGGGATGCCTTCCGGGGCATCCCCAAGCTTAGTTGCTTGGTTCTCCTTGAATATTAACTTGGGGTGCCATGGGGAATCCCCAATCTTAGGCTCTTTTCACTCCTTATTCCTTCATCCGTCGTGATCTCACCCAAAACTTGAAAACTTCAATCACACAAAACTTAACAAAACTTTCGTGAGATCCGTTAGTATAATAAGGCAAATCACCACGCTAAGTACTGTTGCAAACCCATTCATATTTTATTATTGCATTGTATCTACTGTAATCCAACTTTACAATGGCTTATACCCCCCGATACAATCCATAGATTCATCAAAATAAGCACACAATGCAATGAAAACAGAATCTGTCAAAAACAGAACAGTCTGTAGTAATCTATACTCTAACGATACTTCTGTACCTCCAAAAATTCTGAAACATTAGGAAAACATGGGAAATTTGTATATCAATCTTTTTTTAAAAATTCAGAATTTTTTGTTGCTTCTATGATTTTACAAAATTCTACTACTGGACGCAAAAGTTTCTGCTGTTCAACAAGATCAAATCAACTATCACCCAACATGATCCTAAAGGCTTTACTTGGCACAAACACTAATTAAAGCATAAAACCAAAATCGTAACAGTAGAATAATTGTGCAAACACTCAAGAATAGAAACAAAAAGGCAAAAATAAATTTTATTCATTGGGTTGCCTCCCAACAAGCGCTATCGTTTTATGCCGCTATCTAGGCATAATGCATAGATTCAATTGTTGTCATCTTTAGTTTTTGATCCATAGGATGCCCTCATGATTGATTAATATGGTGGCCTAATTCTTGTTCTAGGGAAGTGTTCCATACCCTTTCTTAGTGGAAATTGAAATTTAATATTGCTTTCTTTCATGTCAATCACGGCACCTATAGTACGTAAAAACGGTCTACCAAGTATAATTGGACAAGACGGATTGCAATCAATATCAAGAACAATAAAATCTATGAGCACATAATTTCCATTTGCAAGAATAAGAACATCATTAATTCTTCCCTGAGGCTTTTTAATAGTAGAATCCGCCAAGTGCAAATTAAGAGAACATTCTTCAATATCAGTAAGACCAAGCACATCACATAAAGATTTCAAAATTGTGGAAACACTAGCACCCAAATCACATAAAGAAAAACACTCAGAATTTTTTATCTTGACTTTGATGGTAGGTTCCCATTCGTCATGTAATTTTCTCGGAATTGAAATCTCTAATTCCAACTTTTCTTCCAAAGCTTTCATTATGGCATCTACGATATGTTAAGTAAAAGCTTTATTTTGCTCATAAGAATGAGGTGAATTTATCATGGATTGCAACAAAGAAATACAATCAATCAAAGAGCAATTATCATAATTAAAGTCTTTGTAATCCAAAAGAGTGGGCACATCACTAGTTAAAGTTTTGACCTCTCCAAACCCACTTTTATCAATTTTTTCATCAAGATTTTCACCCTTCGAATTATCGGGACGCCTTCTAACTAAAGTTGACTCTTCTTTAGTACCTTTATCATCAATTTTAATTTTACTAAACAAGGAATCAATAGAAGAAACACCAATCACTTTAAGATCTTCATCATTTTTATGAAAACAATCACTACAAACGCTGTTTCTAAAAATTCTCTTTTAGCTCTAAGCATAGCGGTTCTTTTCTTACTTTCATCCATAGAAACATAAAAAGTTTTAATTGATTCCTCAACCTTGTGTACAAAAAATTTCAACTTGAGGTTTTCTACATCATGAGAAATTCTATCAATGATTCTAGACATATCATCAATCTTATTCAACTTTTCTTCTATCGTAGTAGTGAAAACCTTTTGAGCATTGATAAATTCTTTAATATTATTCTCAAAATCAAAGGGGTTCCTATTATTATTGCAAAAAGAATTACCATTGGAATTAGCATAATTATTAGAGGAATTTCCCGGAAAAGGCCTAGGATTAAAATTACCTGTATAAGCATTGTTATTAAAATTGTTTTGCGAGACAAAATTCACATCTATGGAATCACTATTTTGCTCAATAGAAGTAGACAAAGGCACATCATTAAAATTCAATCCCGCATAAAATTTTTGTATAATCATCCAAAGATTTAAACAATTAGTAGGACAATTTCTTATCATCAATTTCATTTTTTCCCAAGAATGTGCAACATGTTCATGCTCAAGTTGCTTAAAATTGATGATTTGAGTTCTAAGGGAAATAATTTTCGCTGGCAGAAAATACTTAGTAATAAAAGCATCTTTGCACTTATCACAAGAATTGATACTATTGCTTGGCAAAGAAGAAAACCAAACTTTTTCACGATCCCTCAAAGAGAAAGGAAATAGTTTCAACTTCACAATATCATTGTCCACATCTTTTTTCTTTTGCATAGCACACAATTCTACGAATGTTCTTAGATGGGACGTAGCATCGTCATTAGGAGTACCAAAAAATTGATCTTTCATAACAAGATTCAACAAAGCGGCATTAATATCACAAGATTCCGCACTAGTGGCGGGAGGAGCAATCGGAGTGCTAATAAAATCATTGTTATTGGTATTGGAAAAATCACACAACTTGGTATTTTCTTGAGTCATCGTGACTATGCAAACAAGATTGCAGACAAAATAGATCTAACGAGAAAACGGCGAATAAAAATGGAATTTTTTTGAGAAGTGGGGGACATGAAAACGAGAGGCAAATGGAAAATAATGGAAATTGCAAGGAGATGAGATTTGTGATTAGGAACCTGATAGATGTTAATGATGTCTGCCCGGCAACGATGCCAGAAATTCCTTTTGATGTCGCTTGAACTACGTCGGTATTTCCCCAAAGAGGAAGGGATGATGCAGCACAGCTACGGTAGGTATTTACCTCAGTTATGAAACCAAGGTATCAATCCAGTAGGAGAACCAAGCAACAATATGTAAATGGTACCTGCACACAAAGAACAAATACTTGCAACCTGACGCTTCTGAGGGGTTGTCAATCCCTCTACGGGTAACGGTGCCAGAAATTGTCAAGTTGACGGGAAAAAATTGTGTAGATTGGATAAATAGATCTCGATAAAACGCGAAATAAAATAAATAGCAAAAAGTGCAGCAAGGTATTTTTGGATTTTTGGAATAATAGATTTTGAAATAAAAGCAAATAAAAATATATTTTAAAGCAAATATGATAAAGAATAGACCCAGGGGCCGTAGATTTCACTAGTGGCTTCTCACGAGAAAATAGCATACGGTGGGTAAACAAATTACTGTTGGGCAATTGATAGAAGATCAAATAATTATGACGATATCCAAGGCAATGATCAATATATAGGCATCACATCCAAGATTAGTAGATCGACTCCTGCCTGCATCTACTATTATTACTCCACACATCGACCCATGCATCTAGTGTATTAAGTTCATGGAGAAAACAGAGTAATGCAATAAGAACGATGACATGATGTAGACAAGATCTATTCATGTAGGAATAGCCCCCATATTGTTATCCTTAATAGCAACGATACATGCGTGTCTTGCTGCCCCTTCTATCACTGGGAAAGAACACCGCACGATCGAACCCATCACAAAGTACCTCATCCCATGGCAAGAAAAATCGATCTAGTTGGCCTAACTAAACAAAAGATTCGAAGAAGAAATACGAGTCTATAAATAATCATGCATATAAGAGATCAAAGAAGACTCAAATAATATTCATGGATATAGATCTGATCATAAACACAAAGTTCATCGGATCCCAACAAACACACCGCAAAAAAGAGTTACATCAAATAGATCCCCAAGAGACCATTGTATTGAGAATCAAAAAGAGAGAAGAAGCCATCTAGCTACTGCCTACGGACCCGTAGGTCTATGATGAACTACTCATGCATCATTGTAGAGGCACCAATGAGGATGATGAACCCCTCTATGATGGTGTCTAGATTGGATCTCGTGGTTCTGGAACTTGCGGCGGCTGGAATTGTTTTTCGTCGACTCCCCTAGGGTTTCTGGAATATTTGGGTATTTATAAGGCAAAGAGGCGGTGCGGGGGGTCACCGAGGTGGGCACAACCCACCAAGGCGCGCTTGGGCTCCTGGGTGCACCCTGGGGGGTTGTGCTCCCCTCGGGCCTCCCCTCTAGTACTTCTTTGGCCCATCTTGTGTCTTCTGGTCCAAAAAAAATCTCCAAAAAGTTTCACTGCGTTTGGACTCCGTTTGGTATTGATATTCTGCGAAGTAAAAAAAACAAGCAAAAAACAACAACTGGCACTGGGCACTATGTCAAGAGGTTAGTCCCAGAAAATGATATAAAGTTGCTATAAAATGATTGTAAAACATCCAAGAATGATAATATAATAGCATGGAACAAGCAAAAATTATAGATACGTTGGAGACATATCATACCGTGGTGAGTACAAAGATTTGCGTGCATGTCCCACATGCAAGCTTGCACGATACAAGCGAAGGAGAGCAAAGGACAAGTACAAATTGGACAACGAGATCAAGACAGGAATCCCGTTCAAGGTTGTTTGGTACTTGCCTTTAATTCCAAGGTTGAGGCGTTTGTTTGCAAACCCTAGAGAGGCAAAGAGATTGCGGTGGCATCATGATGAGAGAACTGTGGATAAATATATTAGCCACCCGAAAGATGGGGCTCAATGGGAATTAATCGGCAACAAGTTTGGAGAGTTTGCCAAGGATCCTAGAAGTATAAGGCTCGGGGAGTGTACTGACGGGAAGAATCCTTTTAGCGATATGAGCACCAAACACAGCACATGGCCGGTGCTTCTGTGCATATATAACCTTGCTCCTTGGTTGTGTATGAAGAAAAAAACATCATGATGTCAATGATTATCCAAGGCCTGAAGCAACCTGGAAATGACATCGACATTTACTTTCAGCTACTGGCAGAAGAACTACTGACATTGTGGGTAAAAGTGCCTGCTGTAAAATGTTATGATGCTTACAAAAAGGAGTTTTTCGATCTACATGCAATGCTACTGCACACCATTCAAGATATGCCGGCATTAGGCAAAACATCAGGGCAGAAAACAAAGGGAGATGTAGGGTGTGTCACATGCATGGATAGGACAGCTAGTAGATTTCTTCCCAGCTCACACAAAACCGTGTATTTGCGTCATCATAGGTTCTTACAGAAAGATCACCCATACCGAAAGATGAAAGATGAATTTGATGGTACGGCAGAGGTAGGTTTGGGCCCAAGACCTTATGCTGGGGAGTGGGTCCACAACATGGCTAAACAAATTAATGTTGTGCTTGGCAAGAACCACGCTTTGACGATGAAACAAACACCCAGGAATCAAGTGTTTAAGAAGAAATCGGTGTTCTGGAAATTACCTTACTGGGAGATTCTACGTGATCTTCACTGCATTGATGTCATGCACATAGAGAAGAACGTATGTGAAAGCATCCTTGGTAGTTTGCTCAAGATTAAAGGTAAAACAAAGTATGGTGACGGTGCACGAGTCGATATGCTTGGTGATCAATCAAAACACAAGAATGAAGCAGAAGATGATAACAGATTCCTCCACGCTCTCCAGAGTTACAATTTCAGTACAAAAGAAGCAACAGAGTTCTTCAACTATTTTTTGTCAGTTAAGACACCCTCTTCCTACTCCGCGAACATTAGAAGTCTCATAGATGTGAGCTCAGGTAAAATGAAGTTGGGACACATGAAGTCACATGATTGCCACGTAATGTTGACACAAATCCTCCCGGTGGCCCTCAGGAATTTGATGGACACAGATATAAGAAACACACCCATTGAGCTCTGTGGTTTCTTTAACAAACTATGGCAGAAAGTTGTAGATCCTGAAGAGTTGGATTATATGGAAGAGGGTATTGCAAGAATATTGTCCAGCTTAGAGATGTTTTTCTCACCGTCATTCTTTGATATCATGGTCCATCTCACTGTGCACCTTGTCGACGAGATAAAGTATTGTGGTCCTGTGTTTCTTCGCAACATGTATCCCTTTGAGCGGTTCATGGGAATACTGAAGCGCTATCACTACTGCAGGATGCTGCTAACGCGACATTACGATCAGAGACCCTTTGGTGAAACTATGTGGGATGCATTAATCGCAAATGGGGATGTAAAAAACCGTCAAAAAAGATGCAAAACATTTGCGATGGCGGAGACATCAAACACGGTTCAGATTTTAGTTACGTGTGCGATGCGGGGCATGCGGTTGATCCATACGAACTGTTTGCGATTAGACAGAAGAACATAAACGGGCAGCCATATCAATGTGTGTGTGATATACAGCATACAGTTCGCTCCGATGAACTGTTTGCTATTAGGGAATGCAACAGAAACGGTCAGCCAGATCAAGGTGTGTGTGATATACGGCATACGGTTCACTCGGACGAACTGTTTTCGATTAGGGAGGAGAACAAAAATGGTTCAACTTAACAAGATGTGTGTGATATGCGGCATACAATTCACATAGATGAACTGTTTGCGATGAGCCAAAAGAACAAAAATGTTTCGTGTAAACAAGATGTGTGTGATACGCAGCAAACAGCCCACTCGGATGAACTGTTTGCGACGAGAAATTATAACACAGACGGTTACCATAGTTAGTTCGTGTGCGATCATGTTTGTACAAAAAACTTTGAAAAATGCAAACTAGTTGCTTGCGATGGCTAGGAGTATCGCACATGATGTGTCTGTGAGTACTCGTGTGTGATGATTAGTAAGTTACACATAGGTTTCCATATGTTAACAAGTTTGTGATAAATAACACATGGCACCGCATACGGTATTCAACAAGGTATTCTCTGCCAGCACTAAAATTATAAGTAGCGAGTAGTTTGATAGCAAGGTAATTTGTAACAAGCAAGCAACGGTAACAGTAACAAAAGTGCAGCAAGGTAGCCCAATCCTTTTGAGGCAAAGGATAGGCCAAAATGGTCTCTTATGATAAGCAAAGCGTTCTTGAGGGTACACGGCAATTTCATCTAGTCACTTTCATCATGTTGGTTTGATTTGTGTTCGCTACTTTGATAATTTGATATGTGGGTGGACCGGTGCTTAGATGATGTTCTTACTTGAACAAGCGTCCTACTTATGATTAACCCTCTCCCAAGCATCCGCAACTATGAGAAAAGTATTAAGAATAAATCTAACCATAGCATTAAACTTTTGGATCCAAATCGGTCCCTTATGGAATAGCGCATAAACTAGGGTTTAAGCTTCTGTCACACTCGCAACCCATCATCTAATAACTACTCCACAATGCATTCCCTTAGGCCCAAATATGGTGAAGTGTCATGTAGTCGACGTTCACAAGACACCACTAAGGGAATCACAACATACACACCATCAAAATATCGAACACATATCAAGTTCACATGATTACTTGCAACAAGATTTCTCCCGTGACCTCAAGAACAAAAGTAACTACTCACAAATGATAATCATGCTCAAGATCAGAGGGGTATTAAATAGCATAATGGATCTGAACATATAATCTTCCACCAAATAAACCATATAGTAATCAACTACAAGATGTAATCAACACTACTAGTCACCCACAAGCAACAGTCTAAGGTTCCGGTATAAAGATTGAACACAAGAGATGAACTAGGGTTTGAGAGGAGATGGTGTTGTTGAAGATGTTGATGGAGATTTCCCTCCCCAAGATGGGAGAGTTGTTGGTGATGATGATGACGATGATTTCCCCCTCTGGGAGGGAAGTTCCCCCGGCGAAATCGCTCCGCCGGAGGGCAAAAGTGCTCCTGCCCAAGTTCCGCCTTGAGACGGCGGCGCTTCATCCCGAAAGTCCTCTCCTTATTTTTTCTAGGTCAAAATGACTTATATACCAGAAGAGGGGCACCGGAGGAGGGCCGAGGAGGGCACAACCCACCAGGGCACGCCTGGGCTCCCTGGTGCGCCCAAGTGGGTTGTGCCCACCTGGTGGGCCCCCTCTGGTACTTATTTGCTCCAATAATTCTTATATATTCCATAAAAATTCTCCGTGAAGCTTCAGCTCATTTGGAGTTGTGCAGAATAGGTGGCCTGACATAGCTTTTTCAGGTCCAGAATTTCAGCTGCCGGTATTCTCCCTCTTTGTGTGAACCTTGCATATTATGAGAGAAAAGGCATTAGAATTACTCCAAAATGCATTATTATACCTAAAAACAATATAAATAATAGTAGGAAAACTTGATGCAAAATGGACGTATCAACTCCCCCAAGCTTAGACCTCGCTTGTCCTCAAGCGAAAACCGAAATCGAAAAACATGTCCACATGCTTAGAGAGAGAGGTGTCGATAAAAACAAAATATGGACATAGAAGCAGCATGTAAATTATTATAACAGCAACAAACTTTAACATAAAACTTTATCATAGAACTTTTATCATATAACTTCTATCATAGACTTCTCATGAACAAGTAACAATTCATCACAACATCGAAGTATAAAGCATACACTATATTGAAAACCAACAAACTGTGTTCTCAGTCAACTTTGCAACTACAATTCATCATCTTTTCAGGAAGGGTCACGTATCGGAGCCTTTTTGGCAAGTCCACATACTCAACCATCATATAGTCTTCTATGATTGCTAATACTCACCGCATACACATGAGCAAAAAGTTTCAATCGGACACATAGAAAGATAGGGGCTTATAGTTTCTGCCACCCAACATATACACCGCAGGGGTGATGTCAACAATAATAACTTATGCTACCCATATCCAACTGGATGTATGTTCCTAGATCTTTCCTCACCACATGATGCTTGCCAAAAGAGAAAAATAAAAAGGAATAGAGAGAAATAATTTGACTCTTGCATAAAAGTAAATATATAAAAGTAAAAGATAGGCCCTTCGCAGAGGGAAGTAGAGGTTGCCAAGCGCTTTTCATTTGTATGCTCAATTTCTTAGTGCAAAAGAACGTCATGTTATATTGCCCCTTATGAAAGCAACCTTTATTATGCAGTCTGTCGCTTTTATTCTTTGCCATCACAAGTTTGTACAGCGCTCAATTTTCTCTTACACTAAATGATCAAACACTTTTAGAAGCAATTTTTATTGCCTTTTTGCACCGATGACAACTTACTTGAAGGATCTTACTCAATCCATAGCTAGGTATGGTGGACTCTCAAAACAAGATTTGGGTTTAAGGGTTTTGGATGCACAAGTAGTATCTCTACTTAGTGCGGAATGTTTGGGCTAGCAAAGATGGAGGGCAAGCACAACATGTTAAAGGATGTATGACAATATAACTTCTATGTGAATATGAACAAACATAATTCATTATGTTGTCTTCCTTGTCCAACATCAACAATTTCGGCATATAATATTTTGATGGGGGCTCACAATCACAAAAGATGTCCAAGATAGTATATTTGCATGTGAATCTTCTCTTCCCTTATTAATTCTTTCATGAATTGCATCATTGACCAATGCTATGTTTGTAAGTCTCCAATAAAATTTTCTACTTATACTCTTCCTTATGTGATGTCATTACTTACCATAATATTAGCATATGATCTTTTTCATTTATTTCCTTTCTTTTTATTGAACAAGAAATAAAAAGAAAATAAAACTCAAACTAAACTTTATTATATATCTTGCACATGATTACAAGGATAGATCACTAAGCAAACACTCGAAAAGAAAAGGATCGAACTAAACTTTTATTCATCTAAAGCAAAAGATAACTATGGATCGAACTAAGATAAGTAAAGGAAAAAGATAGTGGAGGTGATACGATACCGGGTCACCTCCCCCAAGCTTGGCACAAGCCAAGGGGAGTGCCCATACCCGATACTCAGGTTTCCTATGGTGATGATGAAGGAGGTGGTGTTGATGGAGTAGTAGCAATCTTATCCTCAGGTTTCCATGGCAAGGGCTCACCATCATAAGAGGAGGAGTGAGTCTCGCGGGTCCTGCATCTGGCAGCCAAACTCATACCTTTAAACCTTGCCTCATATTCAAAGACTTGCTTTTGGAGATCATATATCTGGCTTTGGAGAAAGTTGATTTGCTCGTTGAAGGTGAAAATGATGTCCTTCATGGACTTGCCATCCACCTTGAGATCACGGGTATAATCTGCGATCAGAAGGTGATTGGCATTGAGTCCACGTTCCACCATCCCCTTGCACCGGAAGACTCCTGCTCCATAGCTTCAAGCCTAGCCTCCATGGATCCCGTCCCTTTGGGGCCTTGCACATCGCGGATGTGAAGCACCCCCTCACGCATCTCGATAGCTTGAGGGTGCTGCATCACCTCCCGCAGATATGGGTTGATGACGTTCTCAAAGAACTTGTCCTTGGAGGAGCTCGAAGCGGCCATGGTGAATTAGATCTGTCAGAAAACAGCAAGGAAAAGAAAACAGAAGATTTCTCCGCGATACGGTGGTCAATAGGTTCGGGGGGTATATAAAGATTTTTTTATCTTGGGAAACAAGAAAACGGAAGAAAAACGGAGTCCGGAAGGTACCCGATGTGGGCACATATCACCTGGGCGCGCCTGGCCTGGTGTGTTGTGCCCACCGGGGGTGCCTTCCTGGTTGTTTCTTATTTTCCTAATTTTTGATATATTCCAAAACTGTCAGAAAATATTTTTGCAGATTTTTTGGAGTCCGTTTACTTACCGTATCACGTACCTCCTCCTTTTTCACGATTCTGGAGTATTCTGGAAGGTTTCCTTTATGTGTTCTTCCGGTGTCATAGTTTGGATAATATTGCTTTCAACATTAATGGGCGTACCTGAGATATAATGTTTTATTCTTTGCCCATTGACAACCTTCGGGTTAGTACCCTCGGCATTATTTACTTTGATAGCTCCAGATCGATAAACCTCCTCGATAACATAGGGTCCTTCCCGTTTGGAGAGGTGTTTTCCTGCAAAGAATCTGAAACGAGAGTTGTACAAAAGAACATATTCTCCAACTTTAAACTCACGCTTTTGGATTCTCTTATCATGCCATCTTTTAACTTTTTCTTTAAATAACTTAGCATTTTCATAAGCTTGGGTTCTCCATTCATCTAGTGAGCTGATATCAAATAACCTCTTTTCACCGGCAAGTTTGAAATCATAGTTGAGTTCTTTAATTGCCCAATATGCTTTATGTTCTAACTCAAGAGTTAAATGACAAGCTTTTCCACAAACCATTTAATAAGGAGACATACCCATAGGATTTTTATATGCTGTTCTGTAAGCCCAAAGTGCATCATCTAATTTCTTAGACCAATTCTTTTTGGACCTATTGACAGTTTTTTGTAATATCAACTTTATTTCTCTATTGCTAAGTTCAACTTGACCACTAGACTGAGGATGATAGGGTGATGCAATTCTACGGTTAACATCATACTTGGCAAGCATTTTACGAGAAGCACCATGAATAAAATGTGAACCACCATCAGTCATTAAATATCTAGGGACTCCAAACCTTGGGAAAATAACTTCCTTAAGCATTTTAATAGAGGTGTTGTGATCAACACTACTAGTTGGAATAGCTTCTACCCACTTAGTAACATAATCAACAGCAACAAAAATATGAGTATACCCATTAGAGGAAGGAAAAGGTCCCATGTAATCAAAACCCCAAACATCAAATGGTTCAACAACAAGTCAATAATTCATAGGCATTTCTTGACGCTTACCAATATTACCAATTCTTTGACATTCATCACAAGATAAAACAAACTTACGGGCATCCTTGAAGAGAGTAGGCCAATAAAAACCAGATTGCAATACCTTGTGAGCAGTTCTGTCTCCCGCATGATGCCCTCCATAAGCTTTGGAGTGACATTTCCGTAGGATTTGTCCCTGTTCATGCTCAGGTACACAACGTCTAATAATACCATCTACTCCTTCTTTATAAAGATGTGGGTCATCCCAAAAGTAATGTCTTAAATCATAGAAGAATTTTTTCTTTTGTTGGTATGTGAAACTAGGTGGTATGTATTTAGCAACAATGTAATTAGCATAGTCAGCATACCAAGGAGTGTTATGAGAAACGTTTATTGCAGCTATTTGTTCATCAGGGAAATTATCATTAATAGGTTATGGGTCATCAAGGATATTCTCTAACCTAGACAGGTTATCAGCAACGGGGTTCTCAGCTCCCTTTCTATCAGTGATATGTAAGTCAAATTCTTGTAGCAAAAGAACCCACCTAATAAGTCTAGGTTTAGCATCTTTCTTTTCCGTAAGATATTTTATAGCAGCATGATCAGTGTGAACAATCACTTTAGAATCAACAATGCAAGATCTAAATTTGTCACAAGCAAACACAACTGCTAAAAATTCTTTTTTAGTAGTAGCATAATTGTGTTGGGCACTATCTAGAGTTTTACTAGCATAATGAATAACATTTAATTTCCTATCAACTCTTTGTCCTAGAACATCACCAATAGCATAATCACTAGCGTCACACATAATTTCAAAAGGCAAGTTCCAATCAGGTGGTTGAACAATAGGTGCAGAAATTAAAGCTTTCTTAAGTGTTTCAAAGGCTTCTACACAATCATCATCAAAAACAAATGGAACATCCTTTTGTAAAAGATTTGTAAGAGGCCTAGAAATTTTAGAGAAGTCTTTAATAAATCTCCTATGGAAACCAGCATGACAGAGGAAACTACGAATACCTTTGATATCTTTAGGACATGGGATTTTCTCAATTGCATCAACTTTAGCTTTATCCACCTCAATACCTCGTTCAGAAATTTTATGTCCCAAGACAATACCTTCATTAACCATAAAGTGGCACTTCTCCCAATTCAAGACAAGATTAGTTTGCTTGCATCTCTGCAAAACTCGATCAAGGTTGCTTAAGCAATCATCAAAAGAAGTTCCGTAAACGGAAAAATCATCCATGAAAACCTCAACAATCTTTTCACAAAAATCAGAGAATATAGCAGTCATACATCTTTGAAAGGTAGCAGGTGCATTACATAAACCAACAGGCATATGTTGTAGGAGATATGCCCTAGAGGCAGTAACAACCGTTATTTTGTATCTCCAAGTTTGTAATGAATGTTTATGTTCCATGCTATAACTGCTATGATTCTCGAGTCTGCAATAACACGAGGCTCGAAGGGAAACTCATATGCACGTGTGGTATAATAAACGGTAAAATGTATTCCTGGTCTTGCCTCTAAGACTGGCTCAAGTATTGCATGATGATCCTATTTTCCTGATCATGGGCATGGATGTGCTGGCAATTTTTGAGGTCACATTATTAGTAGAACACTTGTGTTGAATCAACCCAGATTGATGTTATGCTATGAGTTTCTATCGTTACAAGTTTATGGTTTTTAACACAGAGATAGTTAATGTTTGCATAATTCCTTAGACCATGAGATTATCGAGTTCCTTCGTACTTGCTTTGTGAACTTTGGGGTTTGTTAAACGTCATCCGTAACTGGGTGGCTATTACGGCGGCTTACAGGTTCACGGAAAAGTATGGCAAGTAACGAGATAGCTCAAGATTGGGATTTGCTCCTCCGACGATGGAGAGATATTCTCGAGCCCTCTCGGTGTTACGGTATCCATCATCGTCTGGCCAGACACCTTGTGATTTGATCGCTGAGATGCCGAAAACACGGAAACGAGAAAAGAGAACAAAACTGGTAACGAGGTAACTTGCATAGTGGACAAATTTGTTGATCCACGGGGATGCAATAAATATCACCTCGGGTGTTTGTGACATATCGCGAAGCAACAAGAATAGCACACAGCAACTGGAGGTTCACTCGAATATTCATTCGTGTGGGTATAGGGGTTAATATGGGTGTCCACGGCTCCGATGTTGATCATTGATCGGAAGGGGTTCCGGGTCATGTCTATACTTCACCGAACCTATAGGGTCACACGCTTAAGGGTCATCTATCTGCTGAATACTAGACAGGGAGTCTGAGAGAAAATCACCGAAAAAGTTTCGGACACCGAAAAAGTTTCGGACAGCGGAAAAGTTCCGCAGAGAGAACACCGGATGAGTTTCGGTGAAACTGAAAAGTTGTTTCGGGGTATTCCATTAAGTCAAATTGGTTTCAGGACACCCCTGATAATTCTTGGAGGGTGCCAGAATTATTCTGGAAACTTTCTGGAATTTTCGGGGATAAAAACCGGAAATGTTTCGGAGCTGCCGGAACCGCTTCAGATGCTTTTTCGCAGATGAAATCACTAATCTGGAATTGTTCCAGAACATGTTGAAAATTATTTTAGTGGGTACTAGAAATGTTCTAAGCCCACATAAATATTTTCAGTTTGTACGGACGCTGAAAAATGTCATCGTGAATAGTGAAAGTGCTTTTTGGGAATTTTTATGGAAAGCACCTTTTGGGAATTTTCCCAAAAGGCTTCTAGAAGCCTTGGGCACTAAGGAAGCCCCCTTGGGGGGGGGCCCAAGGGGTGGCCGGCCATGGAGGGTGGAGCTCCATGGAGCTCCACATGGCACTCCTTTTTGCTTTATTCTTTATGTAAATGACATAAAGTGGGGGTACTTTCGGTATTTGTGAATGCCAACTTTACCCCTTGGTTTTCCTATAAATAAAGGAGAGTGGGCTGCCCACAAAGATCATCCCTTGCTCTCATACACATGCCATGCAATAATCTGGCTTCTCTCTCCCTCCCACGAAATGAGTTTTTCGTAGAGCCGAAAGGCTGTCTGGGTTCCGGCAGGAACTAGTTCTGGACGGCGAAGCCCTGCCGGATAGCTGACACCGTATGTGTGCAACCCCGTAGAGAGGTCGTAGTTTCGATCCTTTTTGCCCGAGGGGCTGTTCGAGTGCCCTCCCGAAGGGCTGTCCGAGTCTCCGTTCAAGTTTCGAGGGTCCTCCCGAAGGGCTGTCCGCGACATCGTCCGAAGGACTGTCCGACCGCCTCCCGAAGGGCTGTCCGACGAGGGAGTTCATCCTCATGGTTGGGAGGTTGTAAATCCTAGCTGCAGGGATCTGCACCAGCGATCTCCACCGACTCTTCTTCCGCTGCGCTTTGAGTCGGTACGGATCAGATCAAACCTTGTATGCAGTCTCCATAGTGGTCCTGGGCGTGCTAGCTGTACCGGAAATTTTGATTTTCTGTCGCGTTCCCCTACATATGTCTATAAGCATAAGTTCCAAAAGGAAAAGTAAAGATGGTTTTCTCTTGATCAGGTTGTGAAATAGGTATTTGAGAAAAACCAGAATATCCATCGAGAAAACAAAAGTGTGTGTGCTTAGATAATCTTTCTAGCATTTGATCAATAAAAGGCAAGGGTAATGATCTTTTCTAGTTGCTTTATTTAATTTTCTAAAATCAATTACCATTTTGTAGCCAGTAACAATTCTTTGTGGGATAAGTTCATTTTTATCATTAGGAACAACAGTAATACCTCCCTTCTTAGGGACACAATGAATGGGACTTACCCATCTACTCTCAGCTATAGGATAGATTATACCTGCTACCAGAAGCTTCAATATTTCAGTTCTTACCACTTCTTTCATTTTAGGATTTAAACGTCGTTGGTGATCAACAACGGGTTTAGCATCAAGTTCCATATTAATTTTATGCTGATAGAGAGTGGGACTAATGCCCTTTAAATCATCAAGAGTATATCCAATAGCAGCTCAGTGCTTCTTCAGAACCTTCAATAATCTTTCTTCTTCATGTTCTGGAAGGTTAGCACTAATAATAACAGGATATATCTTTTTCTCATCAAGATAAGCATATTTCAAAGTGTCTGGCAATTGTTTTAATTCAAACACAGGATCACCTTTAGGTGGAGGAGGACCTCCTAGAGTTTCAATAGGCAAATTATGTTTAAGTAGAGGTCATTGTTCAAAGAAAATTTTATCTATCTCATTTCTTTCATGCATAGGCATATCATTTTCATGGTCTAGCAAATACTGTTCTAGTGGATCTGTAGGAGGCACGACAATAGAGGCAAGACCAATTATTTCATCCTTACTAGACAATTCTTTCTTATGATGTTTTCTACTAAACTTAGAAAAATTAAACTCATGAGACACATCACCAAAACTAACACCGACAGTTTGTTTCTCACAATCTATTTTAGCATTAACGGTGTTCAAGAAAGGTCTACCAAAGATAATGGGACAAAAGTCATCTTGTGGGGAACCAAGAACAAGAAAATCAGTAGGGTATTTTATTTTCCCACACAAGACTTTAACATCTCTAACAATCCCAAGTGGTGTGATGGCGTCTCTATTAGCAAGTTTAATAGTAACATCCATGTCTTCTATTTCAGCGGGTGCTACATCATTCATTATTTCTTGATATAAGGTAAAAGGAATAGCGCTCACACTAGCACCTATGTCACATAAACCATGATAACACTGATCTCCTATTTTAACTGAGACAACAGGCATGCCAACAACAGGTCTATGTTTATCTTTTTCGTCGGGTTTGGCAATTCTAGCAGCTTCATCACAAAAGTAAATAACATGCCCATCTATATTTTCAACCAGGAGATCTTTAACCATAGCAACACTAGGTTCTACTTTGATTTGTTCAGCAGGTTTCGATGCTCTAATATAACTTTTGTTGACCACAGTTGAAACTTTAGCATGTTCCTTTATCCTAACAGGGAAAGGTGGTTTTTAAATATAAGCAGTAGGAACGACTGGATCAAAATTATAAATAATACTTTCATCTTTAGCTATTACTGGTTCTTTAATTTCTTCTTTAATAGGTGGGTGATATTTAAACCACTTCTCCTTAGGGAGATCAACATGAGTAGCAAATGATTCACAAAAGGAGGCTACTACATCAGAGTCAAGTCCATATTAGTGCTAAACTTTTGAAAAGCATCGGTATTCATTAAAGAATTAACACAATCATACTTAAGCTTAATACCTGACTCTTTACCTTCGTCGAGTTCCCAATCTTCAGAGTTGCATTTAATTCTTTCTAAAAGATCCCACCTGAATTCAATAGTCTTCTTCATAAAGGAACCAGTACAAGAAGTGTCAAGCATGGATTGATCATCACGAGAAAGCTGAGCATAAAAATTCTGAATAATAATTTCTCTTGAGAGCTCACGATTGGGGCATGAATATAACATTGACTTAAGCCTCCCCCAAGCTAGAGCGATACTTTGTCCTTCACGAGGCCAAAAATTATATATATAATTCCGATCACGATGAACTAGATGCATAGGATAAATTTTTTGGTGAAATTCCAATTTCAATTGATTCCAATTCTAGGATCCAATATCATCGCATAGCCTATACCATGCCAATGCTTTTCCCTTCAAAGATAAAGGGAAAAACTTCTTCTTAGCTTCATCTCTGGGTAAACCTGCAAGCTTAAATAATCCACATATATCAAATGCATATCGGGATGTTCGGTTCCATCTCCTGCATAAGGATTAGCTAGCAGTTGTTCTATCATACCCGAAGGAATTTCATAACCCATATTTTAAGTAGGTGCAGTAGGTTGAGGGGTAACTAATTGCGGTTCCGGTCGAGGTGAAGATACCCCGAACAAACCCCTCAAAGGATTCTTCTCCATAGTAACAAGTGACAATAAATTTCAGCATGTAGTAATAATTTTTCCTTACCGATTTCCACTTACCAAGAGCGCTTCACTCCCCGGCAACGGTGCAAGAAAAAATCCTTGATGACCCACAAGTATAGGGGATCAATCATAGTCCTTTCGATAAGTAAAAGTGTCGAACCCAACGAGGAGCAGAAGGAAATGATAAGTAGTTTTCAGCAAGGTATTCTCTGCAAGCATTGAAATTATAAGTAGCGAGTACTTTCATCGCAAGGTAATTTGTATCAAGCAAGCAACGGTAACAGTAACAAAAGTGCAGCAAGGTAGACCAATCCTTTTGAGGCAAAGGACAGGCCAAAATGGTCTCTTATGATAAGCAAAGCGTTCTTGAGGGTACACGGGAATTTCATCTAGTCACTTTCTTTATGTTGGTTTGATTTGTGTTCGCTACTTTGATAATTTGATATGTGGGTGGACTGGTGCTTAGGTGTTGTTCTTACTTGAACAAGCCTCCTACTTATGATTAACCCCCTCGCAAGCATCCGCAACTATGAGAAAAGTATTAAGAATAAATCTAACCATAGTATTAAACCTTTGCATCCAAATCGGTCCCTTATGGAATAGCGCATAAACTAGGGTTTAAGCTTCTGTCACTCTCGCAACCCATCATCTAATAACTACTCCACAATGCATTCCCTTAGGCCCAAATATGGTGAAGTGTCATGTAGTCGACATTCACATGACACCACTAAGGGAATCACAACATACATACCATCAAAATATCGAACACATATCAAGTTCACATGATTACTTGCAACAAGATTTCTCCCGTGACCTCAAGAACAAAAGTAACTAACAAATGATAATCATGCTCAAGATCAGAGGGGTATTAAATAGCATAACGGATCGGAACATATAATCTTCCACCAAATAAACCATATAGTAATCAACTACAAGATGTAATCAACACTACTAGTCACCCACAAGCAACAATCTATGGTTTCGGTATAAAGATTGAACACAAGAGATGAACTAGGGTTTGAGAGGAGATGGTGCTGTTCAAGATGTTGATGGAGATTGCCCTCCCCAAGATGGGAGAGTTGTTGGTGATGATGATGACGATGATTTCTCCCTCCGGGAGGAAAGTTCCCCCGGCGGAATCGCTCCACCGGAGGGCAAAAGTGCTCCTGCCCAAGTTCCGCCTCGAGACGGTGGCGCTTCATGCCGAAAGTCCTCTCCTTATTTTTTTCTAGGTCAAAATGACTTATATACCAGAAGAGGGGCACTGGAGGTGGGCCGAGGAGGGCACAACCCACCAAGGTGCGCCTGGGCTCCCTAGCGCGCCCAGGTGGGTTGTGCCCACCTGGTGGGCCCCCTCTGGTACTTATTTGCTCCAATAATTCTTATATATTCCATAAAAATTCTACGTGAAGTTTCAGCTCATTTGGAGTTGTGCAGCATAGGTGGCCTGACGTAGCTTTTTCAGGTCCAGAATTCCAGCTGCCGGTATTCTCCCTCTTTGTGTGAACCTTGCATATTATGAGAGAAAAGGCATTAGAATTACTCCAAAATGCATTATTATACCTAAAAACAATATAAATAATAGTAGGAAAACATGATGCAAAATGGACGTATCACCACGCCTCTTCCCTCATCGGTTTCCCGCAACCAGCTAATGTCTTGCTGCATATAACCCAGGCGGCAACGCACCATCACGACACTCTGCGCAGATCTAGTCCTCACCCATCTACCATTAGTTATTCCAAGCATGACAGGCAACGACCAAAGCTTCAACGTCGACCACTACCTACATTACATCTTCGGTGAGGAGAATGAGCTGGAGCAGGTTGGGGTGCAAGAACTTCAACGGCCGGTGCAGGCACCATGGCCCATCGGCAGCGATATCGATGTGATAGTCCTTGGGCGCACAATCGACATATTGCAGAGGAAGTGTGATAGGGAGTTTGCCATCCACCGTGCAAAAGATCCAGAGCTGCTCGGCGGCATGATCGACGACCCACCCGAAGAGCCACCGTCACCAGTGCTCATCGAGAGCCTGATGCCCCGCAAGGAATGGGCAGAGGACCTCTGTGATTCAGTGAAGACACAGCCAGCCTGCGGCTTCATCATTACCGGTGGTGGCCTTGTCAACCTCTATCCCGACGATGTGGTGGCCAGGCTCGAGCACATCCTTGGTGGAGTTGACATCCCCAATGAAGTAGAACATCGCCAACATGATATCTTGAGGATGCAGGTGATGTACGGAATTTGCTACCAGGCCAGAGATATGGAAATGGAGCAGTTCCGCGGAGATATCATGCACGCGATTGCACACTGTCAAGTTCTTCTGGAAGAGGCCCAGCAGCCCCAAGAGCCTCCCAGCGCCAGCAGCTCCGTAGGCGGAGGCGGGTCGGGACACTTGAATGAATGGCCGCAAGGGTGCTATGCTGATCATGGAGTCCGAGAAGACTGTCGTCGGAAGGCCGCCAGCTCAGCCTTTTAGCCTATATTTTATTATAATTGTATGCATATATAGGTCGTGAGTGTTTTGGGCATTGCCGCATGTGGCATTTTAAATTATCCTGAATATGTAAGACAATTATTAACCGTTGCCATTGTAAATTTGCCTCAACGGCTAGCAGAGCGCGCGCAGGGATGCCAGAGCGGAGCGCGCCACGACCGCCTCAATGGCGAGCAAAATGCACGGACGGACGTGAGCAGAGCGCGCCGCGGCCGCCTCAATGACGAGCAGAGCGCAACGTGGCAGCCTCAACAGCGAGCAACCACGTGGTCAACCTTCTGGCACCCCGTGGGAGGTGCGATGGCGCATCCATCAGACACGATGATGATATCTTGATCGTGTGTGATAGTGGGCAAACACGTTCACGTACATCCGAGAACGCGGGCCCATGTTTCGGCCTTCCAATGCGTGGCATGCGGTTGATCCATAAGAACTGTTTGCGATGAGCCAGAACAACAAAAACGGGCTTTGTAGACCTAGAACCATCAATAAATTTTGACCTTGTTTCTCGTCACATTGCAGATTACAACGCAATAAGTAATTGCAAATGTGTTCACACCGATCAAACCAATATGTGTTCACACTTAGCACTGGGCTATAAAAACTACCCACTCGAAAAATGCTTCACAGTTCCTCTCCTCATCACCCACAAAACTGGTCTTTCCTATCAAGTCGTTCCGCCTTTACCGGTAGGAGGAGTTTCGGGTGGACATATAACCAGGGAGCAAAGACCAAGGCCGCGGAAGCACTAGAGAGGTCCCGTCGCCACGCGGCAGCCGCAGCAGAGATGTCCCGGCGCGCCGCGGAGCCCTTGAACAAGCTCTCACTAGCACGCGAGGGCTCTCACAAGCGCACTCGCCGCGATGAGCTGGCCTTGCTGAAGTCCTTGGCCGGTGACGATGACATTCTCACTGGCCTCATTAAGCAGCAGGAGTTGGTCGACGGCTTGACGAAGCTGCTCAAGATCAGCGATGCCTCGGTTGAGAAGGCGACCGGCCTCATCGAGCAACTCATGGGAGACAATGCGAAGCTCTTCAAGGCGCTCGCTGAGAGGGAGGAGGAGGCCGCTGGCTAGAAGATGTTGCATGAGCAAAGTAGTGCCTCGGGGATGACACTGACAGTGGTCATCGAGGAACTAATGGGTGACTTGAGGAAGCTCTGGATCAAGCGCGAGCAGGAGGTGGAGGAATCCGTGGCTGCTTTCAAGCAAAGTCGTGAGGAATTGAAGGAGCTGGAGGACGTCGTCGCCCGGCGATCCATCGAGGAGTAGTGACCCAGATCATTGTCTGTGATTTCCTTCTTCTCTTGCCCCCGTGTCTTCCAGGCTTTGCCGCATGTGGCATTTTAAATTATCCGGAATATGTAAGAAAATTATTATCCACGCCATTGTAAATTTGTCATCGTATTATCCATTGCCATTTTATTTGTCGTCGTATTATCCGCTGCCCTATGTGGCAATTTAAATTAGGCCAGAATACGAGTTGAAAACACGAACAAAGCAAATGCTAATGTTGAGCGGGGCCATGGGATCACAAGCAAACACCCTCCCTCCAGGTGCTTTAATTAACCGCGTGTTAAACAGCGGCTGGACCGCCATTAATGGAGAAGTTGCGAGTGAGGCGGGCGGCTGGTGGATGGAGGTCAAAGAGCTCGCTTCCTGGTGAGCATGGGCGGCCTTGCTGCTCGCACGTGTCCCGTCGAGCCTGCGAGGTGGACAGGATGCACGCGTCCCGTCGAGCCTGCGCGGCGGATTGCTCGCACGCGTCCCGTCGAGCCTTCACGATGGACCTCTCGCGCTCGTCCCATCTAATCAAACAGCTGCACGCACGCCACCGAGTATGGTTAAATTTTAGCACAAAATACAAAGATGACCAATGAACGTGGACAGAGGTAGTACTATCCCATAAGGAAAGAGGGACGTGTGGACGCACTTAAATGGTTACGGGAACACACGGTTCATATAATACAACCGTTTGCGATATTAACGTGTCAACTATTTGTTTCAAAAGGACTTCGTTGGCTATTAATCTGTGCGCCTTGTCGCAAACTGGACGATTTTTTTACCATGGCATATATGTGCCATGTCATGAAGCCATGCCAAGTTTCATGTTTTTTGGGTGAGTTTTCGATTTACTAGGATTTAAAAATCAAGATTCTCAATGTTTCAGGATGACGAGAAGTTTGTAATTCATTCCCATGCCTTCAATGAGACCTAAACATGCACCCAATGACACATGTACGATTTTCCACCCATTTTGCTTCACTGAAGCATGTGCTTGTAGTTGAAATTTGAATTATGGACTACATTAAATGCCTAGAAAACTCAATTAATATAAAAAATGGCCAAACGAACCCTGAACAGTTTCAAATTTTAGCACGACACTCCTGTTATTCTATGTTGCCTATAGAAAACAAAGTTCAAGGCGAGAAGAGGAAGCGATTATCGTTTCACCCACAAGAGGGGCATGTTTCCCTAGTGAAACCACGAGGGTTGCGAGAAGATTCAGTTTGTAAGAGGCTTGTAATATAGCTTGGCCCAAATTGGACAATTATTTTACCACGACATATATGTGCCATGTAGTGACACCATGCCAAGTTTCATGATTTTCTGGTAAGTTTTGGATTTATGGAGATTTAAAACCTGAGATTCGAATGTTTGTGGCCGAGCCAGGACACTGAGATGGTTGAATTCATTTCCATTCCTCCCATGGGACCTAAACATGCACCCCAAGGACACATGTATGTTTTTTCTAGCCATTTTGGTGCACTGGAGCATGTATTTGTAGTTCGGATTTGAATTATGGACATTAAATGCCTAGAAAACTCAATTAATAAATAAAAAAAGGTCAGACGAACCCTGAATAATTTCAAAGTTTAGCGCGAATCTCCCGTTGCTCCATGTTGCATGTAGAAGAAAATACAAGGTTAGAAGAGGGAGCGATTATCGTTTCGCCCACAAGGGGACACGTTTCCCTATCGAAACCACGAGGGTTCTTGCGATAGGCTTCAGTTTGTAAGAGGTTTGTAATAAAGCTTGGCCCAAATTGGACAATGTTTTTACCACGACATATATGTGCCATGACGTGACACTATGCCAACTTTCATGACTTTCTGGTGAGTTTTGGATTTACGGGGATTTAAAAACCGAGATTCCAAATGTTTGAGGACGAGTTAGGTTGCCGGTACAGTTGTAATTCATTCCCATTCCTTGCATGGGACATAAACATGCACCCAAGGACACGTGTATAATTTTTCTAGCCATTTTGTTGAACTGGAGCATATATTTGTAGTTTAGATTTGAATTATGGACATTAAATGCCCAGGAAACTCAAATACTGTATAAAAAGGCCAAACAAACCCTAAATAATTTTAAATTTCAGCACGGATATCCTGTCATTCCATGTTGCCTGTAGAAGAAAATACAAGGCGAAAAGAGGCAGTGATTATCGTTTCGCCCACAAGGGGGACACGTTTCCCTATCGAAACCACGAGGCTTCTTGAGAGAAGCTCCGGTTTGTAAGAGGCTTGTAATAAAACTTGCGCCAAAATGGACAAAAAAAATTCCTCCACATATGTGTGCCATGTCGTGATACCATGCCAAGTTTTACGATTTTCGGGTGAGTTTTGGATTTACGGGGATTTAAAAACCGACATTCTTCTCATGAAATGTTTTCAAATAGCACACGGTTCACTCATGAAAGCCGTGTGCCTACCAAACCGTGGTTGATGCCCCCCCTCCTACGCGCGATCTGAGCCATGCATTCTAATTGTCCAGAACCCAAACCCACGGATCGTACGTCTGCACTGTGTGGATGCTCCCAGATCGAACGGCAATACTCATCCCTTTCAACAGCGCATGCAGTTCTGGTTGTGATTTTATTTATATGGGTAAGCACTATGTGCATGCGTCGTGCTAACTCACGCTTCCTTCTCTACTAAGTTTTCTATATTAATGTTGTTATATATCCAAACACGCTACTGTTTCCCGCCACTCCTCCCATCGATTTGCCGCCTCTTCTCCCATCGTTTTCCCGCTGCCAGTGTCAGTGCTCATTGAAGGCTAGGTGGCGACACACCGGCCATGTAAATATCGTACACAGTTTCTAAAAGCACAAATGTGTGTGATAGTAGGGAATAGGTCCCATAGGGTGACCAGCGTGAAATGCCTTAAAGGCAAGGAGGCAATTCCTATTAGCAAGGGGCGGCTTCCCATCCGCTAGCCTAGTCGAATATAACGCAGAAGTTAAGTGTGCTCAGGTCGGAGTATTCTCAGGATGGGTGACCCGGTGGGAAGTTGCATATCTCAAGCTTCATTTAAACGCTATGATACGGTCATTATAGAGATAAATGTCTCTATATTGACTTGTCATGGCGATTATATAAACCTTGGGATCCTTGTTTTTAAAATTTGTAGACTATGCTTTTTATTGGTTATTTTTTGTTCTAAAAATTCAAAGAATGATCGACTCTATAGTGACCTGTCATGGCGATTATATAAACTTTGGGATCCTTGTTTTTCTAATTTGTAGACTATGTTTTTATTGGTTATTTTTTGTTCTCAAAAATCAAAGAATGATCGACATCTGTAGGCCCACACAAATTATCCCTTTGACTTAACACACGAGAAGGGTTTTACTCTTTGCTCCATGTGCTATGTTAGAGCAAATCAAGTTTCAGCACATGCCTTGGACGACACCCGGCCCCTACCCCCCCCCCCCCACCTGCATCGAAGTTGCGTTCTCGACATCGTACATTTTTAACCTGGCCACGGGGGTACGATGTTCAGTTTGTAATGTTACTAATGTAGTTGGTGCCCCATCGAACTTGTGCTTTTGGGATTTGAACAAATCACACACTAGACCCATACATTTTTTTGGGTCGCATGCAGGTTATAGGGGGCCGGGTGTTCTGATTGAGCATGTCTCCCTTGTGCGGTTTATAGATGCCACACATATCTGTGGGCTCCTCCATGTATATATACTATCCTTGACCGATAACGAGGGGGGCCCACACAATCTATCCCCTTGACCCAACATACGAGAAGGGTTTGATCATGATGGTTTCCTATTGCTATGTGTGCCATGTTAGACCAAATAATATTTGAGCGCATGCGTTGGATGACACCACCCCCCCCCCCCCCCGCCCCCGCCGCCGCCGCCTTGAAGTTGGGAAACCAACATCGTACGTATTGAACCTGGCTTGGGGTCGGGTACGGTGTTCGGTTTGTAATGTACTTGTTGGCCCATCGAAGTTGTGCATTCGGGATTTAAACACATCACACACCACCATACCCATACATATTTTTGGGCCGCATGTAGTGTATACGGGGTCTTCTGATCGACCACGTCTCCCTTGTGCAGTTGTTTGTGATGACACGCATATCTGTGGGCTCCCCGAGTGTATATATATCATCCCTTTGACCGATAATGAGGGTTATGTGTTGGCCATGAATGGATTCCTCCTAGTTCATGCTAGGGCCGGTCACCGTCACATGTCGTTCAACCAAAGCTCGAGCTCATGCGTTGTCAGGATTCCCTCCCACATGCTCGGATTGCTGGGTTCGACCGACACTGTACCTTGCGTATCTCGTCCTTAACTACCTGGCTTTCATGGTTGTTGTCTGTATCGAGAGGCAGGCGCCACATCTAAATTGTACATTATTCTATATTGAAAACACACATCACACCTTCCAACGTACATCATTTTGGGCCGCATGCAAGCGGTGCTGGTTTTGTGATCCCTCTGGTGCGATTTTTTATGATGGTTCAATCTATTGGCCCAAGCGGTTTATCGACAACAACAGTTGTCGTTTAACCAGACGATAGATTCACTGGTCCGTCTTATGGTAAGTCATGGCGACATGCATGTATGACCAAAGTATCATTACGTGCATCCACCCCGCCAAAGCTACAACATTATGTCATTATAGATATATCCAAGGGTGCTTTCGGGTTTGCGCGGCAGGTGCCACCAAAGTTGTGCATTGTGTATTTAAAGTTTTAAACATCACACCCTATATTCCTACATATATTTGGCCACTTCCAGGTGGTTCTTGACTTCTGGCCCCTCTCATTGATCTTCAACGACGCACCCAACCGTGGGCCCGCGTGGTCAAAGTTGTGCATTGGAATTTTGAACATCATAGACCACCCTTTTCGCTCATATATATTTGGGCCACATGCTGGTGTGGTTGTCTTCTGAGCCTCTCTAACGTTTTTTTTGCTGCAAAGACACTAATGCGCTCAACAGGCACGGGTGTAATGTCTTAACCATGTGTGATGCAAGTGCGCTGTGAATCACCATGACTGCGCAAGCGCGAGCAAAGGTGGAGGTACTGGCTTAACCGTGTGTGATGCAAGTGCGCTATGAATCACCACGACTGCGCAAGCGCGAGCAAAGGTGGAGGTACCGGCTTAACCGTGTGTGATGCAAGTGCGCTGTAAAATAACCACCTGCGCAAGCTAAAGGTGGGTAGTTTATTTAGATTAAATTCCACATATGCGTCTGGAAATTAGGACGAACCGTGTGCGATAGACCACCTAGCTAGAAATCTTAAAAACAAACTACCCGCCTTGAGCGTTGCAAAAATCGGCGGTTCTGCACTTTTCCTTATTATCATACACGCATATTCTTATTGGACCGTGCACGATCTTGGGTACTCCCGCCCCGCATCAATTCCTTTACCCAAATTTTAGTAGCCGTCTTACTTCAACCGTCGCCCACACTCCTCCAACACCGACCTTATAGTAAAATTGTAGTAGCCGAGGCATTTGAACCGTCGCCCTCCCTCATCCACCACCATCTCCACCCACCATTACTAAAATTTTCAGTAGCCGCAGCGTATCCTCAAACACCACCCCGCCCCTCGTCCATAGTCCCCCCACCCGGCCCCCTCCCCCCCTCGAACCCTAGCTCACCGGCGCCGCCGGCGCCAACACCGCCACCCCCTGTCGGTCTGCCCGTTCCTCCTAGCTTAGATAATAAAGTTCAGGTTACCAAGCGATTCCCATACCATCGCCCCACTCCTCTAAGTTATTAGATGAGGCCTGCGGTGTCCCTCCCCACCAGATCCACATCCCCTGCTCCAGAATGTCATAGCGTAAGCTCGACCATGTATCCCAGGGAGCCCGACGAGCGTTCGGCCAAGAAGAGGTTTATCATGTCCTCTTCGGTGGAAGTTGGCGAGGTGGCTGCTGTTCACCCCGACCTGTCGATCCTGGAGCAACACCTAGCCGCGGAAGCCGGCGAAGACATTGACTATGTTGCCATGCCGAAGGCTTCATGTTAGCGGGCTAGCTTATTACTGTATCTCGGGAAAGCTAGCTACAACATCAAGCTCGTCGACAGCGACGGCTTCACGCGGGCGATGTCACAGGTTAAGTGGTCCATCCCCAACCCCTCTGGTTCAATCGCCGTCGATCTCTTTGACTGCCCTGTCGCTGATCTCCTCCGCCACGTGGTCAAGGGTTTGCGATCCTTGTACGCCATCGAGCCCATTTTGTCATTTCTGATGGACACATTCTACGGCGGCGGCTTGGGATCCTCAATTGCCAAGTCAGATCTCATCGACCACGACCACGAGGAGGGCACCCACAAAGGTTCTTCTAAGGTGAAACTGCACATCTGTGACATCAGAGAGCGCACCATGGGTATGTGCTCTTCCAACTGGAAGGATCCCGTCCATGACATGTGAGACAACATCCTATTAGCAAATATTACCTTTTCTAGCTTGCCAACCCGTACCCTTTGTTGTAGTAGCATTTGCCATGCGGTGTTTTAACTGTGCCGTGTTTAATTATTTCAGTTATGCAAAAATGTATTGTTCAATAGGGCTATGTGATGTTTAAGTATGAATTGTCCACTTCAATTTCACGAATGGCTATATTTGGTTGTTTATAGTGGGTAGATGCCTTGTTTATCTGTATTTGGTTGTTAGGTTGGTTGTAGTTAGCATTTTTCCAGTTATCGAGCAGATGCCTTGTTTATATGTATTTGGTTCTTAGGTTGGTTGTAGTGAGCATTTGTCCAGTTATCAAGCAGATGCCTTGTTTATCTGTATTTGGTTGTTAGGTTGGTTGCAGTGAGCATTTGTCCAGTTTTCAAGCAGATGCCTTGTTTATCTGTATTTGCTTGTTAGGTTGGTTGCAGTGAGCATTTGTCCAGTTTTCAAGCATATGCCCTGTTTATCTGTATTTGCTTGTTAGGTTGGTTGAAGTGATACTGTCCAGTTTTCAATGGCTATATTTGATTGTTATACTGATCATTTATGCCTTGTTTATTGCAGTCATTCACAATGTGATGTTCATTATGTGCAAGTCGGAACTGTGCCGCTCGATTGCATCAATACCAGTTTGAACGGCTATATTTGGTTCAGTTATGCCTGGTGTAGTTAACACATGCCCTTTATTTCAGTTTTACACATTTATCTAGTGTGATGTTGAAGCATTACCTACGTTCTATTCATTTTCAACAATACCAGTTTGAATTGCAAGATTTGATGGCTGTTAAGCCTGTTGTAGGTAACATTGCCTTCCATTTTATATCTGCTTTAACAGCATGCTGAAACCAACACATTCAAGCTATCATTTGGAGATGATGTTCTTTACCTTTGCTATATTTGTTTGATGTTAAGGTTGCTGTACTTATCATGCCTTTCCACTACTTATGTAGGACAACAACGGGAGTGGCCACCATTTTCCGCCGAGGTTAGTTTCATCCCTCGGCTTGACTCCCCCCCCCCCCCCCCCCCCGTTGTTCCATAATGTAGTGCATATAGATCCAGGCCTGGACACTTGTTAGCTTCTAATATTGACTTGTTGCTTGTAGGTACATATGCCCTTGGCAAGGATCCACGCATCGACCCTTTTTGCGTATGGGGCAATGAGATATTCATGAACAAGCATCAAGTGAGGAAACTGATAAGTATTATTAGCAAAAAGATATGAACGGTGGCAAGCAAATTATTTGTTTATGCTCTATCCAACACAACAGTGAGCTATAGGATGGTAACTACAAACTCTGTAGCTTTCTCGTTTTACTGCCCATAATGAGTTGTTAGACAACAATGTCTGAATCTTTTTCGTTCGCAGTGGTTCCTGAAGCAGCTCACTCAAGATTACCTCGCAAAGTACATGATTGGTGGACACGCAATGAAGGTTAAAGTATTTCATCCAGACTACAATGAGCATCGAGAATTCCTAATGAAGACAGTGAAGGATGGATGGGCAACCATCACAAGGGGTTGGCCTAGAGTCGTGCGTGCATTACGCATGGAGGAGGGCACAATATGGGCATTCTGCTTCACCTTCTCCAGCAACCAGAATGTCTTTCGCCTCTCTCTTTATAGTCTTTAGTACAACTGTGGTTCATCATTCTTTACTTGGTGCTTCTGTAGTTCTTCAGTATATGTACTTGTGCATTGAATTATGCATTCGTGGTTGAACCTATATTTGTAATAAACATGGTTGGATATGAAATAAGTGATTGCCTACTTTCAAATTCAAAACATGTGATTTTTAAATTAGGGATTACACTGCACACGGTTTGCGAAAGCGAAACGTCTGCGATAGACATGGAGATCAGACACATTTCTAGGATCCACTATGTGTGCGATCAATCTCTACTGCACACACGATCAGCCAAGAAAAAACATGTGCGATTATCAATAGCATCGCACATAGTTCTTTCTTATTAAATGTTTGCGATAGTCACCTTATCACACACGCCTCACAATTATGGACTATTTATGATGTTGTGCGCATCACAAATGTTTGGTCATAGAAGAACGCGTGCGATATAAGTCTTCATCCGACGCGGGTACGACGAATGAATCGTGTGGGATGTATTCAAGCTTCACATACAGTTTATAGAGACAACTGTGTGCGCTCTTACATCGAATTTCATACAGTCGAGGAAAAGTAAATGTGTGTGATTGTCTGCTTCTATAATCGTGAACTGGTTGTGATGGGTCGCGCATCGTAAACGTAGCACCACAGAATACCTACTATGATGGCAATGCGAGCACAAACGAGTTGCAAGGATGGAGAGTTTCAGATATTCGAGATATCAGAAATACTTTTATAGGGACAACTGTATGCATCAAGGCTCCCTATCCCCGACGGTTTTTGGGTCGTGTGGGAAGGACCCCCCTATCGCAGTCACTCACTTGGCGACGGTTCCAAACACTGTCACGGAAAGGGGTTAAAAACCATTTGTATAGCACCTCGCTATACCAGTGTATTGTCAGAACCAAAGCCATCTAGAGGCAAGCATCCTACAAGGTTATACCGCGGAGGAGGTGGTTGAGTTTTGCACCGAATACATGAAACAAAGACCTATAGGTTTTCCCCTCTCTCGCCACAAGGGAAGGCTGAAAGGTATGCCAGTCCTTGCTGGCACGCAAAAGGCTGCACCCAGACATTTGACCGACAAAGCCCATTTGATGGTACTGCTTAATAGCCCAGTTCTCAGCGCTTATGCTGACAAACACTTGGCAGAGATACGCCAAAGCTTCTTACCAATGGTGTATCCAATAGATGTCGAGATGAAGGAGCACACTAAGAACTATGCCAGATGGCTAAAGAATTGTTTGGCACAAGGATCCATGGATGACATTGCTATGTGGTTGGCACACAAGCCATCACCTACAGTGTTGATGTACCAAGCGTATGACATAAATGGCTACATGTTCTACACCGGGGAACGTGATGAGAAGACCTCATTTCAGAACAGCTCTGTTCGAATAGAATGCATGACTGTAGATGAAGCTGATAAAAGGGTATACTATGGAACCATCAAAGAGATTTTGGAGCTTAGCTATGTGAAAGTTAAGGTGGCATTATTCAGGCGCGCATGGATCTCTCTTAGTCAGGTAAAGGTTGATGATTACGGGAAGACTTGTGTTAACAAGACAGCGATGGCATATCACGCAGACCCATTCATTCTTGCCAACCAGGCTACCCAGATTTTCTATGTGAAAGACCCCTTGCATAAGAACTGCCATGTAGTGATGCATGGGAAGAGGAGGGTACTGGGCGTCGAGGATGTTGCTGATGAGGACGAGTACGATGAATTTGCTGAGTTGCCAGCCAAGGGATCACGCACCATCCAAACAGAGAAGCGTAAAATCATCAGAAAACATAAGTTCATTCAGGGTCAATGTAATGATCCTAGTTCCCCCATGTACATGGAAATTAAGCCGTAAGACTAGTTTTTATGCCTAACTTGCAACTTAATTTGTTTGATTGAGAACTGTCACGTGTACTGAATTTGTGAGTTATGCCCGGTCTTCTGTTGATGTAAGAACCGTTAATATGTTGACCTTGATATGCTGTCAGCTCAGGCAATGAATTTGAACTTTTTATTATTATTAGACCCTAGAGGTAGCACACTCAATTGATCTCACTCCAGTATGTATCAACTAAAGATATGCAATCTAGTTTGCGAATAGCACATGGTTCAATCATGCAAGCCGTGTGCTGACCAAATCGCCTGCGCGTTGTGAGTCATGCCGTGCGTTCTGATTGGCTAGAACCCAAACCATACGGATCGTACGTCTGCACCGTTGGATGCTCCCAGATCAAACAGGAATCCTCATCCCTTTCATCATCACATGCAGTTGCAGTTGGGATTTGATTTATATGCACAAAATGCACGTTAAATTCAAAAAATGTCTTAAATATAGCAAAATATACCTGAAATGCGCCAGAAAATCAAACCCGTGGTATAATGGTGATTGCGTACCGTGGAATTTTTTACGAGGCCAAACGATGAAGTCACCGACCACTGGAGTTTGAATTGACATGTCTCCTTTTGGAAACCATGATCCTTCTTATGAGGTGCTCCGGTTTCCAAGGAGTGATCATCAAAACTTGTGCCAAACATGACCAAAAATTTTCCACGGGATCGTGAGAGCACGCCACGGTCACACACCGATTTTCATGATGTCCGGACTCCATCTGAATTCCCTGTAATTAAAATATCAACTAGGCCTATGCCGATGGCCGCACCTCACAGCCAAAAATGTTTGAAAGTTCTCCCTGCTTCTCGGACAATGGATGAAAACTCGCAAAGAGACACAAAATGATTTGTACACCTTCTTTGCTAACACCCACATGTAGTTATAGTAGGGTTTTGATTTTATATGCACTAAATGCAAAGTAAATGCAAAAAATGGCTTAAATATCGCAGACGAGACCTAAAATGGGCCAGAAAATCAAACCTATCTAGGGTATATCGGACCTGAAATGGGCCGAAATGTTCAAAAAAAAAATCCCGTTTCTCGGACAATGAATGAAAACTCGCAAAGCGGCATACAAATGCTTGTTAACACCCACGTGTAGTTGCGACACGGATATATATATATATAGGACTGGACTATTCTGTTACTAGTAACAGAATAATATTCTGTTACCCCCCGGCCCTATAAGGGCGCGACACACCTACACCGTAGAAACTCCCCGACCCACCTCCTTCTGCCGGAGGCAGCCATCGTGGGCGAGCGAGCGACGGCGTCAGCCGAAGCGAGGGAGCCCGCGGCGCCATGACTGGCCGCCGACGGGTCCACCACCGCCATCCCCTTCCTCGCTGGCAAAGCAATTATGGGGCCATGATCCCCGCCTCCTGCCTCCCTCCCTCGCTGGGGCTCCTTCGCCGGGGCCATGATCCTCGCCTCCCGCCTCCCCCCTCGCCGGAGCTCCTTCGACGGTGCCGTGATCCCCGCCTCCCGCCTCCCCCTCGCCGGAGCTCCTTCGATGGATCCGTGATCTCCGCCACCAGCCCCCCCCCTCGCAGGAGCTCCTTCGACGGATCCATGATCTCCGCCACCAGCCGCTGCCTCCCCGGACCTCATCGCCGGAGCTCCACCACAAGCAGGAGCACCGTCATGTCCCCAAGCTCCTTGCCTGCATCAATGGCACCTCCTTCCAAGATTATGCAAGTATGCCACCAACGAGAGGAAGAAGAAGACGTCAGATCCAAGAACATGCCACTGCAGGTGATGTCTGCTTCCCACACTAATTTTCCTCAAAATTGAATCTGCCTGATTGCTACTGAAGCACAAACGATCAGTTCAAAAAATGTTTTCAGATCTAGGTTTGCCTTAAGAAAAATACCACGTTTGTGTCAGTTCATCAGTCCTGCTATGCAAAAGATTCGATTTAAAAATTGCACACACTATGCTCTGCCTACATGTTACACTATTAGATTCATCAGTACTACATTTGTGTTGCATCAGTGACACATATTCCTATGATGCAGAAGCTGATAGTACATTGCAAATGCTTGCATCAGTTCATTACACCCCTGCCACTTGATGCACAATTTGGATGTTGAGGTTACTGTCAGTACCTCTAATATGCTAGCTTCAGTTCCAGTCAAAAAACATAAACTTATGCATCAGTCCAAGTAGCTACTACGCTTTATACAAGGTTCAGCTACCACTGCAAGTTTTATGTTGTTATTTCTAATAGTACATGTCGTGTAGTTGCGTCAGTTCAAACGAGTAAAAGATTGTTGTTGAAAAAAATATACACTTGTTACATAGTAAGTTCAATGATATAGAAACTAGGAGTACTTCTAATGTAGATGCATAAGTTCTAGATGAAAAAAAGAGAAGACATGCATCAGTTTTATATATATGCATACTGTTCCGAAGTTCAATGTTCAGTTTACAAGCAGTGCACCAAATGTTTATGCATCAGTTATAGGGAAAAAGATAAAAAAAAACTATGCATAACAGATGCATCAGTGCTAAAAATAGTACATTAGTACATCAGTGATGAACATGTCCATTCATCAGTTCGACTGAAACTACATCAGATACAAAAATAGACAACAAAGTTTAATAACACCCAGCGATGCAAGTTCAACTTGTACGTTACCTTCAGTGCATGACATGTTACCCATATCATGTATACGAGAAAATGCAGAAAAGATTAATCCCAAAATTGTTGAATGTCATTGCAGAAACATGCAAGGCGACACACGCAGGGAGGGTTTGATGAGCCAAGCAGATATGAGGCACCGCCTGGTTGGGTAACACCAGAAATAGCACCTGGATACTTCAACAATACAGGCAGATTTGAAGCTACACCAGAATCATCAGAAGCACATACTGGTTCTTCTATGGAGCAAACACTGATATCTGGGAATACAAGCTTTGCCACTGCTAGGGTGCAACAAGGTCAACAATGTTCCCAACAACAAATATTTTCCTTCCCTAGCGCTTGCAGAAAGGCAAGGACACACAGGCTTCCACCAGTCGCTCCATCAACATCAATCATCCGTGCTGCAAAAGCAGTTGCGACAGGAAGACCAGGCCAAAGAGACAGGAATGTTCGCCACTCTAGTAGGGTGCAAAGTAGAAGATATGAGCCATATAGATAGGAGCAACCTCACAACGAATCTGAGAGAAGACGGCCGTACAATGAGAGATGGAGAGCTTCATCAACATTGCTCCCTCCAAGAGATGCATTGCTGCATGTGCCGAGGGTGACACCACCCGCGCCCATACACCAGGGTGAACAGCAAACACCGGATGCAGCACAGAGCTATACACATGTAAGTATCCATTCAGAAAAAACATACAAGCATAGTCCATACCCTAGTACTGTGACCACCCCATCTAACATTTTCATCACTGTGTTTTTGTTTGCTCACTGTTGCGTGCAGCCACCTAACATTGAAGCTTATGTTCTGCCAAGGCTATAGATGCGCTTTGAAACTTTCAAAGAAGCAAAGAACTTCTACAACGTCTATGCAAAGCACGCGGGTTTTGCTGTCAGGAAAGGCTCCAAGGTTAACACCAGAGTCTACCTTTATTGCACGTGCTATGGAGTCTATGAATCAAAGGTTTCAGAAGCAAATAGACAGCGGAACAAGACCACAACCAGGACTAATTGCGAGGCTAAAATGAGGCTGAAGAGGGAAAAGGATGGAACACTTGTCGTAAACGAGATATGCTGGGAACACAACCACATGCTACAGCTCTCCCCCAAAATGCTTGTCTTCTTGCACTCCCACAAAAACTTTGACAAAACAATCATGGAGTATGTCAAGTACTTGCAGGTCAAAGGCATTGAACATGCGCAAATCATGAGCATACTGGGCGGCGATGACCCCGGTAGCTACTTCCTCGAAATGAATGCCAAAGACCTGATTAACATGTAAGTACAAACTTGTTCTCCTCCTAGAAACCCCCTCCGTCTTTTTTCCTCTGTTAGTACAAACATATTACGCAACGCATGACCTGATGCCAGTTCAACAAGCATTTTTGAATGACTGTTCACTTTTAATATGCAGCAAAGCAAAGAATTCAAGGATGGATGATGTGGACGATGTCCTAAAGACTGTCAACTTCTTTAGGGAGATGAAAGCGATAAAGAAGGAATTCTTCTGCGACATACAACTTGATGAGTCCGACAGAGTGAAGAACATATTCTGGGCAAACGCAAGCTGCCGAAGGGCATATCAAGACTTTGGTGACTGCGTAACGTTTGACACCACATATAAGACCAACAAGTACCATATGCCACTTGGGGTGTTTGTGGGTACTAACAACCACTTACAGACTACATTCTTTGCTTTCGCCCTGATAAGAGATGAGGATGCAGATTCATTCAGATGGCTGTTCAAAACATTTTTAAGGTGCATGAGAGGGAAGACTCCTACATGCATCCTGAAAGGTACAACCGCCAAACCCCCCCCCCCCTAGAAAAGAAAAATAACATAGTAAAATTGTTGTGTCAGTTCTATTTGTATATATGCACTACCATCTGCTGACCACTCCACGTCTCTTTTCTCATTACCAGACCAGTGCCCGGCAATGGCTTTGGCGATCCCAGATGCTTTCGGGGACACAGTACACAAGCTATGCCGCTAGCACATTATGAAGAAGTACAGGGAACACCTCGCGTACCTGTACAACCTCCACGAAACCTTTAAGGATGAATTCACAGCAATCCTCAATTGGCCCCTCATGCTAACTGAGTTTGAGGCTGCCTGGAAAGCACTCATGGATAAGTACAACCTCCATGATGATGTCACGATGGTGGCAATGTGGAATGAACGCGAGAAATGGATATCAGCTTACTTCAAAGAAATTTTCTGTGCCAAAATGACATCCACACAACGGAGTGAGAGCATGAACTATGTGCTCAAGAAGAACTTCGTAAGTGAGAGACAAAACCTACACCGGTTTGTCAGCCAGGTAAACTCCTGCGTCAAAACCAGGAGGTAGGCAGAGAACCAGGAGACAATGGGTAACCGGGTATAGCTCTATCACCTGTCGTAAGACAAATAACATGCTTACTAAAGTAAATCTTTCTTAGTTAGACAAGTTATTGCTGCGAGAAACTAATAATTTGTTGATCACTCTTGCTTGCGCAGAAGGAACAAAACACGCTGACCTTCTATGGGTTTGACACTCAGATGGCAAAGCTTTACTCACAAGCTGTGTACAGCGAGATCAGAAAAAGGCTAAAACTGAGCACCATCTTCACGGTGACAGAGACGGAAGAGCCCACAAAGTACCTTGTGCGCTACAACAAACCGCAAAAACTGTTTGCGTGGTCTCAGCACGCGTTCCAAGTGGTTGCAGACCTCGTGGGAGAAATATTTGACCGCGAGTGCAAGCTGTGGGACCACACAGGCGAGGAATAAAAAAAAGATGTTACATACTGTAGTACTTATTTTTGCAAAGTTTTTGTTCGAATGAAATGACAGAAAACATGCACCTCTTCCAAAAAAAAATAGGTATTTTCTGTCTGCATGTCCTGTGCATGATGCAGACGATTAAGGCTAAGAGCGTTCCAGAGAAATACATCCTCAAGAGATACACCAAACGCCCAAACATCCAGCCAACATTCAACAGAAATGACTTAAGGACAGTAGCGTCAAACAAGGCCTCCCAATACTGCATTGAAAGCGCACTGCTGCAGCTGATCATGAGGGTGCATAGAAAAAGCTTGAGAAGCCAAGAGCAAATGGCGAGGTCACGGGTCATCATGGAAAGACTTGACCAAGAACTCGACGCCATGCGTTCTGCTAAAAACGGAGATGTCGTGGACAACGAAGCCATTGAGCAGGATATCACTACAATCTTATCCGAGATGAACCATCTGGGAGCTATTGACCCGTACGACAACGAGGAAGAGGAGCAACAGCAACCAGAGCTTGCCCATGAGTTCACTCAAGAGCAGCAACATGCTCACGTGCAAGATCATGAGCTTGACGGTGCTGTAGGCGAACGACATGACAACAGGAGATCCTACCAGCAGCAACAACAAAGGGTAATTAAACCACCCATATTCTCATGCACAAAGGGGAGGAAGAGTAAGACGCAAGCAGCGAAAGCAGTAGCCAAAAAGCCGCCATGCCCCATCAGACGCGTGGAATTCGGCCCGGTCGGCAAACCTCTAGGGATAAGGGCATGCGGATTCTGCAACATGGTGACCAATCATAATTACCGCACATGCCCACACCGCATAGATGCCATTGTCAACAAGCAAAAGCTGCAGAAGCAGATTGGAGCCGCCCAGGTTTCTACCAATGGAGACGACACACGTAACAGCTACACTTGCAGCAAGTGTGCGGGGACTGACGGACATAATGCCCGCACATGCAAAGTGGGCAAGGAGGTCAGTGGCGCTGAACAGAAACAGGGCAAGGTCCAGAGTTCCAAAAAATCAAAAGAAGAGGATGAAGAAGAAGAGTTTGACGAGAATGACGACCAATCAGAGGAAGACAATGAAGATGAAAGTATTGGGGACGAGGAAACTGAAACTGACGATGAAGCTACCAAGGCTCAAGTAGGAAAGGACGCCGACAAGGGACAACATTCGGGGCCAGTTAGAAGGAGCTCAAGACTGAAGAATCCATAGTGGTTATGCTGCTGCGTCAACTAAAAAATAAGCTTGTACTCTCGGTTGCCTCGGTACACAATGAGGAATCATATCAGAAACACTATCGTTACCAAAACTTATTTAGCTTTATCATCGATTTCTCGATCAGTACTATATTTAAGATATAATTTGTGATTTGTGCCCACTAGACCAGTGACATTATTATGCAAACCATTTGATAAACCTTTTGAATGCAGTCACAAATATATTTGAAAAAATTGATCTGGATTTATGTAACGTCAACACTACTGTCGACCAGTAACTCAGCAAAAATTTGTTAAAGAAAATTTAAACTCTTATAGTACATCGGTATTGATAATTCTCACTCGTCAGTTCAAGGCAGAGTAACCAAACACACCCGTGAACACCTCAAAAAACATCATTTCAAAACAAGCTATGACTGGTTCTGCCAGTCCTAGTTCAGAAAGTCCATCAGTACATAAAAATAATTACCTCAAGCAAACAGAAAAAATTGAAAGTGCAAATATAATACACCTGTACTGATGAAAAACTAATTTATCTGTAAAAAATACTTTCAAAGATTATGTTGATATAAACAATCCTTTCAAAAACAAAAATTGTTTTTAAAGATTAGCATGACACACATAGTCTGAACTTGTAGTTGGTAAGTTCAATTACACTTCAATCACCAGTCCAAAGTACCCACAGTAGAGGAGTACAAAGCGCCATCATCACCGACCCTGACACGTGCAAGTGGGATAAGCAGCTGATAAGTACAGCTTGACAAGACGGATCAGTGCGAGAGTAAAAAACCCTGCAGAGAATTACATTTGGACGGTTGGTTCTTCCAGGCCACCACCCGCGCCACCCACTGGGCGGTTGCCACGACGGACTGCAACGGCGACCCCACGACCATTACACCCACGTCCCTGACGAACCGCCTCCCACACATCCCCATCCACGCCCTGGAAATATCCCATTGTCTTCCATCTCTGCCTCATTCCGAGAACCAACATTGCCGCTTCCATCTCCACTACAAACAACCCGGAAACATCTCTCTTCCAAGCCCACAGTCGCAGGAGGAGGGCAATGGCGGAGGAACAGTCTGCCAAGCGTCATCATGGCGAGACGTCCGACCAGAGCAGCAACCTCGACGACGTTCACGTCCCCGGCGAGAAGCACGAGTACACCCGAACCCTCACAGGGGTTGAGCTCCACGGCAAGGAGATGCTGGAGATCGTCTGCACCAGCGAACCAGACAAGGCCGACGATATGATGAGCAGGCTCAAGATGAAGGGCGGCGGCTTGTATCCTAGCTTCATTGGAGTTGATGTAGAGTTTACCAGAAAAGATGAACCTCCGCAGATGGCAGCAGTCCTGCAGTTATGCGTGGAGGAACTATGCTTGGTGTACCACATCGCAGCGGCCACAAAATGGTGATCCATACTACTCTTCATTCATCTGTTCTATTAGTAGTACTCCCTAAAAATTTCATTAAACTTGTTTCCCAACTAGATGAACTACTGTAGTTTGTGAAGTGGATGCACGAGTACATGTTTCTCAAGTAGATGCACTATAATATATTTTGAAACTGATGCACTGGATTAGCATCTGAAATTGTTTCACCAGATTAATTTCTGAACTTGATGTACTAGCATAGTTTCTGATCTTGATGCACTAGTGTAGTTTATAGAGTTGATGTATTAAAAGATGTTTCTAAACTTGATGTACAAAAGTAGTTTCTAAACCTGGTCTGATGTTATTTTCAGCAGCAAAAAATAAAGCAAGAACTTGGTGAAGCACTGGTATAGGTCTTTTATTCAACAAAAAGAAAACTAAACTTGAAGTAAGCAGCACATAGATCATTGACTCTGGTTATAGGTTCTTGAACTTGGTGAAGCATTTGGTGAAGCACTGAAGATACCAAAAAAGAAAAATAACATGGTGTACTTGAATTTAATTTCAGAACTTTGTGTACTAGTTTCTGAACTACATTCATCCATGACTTATACTATATAAGCATCTACCTCATGGATTATCACTTGTAAACCAAAAAAATAGAAGAATTAAATCTTCAAAAAAGAACACTAATCTTCAATATGTGTCTCCCCCTTGCAGGCCCAAGCGCCTCAAAGAGTTCCTGCAGGAGCAGAATTTGTACACCTTTGTCTGTTTCAGCATTAAAGATGACAAACAGATGCTGAAGAAGTCTAGTTTGGAGATCAACCCCAAGAACTTCATCGACATTCAGCGCAACTGGAGAGTTCCAAGCTCCGGAAAAGAGTACGACTCCTTGGCTGATGTTGCAGCCAGCGTCATCCACCCATTCTACAAAGGCATGAAGAAAAACATCGACAAGGAGGAAGACCATAAACTGTGGGGGATCAGCCCGCTACCAGAGAAGCTCATCGAGTACGCAGGAATAGATGCATACGCCACGTACAAGTCATGGAAGATAATCAACAACATCAAAACAGGTGTGGAAATTTCAAAAGAGCAGGAAGCGGATCCCTACTACCACTGCCACTACGCGGGATGAAGAGACATCAAAGTCTGCCTTCGTGTTGCTTGCGCTTGTGCTTGTCCTTTATCTTGTTGTTTCAAATTTGTAGTTTGCTTATGTTAGGTTGAACCAGCTTGCTTATGTCATGTGTGTCAAGGTTGAACAAGTTTGCTTATGTCATCAAGTACATCGTTCGCTTATGTCGTTGAACAAGTTTGCTAGCTTCCTATTTTGTTTATCCATCATTTGAAGTTGAAGTAGGTTGTGAATGAAACTTTGTGGCTGCTATGCAGCACTAGTCATGGAGCAACAAAATCACACAGGGATATTTTCACAAAACAGTGGCAGACTAAGGACAACAGCAAATAGTAGCCTTGGACGCTCAGTACAGCTTAGTCCTGTACGGTAGTACTATCACACTAAAAATTCAGTTTTTAGTTTCAGAAGAACACTAAAAAGACTAAAAAGTACTAACAGCATCATGCTTATAGTCATTAGAAAATTACTAAGTACTGCAACAGGAAAAGCCAAGAACCATCAATACGTATTTCATAGTCAGTAGCATACTAGGAGTGAAAGTACTGGTACACTTGAACACACAGTACATCTATACTACAAAAATAAAAAGGAACGGGAAGCATCAGTTCGCATTCCCTAAAACAGTGACACACTAAGAATAACAGTGCTAGTACAATTGAAATCTCAGTACAACTTAGTTTATACGGCAAGTACTATGATGATACCAAATAATGCCTTGAGAATAATCACAGCCTAGAAAAAAGAAGGCCAAAACAGAATCAAAAAGATATCAGTTCGACCAAGGAGAAAAATCACAAGAACCACAACAGAAGCATCAGTACACATTGACCAGTGAGGTACTAGTTTCAAACAACAAAAATAAAATGATCACAGTGCTAGTACAATTGAAATCTCAGTACAACTTAGTTTGTACGGCAAGTACTATGATGATACCAAATAATGCCTTGAGAATAATCACATCATAGAAAAAGAAGGCCAAAACTCAATCAAAAAGATTACAGTTCGACCAAGAACAAAAATTCACAAGAACAAACAACAGAAGTATCAGTCCACATTGACCAGTGAGGTACTAGTTTCAAACAACAACAAAAAATGATGACCGCCCAAGGACAGGCCAGCCACGCACAGGAGGATACACTCGGACTCGATCCCACGGCGGAACCGTTGGCGAATCCATAGTAATCGAGACTGTGCGGGCCAGCCGTCAAGGGCCCACAGGTCATGGAACAGAGAGCGAGCACCGTGTATAAGCGCCCAGGTCGGTATACAGAGTAGTTCGACAGACAAGGCACGACAACGCTTATAAACCGGTCGAGAGCCCCCTCGGCTAGCGAGGTGGGACTAAACTCAGAGCGCACGCACAACTAGCAGTACACAGTTGCGCGCACGGGCCATTTGGGCCAGAAAAGGGCCCAATACGACTGCTACTCCCTCCACTCCAAACTCTCCTCACCCCACCCCATAAGGCCCGCTGAATAAAACCAGAGCGCGTGGCAAAGAAATATAAACAAGTACAAAAAAGTTCAAAACTGAATATAGAAAAGTTTAAATACATGTTCGCAGGCAAAATAATTCTAAATTAAAATATAAAAATAAAATAAATTTACCTCTTCAGCATAGATAAAAGGATTAAAAATATGCTACAAAAACAATGATACTTTGAAGTTCAACTAAATATGCTACAAAAATAATTATGAACTTAATAGGGCTATTTCTTAAATGTAGCTAATTTAAACCAGTGCTTTAACTTTTACTATGAAGTTCAACTACTAAAATGCAAGAAGTTCAAACAAATATTTGGCTCTCAATTTTGCTAAATTTCTTATATTTAAATAAAATCTGGCTAGAGATCACGTAGCAATTTCGTCGTAAATAATTTCAATCCTGAAAAAACTTCAGTTCTAATACATTATATGACATCAGTTCTACATAACAAGGAAGCGTCACTCCACTCACGCTAGATTCACAAATACTATTGTGACACCAAATTCTAAAAGCCTTACGCTGTATGAAATTACAATTCAGTACTCACAGAACTATACCATAAGTACAAGAAAAGAGGGTACAGAAACTATAAAGGTCCAACTTAGGTTGGGATAGATGAAAATAAAATAAATCTCACTCTTTAGAAACAACTCGTAATGCACTTGAAAAAAAGTGTTTCAGTTCAACTAGTGTATAAGACTTCAGTGCAAAAATAAAACTTAACCAAAACAAATCCCCGAGAAAACATACACGAGTGAAACAGCTGTTCAACCACATTCTCATCATGGAAAAAAGTTTGTAAAACATTGTGCTGGTTATTACATAGTTGACAAGACATCCAAACACTACGTAAAAAGCCTACAATGCTTTCAAGGCATAAATCACACAAGTATCCCATTCACTACGCAAATTATAACCATTTCTTCTATGCACTAGGAGCCAAAGCCTGAACCTCCTTGGGAAGCTCCGTCACCAGAACCTGGTTATTCCGGTTGGACACAACTGTATACAGATCCTCGGCATTCCAATCAACAATACACGGCTGCAAAACAATAAAACAAATTATCAAAAATCATGACACATAAAAAAGGAATAGACAATCAGCCAAACACAGAAAGTGAAAGCTGAACTAGAACCCACATCATTATTTCGAATGTTCTCAACGATCTTTTCACCATCATAGGTTCCCGCATACTTCAGAGTATAATGGCCACATTCATTCGGCCCTTGAAATGGAACCTTGACAAACGTTGGTTTCTTTGCTAAAACCTCCCATTTGGGTTGCTTGCTCGTATTATACTGAGCATCACCATACACAGCCTTCTTTACTTGGACCAATCTAGAGATCTGTAAAAAAAGAAAAGAAACCACACATTACAGGTCTCAGAAAAGCAGAAACAAGAGGCGGAAAAATTAATCTAGTACAGATAATAAATATCACTCACAATCTTCTCGCAGTCTTTGTGATAGGTGTTCTTTGAAGGACGATGGTTCTTCCCATAACATAAAGGGTCAAGGATGTCAACAGTACTTCGGTACCGATTCATGACATATAAGGAAAAGTGCGACACTTTCAAATCCTTTGATAAAACCATAGCTTTGAATAGAGGCATCATGACCTAAAAACAAATGACCAAAAAGAGATATTAAATATTCAAAATAAAAACCAGCATCGCAGCAAACAAATAAAACCAAAAATCAGCTAGTAGATCTCACAAGGTCGGCACTGAGCAAGTCTTCCCCATCTTGAACATAGCTCTTGAAATCTCTTGCTGCACTCTCCACATTAAACTCTTTATCTTCATCACCGTAAAATGAATAGTCAAGCACAACCTGCGAAAAGCTAAAAATAAATAGACAGGGGAAAAGGATCAACAAGGAAAGTATTTTAAAAACTCGTAAAACAACAGGCAGTCTTGTTTCACAGAAACAAATGATCTGAGTCATTCCCGTGATAAAATATGGACTCAGCAAGATCCTTTTTCCAGATGCGAAATCAACATTTCTTTTGGGATCTCGCTTCCAATCATCAATGAGGAAGTCCATTACATCACCCTCCATCAGCTGTCCAGGTGCAAAAACTTCCCAGATGTGTTTGCCAGTGAAGGTAGTTACGTTATCATCGGGCTGAGGTATCATTGAGAACGCAGTCCTGCAACACACACAAGAACAAAAAGCAGGGGAAGCAAGATAAGGCATTCATAGCAGTTCAAGTTATATAAAAATGAGCAGTTCAGGTCATATTTATCTAGCAGTTAGAAACAACAGAAGAAAAAGAAGAGGAAACATAATAAGAGATACTCACTCGGCATACTTCTCACGTCCTTCATCACCAAGCAACAGATTATACAACTTGCGAGCCTTGTCCAGGTGAAGGAATTTATGAGGGTGAAGCTGCTGCACAGGGGAGCAAAACTTTATAGGAGCTCTGGGTGCACGCTTCGTGCTTGCAACATTGCCAGACTTCAAAGCAGGATCCTTCCTAGCAGCACCAGCTCTACGGCCCACTATTCCAGCAAGGGGAGATACACCCTTGGCAGCAGCGCTCCTGGTGACTCTTCCCATGCCAGTGATCTTGTCAAACGCATCATCATCACTGTCTATCAATTGCACAATGGGATTCTTGGGTGTAGAGGGGCTCTCTGCACAAGCAGCCGTAGAACCTTTGAGAGCTCCCAATCGCCCCTTCATAACACCAGATCTTGTCTTTTCGGGAGAACGCCCCTGGCTCAAATCAACAGCTATACACTCAAGCTCCGAGAACTGGCTGCCAAAGATCCTGTAGTCATGCTCACCAAGATCCAGCCACTCACCTGCAAATAAAAAAAGAAGGAGCGCAAAAAGGGTAAGTTCAAATACAGAATTCATGGCAGTACTAGTAAAGAAGTACAAGCTGGAAACAAATACAAAAGGTCATGCATACGTAAAACGTTCGATGCCAAACAAACCCCGTGAGTCAACATCAATAACATCGCTAGTCGTGCAGGTATACAGCAAAGTCTTTCTAATGTCAAGAATATCTTCGTAGATGTAATACAACATTTCAATCACACCATCCTCCCGGCAATGATAGGTCTTGCAGTTTTGTAGCATAAAGAAGCCACAATCATGCCTGTTAACAAAAGAAAAAACAAAAGGGTACATTACAAATTCCAAATACAGGAATACAACCAAAATTTGGAAAACCACGCATTCCAGCAACAAAAATAACTAATAAAAATCATTAAAAACAGATACTCATGTGTTTTGCTGTTGCGGCACACGCACAAACTCACAAGAGAAACCATCAACTTGCGCCGGCGAGAATGGTTTGGCCCTGTCTACGCTGGACTCCCTCCGAAGCTTCTTTATATTATCTGTCATAGTCCTTAAGAATCTAACTGCATCACTCCAGGTTTCATCGCGGAGTGAATCAAGACACTCGAAACGACGGAACCTCAAATTCAGAACAATCAAGCACCAATGACCAACATCTTCACCAGGCTTCATGTCACCCACAAATGACGGCGGGTCAAAAGTAGGGAAAAGAAGCTGACAAAAAAATCATAGAGGCAAAATAAATTTAAGAACTATAATTATAATGAAACAATAATATTAAGCCTCCAAAACAATAAATAAAAGTGACAAAATTGAAATTGAGAAGTCCAAACAGATCAGATAATCATAAGTTCTAATTGAGTAAGCAACTCAGTACAAAAAAAGGGGGCACTGAAGTTTATATCCACTATCCAAACTTTCAAGAAACACACCAGTTCGACTTTCTTGCTACAAAAAGTTCAGCTTAAAATAAGAGCACGCATCATTCCTAAGTATAGGGAAAAACAACAGGCTACTGAAGTTCATTCCCACCTTCATTACTTGCAAAAGAAACATGACAGTTCTAGTTCATGAGTACAATAAGTTTAGATAAGAGCATGCATATTTCATCAATACACAGGAAAAACATAAAACATCAGCATGAGTCACGTACATGGTCGTAACCATCAGCCCCTGCTCTTGTGAACCACTGCCGCACATTGGCATCAAGATTTCCATCATGGATCTTGGTCTGTTGTACAAAAAGAACAACAATAGTTAGAAAATAGACAAAATAACTTATCATCCTATGTACAAAGCAAAAAAACTGACCGTGACCCATCTGGGAACAATCAACTTGTCGGTGTCCCGGTACTTCTCACGTAGAGAACATAAAACAACATCAGCACTGTCTGAGTTGAGCATGCCAGTGGGGACAAACGCTTTAGCAACAGAACCAACACTGGCATCGCATTCCCTATTTTGAAACATCGGCTTTTCACTAGGGAAAAACAAAAGATGAGAGCAATTAAAACTACCGCAGTGACAACAATAATCATATGAGAGAAAAAGAAAAAGAGACAAAAAATGAACCGTGCAAAATAAAACACTAACCGTTTCCAACGGTTCGTGCGCAACCTCGTAACAGTGAAGAAAAATGAATCAACCTTAGCAACGTTAGCACCTTCTGCTTTCAGAAAAAAGAAAAAAGAAAATAAGTTCAAGCACTACAAGATAACATTGCCACCAAGCCATAAATGAGAAGTATGCCTCATTTAAAAGTCCTTACCTACACTTTCAGCATTTGACGATGGGAGTTCCTGCGACGACAGCAATATGCCTGCAGTTTCAGGGTTTGACGACGGAAGATCCTGTGAGGATAACAATATGGCTGCGCTTTCAGGGTCTGAAGAAAGAAAATCCTGGGATGACAGGAGCACCTCCTGCGTCAAGGGGCCAGAAGAAATCGACAGAATTAAATCATCATCCTCAGATGGCACCTCCTCCACGCTAGACACGTCGGCGTCTTGCAATGCATCACCGTAATCAAGCCCTCCAGGCGGGAAAATTTTCCGGTGGCAAATCTTCAGAATCAGAAAGATTATCATTCTCAGCAATACCAACACCAGACGATTTGGCATCAAGTATGTTGGCAGCACCAACATCCTCATCAGCAACTTTCCTACCAACATCGTGCCCACTGCTCAATGGAACACCACAAGCATCATCTCCAATAGTAACGGAAGCCTCGCGCTCAACATCAATCATCTGAAAAAATAAAAATTCAGAAAGTGAAGGAAATGAGCAAAACTAACAATCAAAAAAGCCAGCAAGAGGTGTACAGGCTAACTTTTACAGCTACAAAGAAACAGCAGTGAAAACTGCATATAAAATTAATGCAAGCACAGAAAAACAAACCTTAGCAGCATCCACAGCAACATCACCGATCTTGCTACTGCTAACATTCAAAGGAACATCACCGATGGTCGAACAAGGCTCATCACCAACAACAGGATCCTGATTCATAGTAATGAAGCAAAAAACAATGCTATTATTAGCAAGAACACACAAAAAGTTAAACTATACTAACAAAAGGTAGATATCACCTACAAATTCTTAACGGCGTGGGATAGAAAAATAAACATGTAAGGCACAGTGGTGCGCATGAAAATTCAAGAATATATATAAACACAATAAAAAATAAAAATAACCAATCTCTTATCAGTAGATGGATCATTAACTCCACAGTCAACAGCAGCCTCAACATCATGACTTGTCTTCTGCATGAAAAAAAATAAATAAATAGATGAACATGAGAAAGTTCAACTACAATACTGACAGCAGAACAACATAGTAAAAAATGCAAACATCAAGGACTGACTCACCTCAACAACAGCGGACTCCAAACCAACATCATTCGTATGGTGGTCAGAAACATTAGCCTCAGTACCATCACCAGCCCTGCTGGCAGTGGCAGCAGCCTCATCCTACTCAATCTGCCTGATAACAACTTTGGCATCTTCTTCATATGGAATGCGGTGAGAGTCTTGCAAAGTTTTGAAACGCTTCATGTTGTTCAACAGATGAACCGAACTCTGAATTAGTTGAGCAGCACCATCACGCATATCACTAATTAACATCCTCTCGATCTCAATATAGTCCACTGCTTCCTCAGCATTAAATTGATGACCGTCAGGGAGGATACCATTGATACAACTCAGATGCTCAACTGTAGTTGGGACCTTTTCCAGCTCAGAACGCACATTAATAAAAATATGCTCAGCGCGCTCCAACGCAGAAACAGCTACATCAATACCAAAACCCTGCCTCTGTGAAGTACCAGCCTTACTAGGGCCAGGGGGAACATAACCAGCATCCTCAACACTACAACCATCTCTCAACTCATCATATAGAGATGAAATCTTGGGGACATGAGACGACATCTCCAGGACTGGCCGTTTATACACCTGGAAAAAGACAACTTCCTTATGAGTTTTCCACTACAAACAAGGGAAAAAAGAGTTAATTAATCAATGCAACACAAAAGGAAAAATAAACATTATATTAACAGATTTAAATCCACAGTACTAACGAGCTTTCACTGTCAGTGCCAAATTGTTAGAATTTACAAAGCAGGTCAATTGAACAGGAGATTCAGTTCAACCACACATAATACAACAGTACTAAAAAATCATACCTAAACCTCACAAAGCTTAAGAACTGACAAAATCTAAACAGGTAACTCTGCAGTACACATATTCACTCCAGCAAAAATAGCTATACCTAAAAAATAAAAGATCTGCAAGACATGAGAGAAATAAAACTCACCGGAAGCTTCCCAAACACCCAAGTCCTTGGATCTGCATTGCCTCTTCTTATCAAATCTGCATCAGCCAGATCGAAAAGCTTGTCCTGATCCATGAAACATATGTGGGGGACTCGCATGTCAGCATCCGGAATCTTGCCACGGATAAGGCAGTCAAGGTACATTAGTACAGGACCTATAGCACAGCATGTGATTGCCTTCCTAAGGGTAACACCATCTTGGTACCTGACAACAGCCCTTCTAAGCTCATCAACCATCAGCTGGCAATAATCCATATTAGCCATGTTCTCAATGACGAGATCCTCAAACATTGCTGCCTCTCTGGAAACACGAGGGGCGGCACCAGGCAACACAACTTTCATAAACACAATAATGAAAAACACTTTTAGAGCAAGGTCATCTTTGCTAGGATCCTTCACAAGCACCTTGAGCATATCCCTCAAATCCTTCATCTTGATATCTCTGTTCCTGCTAATGTCAAGCTCCGATCTTAACTTCATCAGAGCGTCATCATATCCGTCCTCTGAAGGCCTTGGTGCAGAACGACCACCACGAGAGAACCCACATAGTTGTTGTATACCATCGCTAGTGATGCGAAGCTTCTTATTCGCCTCACCCATGTCAAGAGTCATCATATCAGGATCTATCTTCAGGTACAAAACTCCCATCAGAGGGCGGGAAATGTTAGACTTCACCTTCCATTGGAAGATAGAACCAAAACCAGCCGCATGAACCCTAGCCACATGGCGACTCTCAAGCAAACGAGCACAAGCATCAATATCTCTCAACGAACATCGCACAGTTATATTCAATCACTGTGAGTCACCTTCATCCAAATCAACTTTTTCGTCATTGCCTCTCACCGGCTTGACGGACTCATAACGCTAACAGGCTGTAAATGAAAATAAAGAAGGCACAGCTGAATTCAACGAATATAAAAAACAAAACAAACATATGAAGCTGACAAGGAAAAAAAAAGATTGCACAAGTTCAACTATTAAAACAACATCAGTACCACCCTCAATTGATGCAAACAATGACCAGGCCTCACCTGGCGAGCATACCAACCCAGACACAATTAAATCATTGCAAGTACAACTAGTAAGTCACATACTGTACAAACACGTATCCCAAAACAAAAATATTGTTTTTACAAATATAATTAAGTCCGGTGTGCATGACTAATACTAATAAACACAGAAAATCACTAACATACTTCAGCAAAGACTAAAGCAAAGGAATAAAATTAAAAAATACCACTAACTAGAAAATTTCAAATACTAAAAAGAAAAAAAACACATACCACTGCATATTCATCTTCAGAATTAACTTCAATATCATCTCCTTCAAATGCAGGATCTTCAGCTTCGACACAAGCATGCTTCTTCACACCTTTGTTCACCTTCGCAGGAGCAACTTTACGCTTCTTATTTTCCTTCAACAAAGAGCGCTTCGGAAGAGGAGACGAAGAAGGCTTCTTATTTGACAAAACTCGTGGACTTCGGCGAACAGGGGAGCCACCAAGTGTGCTTGGACCAATCTTCACAGCAACACTATCTCCATCAGCTTTGCTATTACCAGGTTGGGAACCAGCTTTCACACGTGGGCTACGCCTCTGTGTGCCATCAGGATTTGGATCTACCATCTTCCTCTTCAAAACAGCTTTCTTTTCCTTAACTGCATCACAAGGAAACACTTGTGTCAAGCGAGTCTGCAACAGTTTTGTCTTGACAGACATGTCAGTTCCATGAGATCCAGCATCAACAGTTGCAAAGGCTGCGTCACCACCTTCATCACCTCCACCTTTAGCAGCTTGAGCAACATCCTCGCACTTCGTTGCACACAAGCAGCCTTTTGACGCCGTTCCAACTCCTTTCTCCTCTGGAAATCACACTTCTTCTTTCTTTTCCTTTCGTCCTCCAGCTGTAACTGCATAGGAACATCCTCAGCCTGAGTAACAGGCTTAGTGGCATCAACACTCTGTGACTGAGTAACAGACAACTGCAAGCTCCCATCACCATCACCAAAATTAAGAGAATAAATTCCATCATTAATATCTTTCACAACATCAGCAATGTCCTCAGCAGCAGCATGGCTATCATTAACTGCATAAACCAATAACATAAGCACACACATATAAAATTAAAACACAATTAACATTGCAGAGAGAAATAAAATAAGGCGCATAGCATCAGACACAAACAAAAAGGAACAACTGATGTAACTAAATACATTTATGTATGCAAGGCTGTTAAAAAAAGAGCAAATATAAGGGAAACACCAGCAACACTCGCAAGTTCTTCTAGAGGATTTGGTATCTCAAAAATAACATTCACAAGATCTTCAAAGCGTTCTGATTTGTTAGAATCAGGAGGCACCGGCACTCCAACATCTGCAACAACACCATAATCAGCAAAAAAGGGAAAAAAAGAAAAGTACATGAACAAGCAATCAGTTCAACTATATGAACACTACAAGTGAAACCAATAAAATAATATAACCCCACCACTCGCACACCGAACTTCAAAATGTCAGCTCTGTCAACATCATAGTAGTTCTTCTCAGACTGCTACAAACTATTCAGATGCCAGTACAACAGTTCAAACTACACATGGTAATCAGTACTCCAACCTGTGTGCAGGTTATAGCGACCTAAAATCTAGACATACCACACATTCCAGGGCAAAAATTAACAACTATCAAAATCCATACAACTTGTAATGTCCATACGATAACACCTATACAACTAAAAACCTATTAAGCACCAGATCTGATAAAACATCATCAGTAGGAAACACAAAAAAAAGGTTTCAGCACAATGAATTACCTGCATTCAACTTGTCTGGACTGGATGATGTACCCATTGAGATCTACAGACCTAAAATCTACCGAACCAGAACTGCAAGACACAAGACCAAAAATTAGGGTTCTTACCTATTTAGAAACGAAGGACACCAAACAAAGCAAAACTCTTACCAGCAAAAACAAACTCCACCACCGAATCCAGTATCAGCCACGTGAGCCGCTCGTTCAAGAGCAAAGCAACCCTAGCGAATCCAGCCTGGGACAGCACGAGAGCAACAACTTACAAATACAGGAAAAATCTGTACAGAAGGGGACGCAAGGGGAGTCGAGGGTAGAGCAAAGGAACCAACAGAGCACACAGACCTTCCCCCTAGAGTTCAACCCGCCGGCCGACTCTCCCGCGGCGAAACAGGGAAGCAACTTCTATGCGAGAAGAGGAGAGGAGGGGAACGAAGAAGGAAGCGATTTGTGGAGGGGAGGGGAGGGGAACGGGGGAGAGCGGACGTTAAAAGGTGAGTGGGAGAAAACCGATGGCAAAAGCCCATGATCGTGGAAGAAAAAGAAAAAGGGCAAAGCCCACTATCTCAGGGCAGTTACTAAAAATAATAGCAAAAATTAAATACAATAAAAAAAAATACAGAGGGAGAAAACGAACGGCTAAAGTACAAATAAGACCTCATAACAATACAATAAAAAATATTAAAAAATACAATTGAAATACCTTACATAGACTATATAAAATTAAGTACAATATTTCTAAAAAAATAACGAAAAGTACAAAAAAAATGGTGGTACGCTTTGAATCACAAATTCATGTAAAGGACTTGCATCCTCACACTCATGTACACATATGACGCCGCAACACATTATACAATGCAGACACCTAACAAAGATACCAAATGACGCAAGTTATGTTATAGATCCACCTCAGTGTATGAAAAAAACCGCTTCTTACCGACGACGTGTGTTCATCAATCAATACAACAAAAAAGATGGTCAGTACAACTATGCCCCTCCGCATGCGACGCTGCGGCACGCCACGTCGTCGCCTCCTACGGCTCATTCCTGGCTTGGCCTCGCCGGGATGGGGGAGGGGGGTCCCACCCCCCCGGCTCGGCCTCGCTCTAACACGGTAGTGCGCTCATTTGACAGGCGCAGTGCGGTTATTCTGTCCCCCCCCCCACGCACCCACACACCCTAAAAAGATAGATAATGGGGCAAGTCATGTTACGGACTCGCCTCCGCATGCGACGCCGCGGCACGCCGCGTCATCGCCTGCTACGGCTCGTTCCTTGCTCGGCCTCGTCGGGATGGGGGAGGGGGATCCCGACCCCCCCTCCCTCCCCGGCTCGGCCTTGCGCTAACGCGACAGTGCGCTCGTTTGACAGGCGTAATGCGGTTATTCTGCCCCCCCTCCCCCAAAGCACCCACACCCCCTAAGATAGATAATGGGGGCAAGTCCATACAAGGGAAGATGTGTCAGTACAACTATGCCCCTTCGTGCGGTGCTGGTTTTTCCCTTAAAAAGATAGATAATGGGGGCAAGTCCATACAAGGAAGATGTGTTAGTACAACTATGACCCTCGGTGCGGTGCTGGTTTTCCCCCTAAAAAGGTAGATAATGGGGGCAAGTCCATACAAGGAAGATGTGTCAGTACAACTATGCCCCTCGCTGTGGTGCTGGTTTTTCCCCTAAAAAGATAGATAATGGGGCAAGTCATGTTACGGACTCGCCTTCGCATGCGACGCCGCGGCACGCCGCGCCGTCGCCTGCTACGGCTCGTTCTTGGCACGGCCTCGCCGGGATGGGGGAGGGGGGGTCGGTGCGCTTGTTTGACAGGCACAGTGCGGTTATTCTGTTTCCCACCCCCCATGCATGCACACCCCTTAAAAAAAGATGTTCTTCAGTCCATACAAAAAAAATGTGTCAGTACGACTATGCCACTCAGTGTGGTCCTATATATCTCACCCAGATGTTCATAAAAAATCCAAAAAAAAGCTAAAAAAATGAGAACAAAGAGAAAGCGAGGGAACACACTATAAAAAGATGTCAGTTCAAGCAGAGGAGAACATTCAGTACTAAAATAAAAGAATAATGCTGATATTAGGCAAAAAATCATAAAAAACTAGAAGGAAAAAATGTTAAGAATAAAAAATATTGACCGCCCAAGGGACAGGCCGGTCCATCGCAGGTGGGTACTAGGACTCAAGCCAACAACGAAACCACCGGCGAAATCCATTGTAAACCAGACTACGAGGGCCAACCGACCAGGGCCCACAGGTCATAACAAGCGAGCGCCGTGTATAAGCGCTCAGGTAAGTATTCAGAGGAGTTCGACCAGTAAGCCTCGGCAGTGCTTATAAACAGGTCGAGAGCCCCCTCGGCTAGCGAGGTGGGACTAAACGTATAGCGCACACGCACGCGGCACTGCACAGCCGCGCGGACGAGCTATTTGGGCCGAAAACAATGGCTCCGGGGGATGGCCCAATAAAATAGTTCGCCCCATTACAAGATTCCAACCGATCACACACGACCAAATAAAAGGAACAAATGCAGATAATTTTAAAAAAACCTCATAAGAAATCAGTTCAAATAAAAGAATGTAGAAAAGTTCAAACACATGTTCGTTGTAAAAAATAAAAAAAATAAACAAAAAAATACTTTTTTTTGAAAATTAAACGTAGAAGATTGTAATAAAAATTTTAGAAACAAAATTTTAAAAAGTTCAACTACTAAAATTCATAAGGTTCAAGTAAAATTAGTACTGTGCAGCAAAGATTAAATTATTTTTGTTAAAAAAATACTAGAACTATCACTATTCAACTAAAAAATAAATTGTGCTCTAAATTCCCGTCAATAGTAAGAAAAAATGCTCTACAACAAACGAATGCGGTTGGCCATTGACATCCAAAATAGTTCAGTACTATCATTAACAGCATGCAAGTTCAACAAACTCAAACCCAAGGGGTCCTACATCCATCATCAGCGTATATTTTTCGTGTGCGAGCTATGTACATGAAAAAATCCCAGTAAAAACAAAGGATGCGCATCAGTTCAACTATAATTGTTCCAATTCAAATATAAAAAATACAGTTGTGCTTGAGCTAAAATAGGAAGCATTACATTAATAAAAATAGCGCATACAATAACATACGAACAAATTGTTCCAAACCATCTGTTAATTACATAGAATTCAACCATCTCACATGCATTGTTTTAAAGAAAAATACTGCAACATAATCAAACGCACACAAATCTCACAACCAGTGTCATTTGCCACATTTAAATCTACATCACATAAATTCTGAATGTCAGAGAGTCATCTTCCCTGGAGAACATAACCATAACCACATTTCCATCCTCAATTCCAGACTCTGCCACAAACTCCTTCCACCCAGTAGTTAGGTTGATGTAACCATCAAAGTCGATGTGGTAGGCAACTTCCATCAACTGATACCCATTTTTGTCTGAAGTTTCCATCTTCAGTATCCCCGAACTATGAGCAACAATCCTGATTCTGGGTGACATTTTTTGCAAATGGAAAATAAAGTGAATACCTGACATAACTGAATATTTGCACAGATCTAGGAACTGTTGCGTAACAAAGTGAAAAAAAATCTGAACCAAAACAAAAACACCAAACTAACTAGTCAAATGTCCTGACTAAACTGAAGAAATATACATATCAATACCCCTACAGTAAAACATCTGACAAAAATAGAACAAGGATTACACAAAAATGGATAAAAACTGTTAAGTAATGAACAAATACACACACAAATCCCTACTGTTAACTTCTGACAAAACCAAATAAAAATTATAGACAAACTATTGATAAAACTAAACTACAGATTCAGTCCATGGGATCCAAAATGAGACCTACAAAAAGAAGAAGAAAAAAGAATAGAAACACATACCCATGATTCCTCCAAGTCCCCAACCATCAGGCGACAAACATAGGGTGCACGAAACCCATGGTTGATGTACAACAGCGACGAAAGTTGCCCACAATGCTGAATCTCGGTGAGCTCCAAACCAGATTCGTACACACAGCCATCAGCTATGCGCGCCATCTTTGCGAGACATCCGCATGAACAATCCTCCATGGGAAACACAGGAAAAGGGAAGAAAACAACAGAGAGAAGAGGGAGGAACCTAGATCTGATTCTAGAAGAAGGAAGAAAAAGGAGGGGGAGACTGAGCCACACACCACACATAGATGGATAGAATTTATAGCCAGGAAGACTCGCAGATTATAAAAATAATAAATAGGCAGGTGGGCAGCCAGCTGGTAGAAAATAGTTATTATACAAGTCATACAACATTGACCGCAAAATAGTTCAACTTCAGATAAAGCAGTAGTTCAAAATAATTGTTTGAGAGCACATACGACAGCAGTTCAAAGTGCACATACCAAACATATGTAGATAAAACAAATCATTCAGAGGTAGACAGTTGAATTCATTTAGTCATTCAACCATCTGCTCTCTCACAACACAATCATAAAAACATAAAAATTCAGTACTTCAGTCATAACGATCAAAGAAACGACGCCATTTGGCCCTGGTGGATGGATGTGGAGCCGTGGCTGCTCTCACCCTAGCCCAACTGATGATCTATATATGGTTCCTTCCTCTGCCGTCTGGGAAAAGTAGCTCCAGTTCATTGGAGTTGCAAGTATCCATCACCTCGCGGGCAAGGCGTCTATTGAACTCTACCTCCACTTCCTCCTCGGCAACACGTCGTGCCCTTTGCCTGCGCCTGCGCCTCCTCATCCTCCTCTGCTCTGCTACTGCAGCCCTCACATTGATTGCATCCCCCTCCTCCTCTGTGACCTCTCCCAGCTCAGGATCCATCTGGATTTTCTTTGGTGGCAGCTGCTGGAATGAAAGTGACAGAGGGCCGGGGCTTTATATTCGAAGTGCAGATGGTTGGGTAGCCAGCCAGTAGAAACTACTAACTCCGATATCAACGCACAGTAATACAACTTTGACACAGAGCAATCCAACTACACATACGGCAGCCATTCAAAACAACACTCAAAAACACGCAACTTAATTACACAGTTTGACCAGATTACAAGAAATCGTAGGCTACAGTCAGCCACCATACACAACCTCCGCCAACGACCAAATCACATGGGAATCCGGGGTAGAAACAACTCAAGAAGCAAAATTGACAACACAAATCTATTCATACAATCCTCATCTCTCTCCCTGCAACGCCAATTCAAAAATAAAACATCAGAAAAAGAAGAACACATTTGCATGGCGGCCATGGCCAACGACCAGGAACACCAAAACTTCTAATCAGAAATTACAGTCAAAGAATCTCCAAAAACTCTAACACACCGATCATTTTCACATCCCAATAACACATAAAACAACAAGCGGACATAAAATCGATGGCTACGAACACCACGGTAAACACAAACACCCGCAACACCTCCGCCGCCAAATGCCCACGCCGTCACCTCCGGTGACTTGAGATCGGAAAACACGACCAGGTGAGCGCGCGCACGCGCGGAACCCCGTACATGTCTCCTCTCGCAACGAATGGCCCGCAGCACCGTGCCGGAGAACCCCTGGAAGCTCCTCGTTGAATCCCCTGTTTTCGTCCGTCGAAGACGCAGGAAGATCAGTTCAGGTGGCTAACCATGTCAGTCCAACCAGTCAACTTCATCAGTTCAAGTAGGGTAACAGAATAATATTCTCTTACGCGAAACAGAATAGCCCATATATATATATATATATATATATATATATATATATATATATATATATATATATATATATATATATATATATATATCAAGCTACGCGCATTGCTGCCGGGAAGTTAGCACTTCTGCCCTCCGCCTAATTGCTAAAATCTAATATAACCCTGCCAAGTTTGAGCATACACCTCAGGGGGGAAGTCGGACTGGTCATCTGTCTCTGAATCCTCCTCTGAGGAGCTATCTATAACCAGCAAGATGTCTGCTTCAGCAGGTAGCATTGTCTGCTCTGAAGACCTTGTCTTCACTCTAGATACTTCCATCACCGATTCAAATGGCTGATGCACAGGAAGAGTAGTTGAATATACAAACGTTGTCGACAAATGGAATACGTAATACAAAAAAGGATAGCATCATATAATTCACATATATGATGATTGGCTAAACAGCATGGCATTGCATAATTCACATATATAATGCCTTGCAACAAGATAGCATTGCATAATTCACATATATAATGTCTTGCAACAAGATGGCATTGCATAATTCACATATATGGTAATTAGACACTAAACAGGTGGTATTCACACAAAGCATGTCTAAACTAAGCAAATGACATAGCAATGCAAGACACCATACACACGATATGAGCAACATAACCCTGCCAAGTTAGAGCATACACCTCGGGGAGGAAATAGGACTGGCATCTGTCTCTGAATCCTCCTCTAAGGAGCTATTCATAACCAGTGAGATATGCGCTTCGTCAGATAGCATTGTCTACTCTGAAGACCTTGTTTTCACTCCAAATTTTTTCATCACCGTGTCAAATGGGTGATGCACACAAAGAGTAATTGAATGTACTAACATTGTTGACAAATGTAATATGTAATGAAAAAAAAGGATGGCGTGATATAATTCACATATAAGATGAGTGGCTAAGCAGGATGGCATTGCAAAATTAACATATATGATGCCTGGCTAAACAAGATGGCGTTGCATAATTCACATATACGATATAGAAACTAAACAGATGGCATTCACACAAAGCATGTTTAAACTAAGCAGATGACATATTTGATGTATAAAGTAAGCGATGCAAGGCACCATATGCATGATATGACCAACATCAGCATGCCAAGTTAGAGCAAAGACCTCAGGGGGTAAATAGGAGTGGTCTGCTCCTTCTGAATCCCCCTCAGAATAGTTATCTTCCTCTTGATTACAATCTGAAATGGGGGGAGGGGGCTGCCTTTGCGCCCACCATGGAGCAACGTCTGCATTAAATTTTATTGCCACACAAGGCTCATCTCTTTTGCTCTACATGTTCAGTTCCATTGTGTACACTAACTGACATGCATAGGAATAAAACATAGTGAGATTATGTAAGGAGTGCATGTAGAAATCCAGAGTGATGGTAGAAACATGTGGATAGACCCAAAACCAATGATAGCAGGCAGACAATAGCTTCAGTTAAAAAATACACATAATGGCTTATTTATTGTTTGTTTCCCACCCAACATGAAACTCATAGTAGACACCAGAGATTAACCAGATAGTAGACAAATACTATTGATTGCGGCCTCGATATGTACCCCACAACCATTTAGAAACTCAAGTTTGAGCATTAGTTTGGAGCTGACTCAGAGTCTAATCGGTGAACAGGATGATAAAGTAGCATGTAATATTAAGAGATGCATAATGTAAGCAGACACGAAAGACTGCGACCTCTCTTGCGAACCCATGTAATCCTCAAGGTCATCTACTCAGTTGATGATGGTAAATGCAGTTGTCGTGGCTGCCGGCGGCGGGGAAGAAGATCTGAGGCGGCGAAAGACAGTCTGGAGGGTGGATCCCTGCTGTGGTGGACCCTTCTGTCGTTGGAGCAGCTGGGGTGGACGATGGCGCGACAGGAGAGGGACAAACCACACAAGGTTTTCTTTGACAACTATCTGTAAGAGAAGTAATTCTGTAAGGGCTTGTTTGAATTGGAGGATTCTAACAATGCAGGGATAGGAAATACACAGTAATAGGATAGGAATGCATGTGCAAAACAGAGAATTTAAAATCACATGATTTTTATCAATCTAGGTGTTTGGTTCACAGGAATTGGAAGGTCACAGGAATGCAAAGAAGCATGGTCAAATTAAGTCAAACCATAAGAAAATGTACAATTAATAATGCTATTATGCTACTATCACTTAGTCTTCTTCTTCATGAATAGGAATTTGAATAGGAGGGCCAAGTGGATATTAAAATTCCTATGGTTTTTCTTTGAAAGAGACACTAAAGGAACAAATCCTACAGTTTTCCATTGCTCCATTCCTTTGAACCAACTGCATGAATAGTACTCCCTTCATTCCTAAATATTTGTCTTTTTAGAGATTTCAAATGGACTACCACATACGGATGTATATAGACATATTTTAGAGTGTAGATTCACTCATTTTGCTCCGTATGTAATCACTTGTTGAAATCACTAGAAAGAAAAATATTTAGGAACGAAGAGAGTAGTACCATAGGAAACTTTCCAATTCCTATGTTTTTCCTTCACTTTTGCTTTCAACCACTGGCAATTCTAGTAGGCAGGCTTGAACAGGCAAAAGCCTACACTCCAAAAATGTTTTTGTGCTACTTCTACAACTTGGGACCCAGGCCACTGCCCTACTAGCTCAACCCAGGCCCATCCAAAAATGCACAGCTCAAACGCGCAGAAATAAATAATGATGGCTTTCGAGAGAGTCCATCATGGATAGCTAAGTTGCCTGGTACCTCGCTGCTTGTTATATAGGAGAAACTAATCATATTTTGCGTTACTACGCGTGCTCAGTGGACAATATATATAACATGTAGAGTAAAAAAGTGATGCAGCAAGTGTACAACCTCTTTGGCGAAGCCATGTCGATCTCAGCATCATTGGGTTGGTCGTTGAGGATGTTGCAGCTGATGTGGCAGTCGGAGGAGGGGAAGAAGATCTTAGGCATCTCGAGATGGAGCCAAGGGTACTGCTCCACTGTGATGGAGGGTTTCGTCATTGGAGCAGCTCCGGTGAGGTGTACGACAGCGAGGTTGAAGCAGGACAAGAAAGACAACATTAACCTGAAGCGGTATTCTAATAGCATCTCCAATAGATGATGTAAAATACATCACCCGCTCATCTCTGAACATAACAGTCGAAGCTGAATTTAACCGTTGAAACTAAATTTTACTGTCGAAACTGAATTTTGTTGTCGAAACTGAATTTTACTGTCGAAATTGAATGCACAAGTAGCAGAAAAGCAGTAGCAGCAGCAGCAACATCCGGAGCAGCAGTGCGTGCGAGAGCCGGGGCAGCTGGTCATGTAGCAGCATCTCGGGTAGCAGCTGCAGGGGCTCGAGCGAGAGCAGGATCTGCTGCTTGTGTAGCAGCAGCGCGAGCAAGAGTAGAGCAGCAACACAAGCAAGAGCAGCAGCGTGAGCAAGAGCAAGAGCATACCAGGCACGGACCGAGAGCAAGGGCAGAGCAGCAGCGCGAGCGAGAGCCAAAGTAGCATAAGCTCCTACTGATGTGGACGTCGCCGCCGAGGGAGCGACATCGTAAAGAAAGTGGCTGGCGACGCCGCCGTAGATGGAGCCGCACCATGGCAGCTCGGGACCGAGCGCCGACAGCATCGTGAGATCAAATCAAGAAGAAAATGCAGCGATTACTGTAGAACCTCATTGGTGGCGCCGATTCGGCCTCAGCTTCAACCGAGGAATCGATGATGGTGCTGCTCTTTCAGTGGTGCAGGTGAAGACGATGCTGTGGGAATGGAGGTGGCGTGAAAGACGAGGCGAATGTCGGGGCAGCTCCTTGGAGGTGGAGGACGGGGTGGCTGAACCGGCGGGACGACGAGATCGACGACTGATCCTCATCCAGTGTGTTGGATGAGGGATGTCAAGGTGTTGCTGTGGATGACGTCGTCGGGGAAGAGGCTCCGGCTGGGTGGCGGACGAAGGAGGGTGTGGTGTTTCACGGGTTTTCGCGGTCTTGGTGTACGAATGGGGGAGCGGAGGGGATGGGAGGGGGCCAGGGGAACCATGGCTTAGGGACGCGCTTGTCCGAAATGTGGGGTAAGTTACAAAAGTACCCCCACCGATTTAAACTAGGAGGTTCTTTCGGTTTAGGGGTATCAAGGGAATTTCGCGTGTTAGGATTTTGCAGGAGGTGGGAGTTTTCGTGCGCATTGTAATTTTGGGATAGCAAGGCGCGGGTTGAGATGGAGGGAATTTTAGGAGCACAACGAGACAAAGAGATATCTTAATTTTTTTGGATAACAAGGCGTTGGTTGAAATTTCCAGACAAGCCTAACATGTACTGTACCAAATCAATTCACACTTCCCTCGACGAAAAAACCAAAAAGAAATCAATCCTCACCACAAAAGAGAGTCTAGTCCCATTTTACTGTATGAGTTACTACAAATGCCATTCAAAACTTTGAATCCATGTTATGTTCAATTAAAATATTTCGCTACGTGTATAATGCATGTAACCTGCTACTCAAATGAACATTTTAGTGCATTCCAAACATATATACTACCGCTTTAATATGAACTAAATTTGAATTCATTTCTCTATTTGAATAAGATCTACAATCATGATTGTTTTCAAGCTAAACCATTTGAATTCGTTTCTCTATTTTAATAAGGTCTACAATCATCATTGTTGTCAAGTTAAACCATCGTTTTTATATTATCTTCACAACACACCACATGATTAGTGTTCAGTTAGATATGAACTATGTGTACTGTATGAACCCAAACTCGAATTTTTTAATCCACTTTGATGTTGATTTCGAATCACAGTACATTTCAAGCTCTAGCTAGATCTTCATAATCTAAATCATGTCTCATATGTATAATGTGTTTATATCACATAATGTATGGTGCCCCGCCCCTACGCCTACTAGTATTTAGCTGTGAGTTGCAAACGCCACACATTATCACAAATTCAAATAAAATGTGAGATTGTTCAATATATAGTATGGTTTAGATTGTTCGATATTTAGTTGTGAGCTGCAAACGCCACACATTATCACAAATTCAAATAAAATGTGAGATTGTTCGATATATAGTATGGTTTAGAATGTTCGATATTTAGCTGTGAGTTGCAAACGCCACGCATTATCACATTATAGTATAACATGTCCAAAACCACACCACGCGTATCACCGCTATATTCATGCATGCATAGGTTTATAGCACTATGATCTCTTATTCAAATATATGAATCCACTTTCATATCAAATTATGATATTTGTTAGTCTCTTACACCCACACAATCCTCTAACCTTTGTGGCTAGCACTAACTTTCTCTCATGCATGCACACGCCCTCCCCCTCCCTCAGCATTCTATCCATCGCACACATTCATTTATTTTCTTTAGGTCGTTCTCCCACGGTCTCCACAAATCCTTCTTTCTGACACACACCGATCGATAAACCTCTCTAGCGATGTCTGCCTACCACATACACACACACACACACTTTCCATCTCCTCCTTTCTCTGTCCATTCCTCATGTCTCTCATATGGTCCCACACACATGTAAACTCTCGCCACTCTTTTCATTGATCTCACAATCGCACACTCCTCCCCCCTATCTAGTAGGCCTCTCGCACCATGTCATAGCTCCATCCCTCTATCTATCCGTCTCTCTGGGCCTTATTTGCCTCTAACAAATGGATGTACACCGACCAATCTCCACTATACATATAACTAGCTAGGTCATTTATAACTCGTTTTCCCCATGCGCCGATCGATCTACCTCATTAGTTATGTCTCTCCCTTCCTTTGACACACGATAATTGATCTACCGATCTAGTTAGGTCTGCTTACCAAACACATATGGTCCCCCTTCATCATCCATGCATGCCTCCCGACACATCTATCATGCACACGCGCACACAAAAACACATCCCCCTCTCTTGTTGATATTGCAGTTGTACCCTTAGTTTGTCTAGTAGGCCTCTCCCACCATCTTTGAGAAACAACTCCACCACCCCTCTGGCACTCTACCCCCTCTCTCTCTCGCAACCTATTTCCCGTCCTTCACTTATGTATGGATGTGGACCGATCTCCTTCAAGACATAGCTAGGTCTCTCCTTCTCAACACATATACGAGTCGATCTACCTCTCTAGTTAGGTCTCTGCCTCCCCCCGTCCCCCCTACCCCCCCCCCCCCCCCCCACACCGATACATCGAGCACTCTAGTCTTGTCTCCCTACCACACACAAACTTGCCCTCTCCCCTCTAAAGTTCTGGTAGGTCAGTCGCCCTATATCTTTGACGTGCACACACACAATTTCGATGACTGTCTTCATCGATCTCACACCCACACACTTGATCCTCTCTTTGACTCTATCGATATCTATGACCCCTCCCTCTCTTCTCGTGGATCGGCCCCTCTATATATGATATAGATAGGCCTCTATTTCACACACATTGCATGTGTCACATTTTCATTTGAGATATCATCGACACATATTCCAACAAATACACTTACGAAATCAACTACCCCCCATAAAAAAACACTCACGAACACACACGCCATCTATCTAGGTTTGTATCTCTCTCACACACACCCATGTAGGTGGGGGACGTGCATGAAGAGAAGAGGTGCACGCACGACACACGTACTCCCGTCTCTTTCCCATCCAGACCCGCGCGGGTACACGGTGGAGCTCATTTCTGTATGAAAAGGCGGCCCACGTGGTAATATGACACGTGTACTGGTTGTCCACTTGATGGAGGATCATGTACCACGGGTGAACAAACAAATTGCGACTTGACGCATTATTTAAAAAAGATTTTATTCCTAGATGGTGCACGTACAGAATATAAACCAATTGTTATGGAGAGAAAGAAGAAAATTGCTCCACTGTACTATACTATATAATATAGGCAGGATTCTCAATGCTTGCTTTCTGGGGTCGGTCTCTTCTACTCTCTCACACAAGATGGCGGTGGCCAATCTCTCTCTCTCACCGCTGGTCCCTGATCTAGCTGGATCCAGCCCGCCAGCGGAAAGGGACGATGTGCAACATTGCTCCGGTCGCCGGTGTCGACGTAGGAAACCCACTGCCGGCGCGTCCCAATCTGCGGTACCCGCTGTTCTCTATGAGCAAGCTCCAGCGCGGTAGTGCCTTTGCCCCTTGTTCACTGCCGTAGTATGGGCAGATCCCGCCCGGCGCTACCTTCCTGGTTACATCCCGACGACCCTCAGGTACAGCTTCCTCTGGAACCGGCCTTGCTCCACTGCCCATCTTCCCACATCGCTACATGTGGATCTTCTCTGTTATTTGCTTGAAACATATTGTAGCTCGGCCGGCATACTTTCCATGTTTCATCAATAGTGCCACTATTATTGCAATCACACTTATTCAATATCCTTGTCAACAGGGATGCTCAGCTCCATTTTAGTGCAACTGCACAAAATGATGGGATGGTGCATGCATCCAACTGCTACATGTCATGGCGGGCATCAATGAGCCGCGTGAAAATGGCTACCAACATGTCCACCGTGACCAGGAAATGAAAGCATGCTTAGGGACATGATCGATCATTTTTTTCTTTAGTTGTACACCTTCTCACAACTTTGTCTTAAGTTATGAAGTAAATATTGGGTCTGATATGTGAATCATTGATATGCATTAGCATGCATGTTAGTTTCCTTTGTATTTGTTGGAATGTTGTAACAAGAAAACCTTCCAAGGAAAGACACATGAAAGAAAAGTTGAAAGCTTCGTAGCATTGTAGTAGTATAATTTTATCTTGCTAAGAAATTACATTTACTAACACAGTATATATAAACAAATGCTGAAAGGTCATAGCATTGCGAGAAACCATTCTAGGAGCACAAAACTTCCTTTCATCGACATGTGGGACATCCAGCATCGGGGTCCACGTGCCATGCACCAAATTATGAGTGCACAACCGCAAGGAATACTACTAATGAGTAGTCACATCTCAAAGCCATACCTTTCCAATAGTAAGCTTGACGCACGAACAACACATCATTTCACATGTCGTAGAATCCTCTCATAATAATTTTCCAAGAAGAACACCACACGTGAAGATTTGACGGTACTGTTGCGGCAAGGCATATAACCCTTCTCGGAAACATCAAGTATGGCCATATGGGGATGGTTCCAGAAAATAATATTCCCTCCCTTCCGGTTTATGGGCCTCAATTCCAAATCAAAACCAATGAATGAACTAGCACTACTAGATAGTGAGTGTTTACTACTATATCAAGTACGTACTAATTTCAACGGATGCATGTGTTAGCAGTACAATGACCACGTATGAATTTGATGGTATGATTTACAGTTCGTTATTAAACCATGGATTTGATATGTAAGTTGCATGTCATATTATTGCTCTAACATGTGGTCAAAGTTAGCCTCAAAAATGCATTTTAGACCCCTATATGGATTGAGGGAGTACATGCATTGCTGAGTTTTCTCTTAATCCTTGCATGCAATGTTTTTATTGAAGCTGGAAATGTGAACATGTGAACGGGAGGGACTACTACAACCATTCCAAAAGAACTATAGTACGTACTAATGGTATAGTAATCCGTCCGTTCACCATCTCACATGATTAGTACTTTTGTGAACTATGGAAGTAACAAATTTATTCCACCACTCAGCATCTATTATGGTTAGGGAGATTTCAAATTGAGTAATATAGATCGGAAAGTAGGCACTTAGGGCATCCACAATGTATGCTTTTTGTTGCCTCTAAGCCCTCTCTCTCCTCTTAGATGCAGCCTCTATACATTGCATGAACTGCCTCTAACAAAAAATTGGCTAGCATCGCGTCTAACCTTAGAGGCTGCCTCTAACAAGTTAACAATCCATCTGGTCCCACTTGTCAGCCTTAGGAAGCATTAGAAAGTACAAGAGAAATATTACTGATTGGACAAATGTGGTGCTAATCAATACTTTTTAAATTTCTACTAGGGCCCACCTTAGAGGCCAGTTAGAGTCTCTATACATTGTGGTTTTTTCATTTGATAAGAGGCAAACAATATGGGGCCTACCTTAGAGGCAAGGCTCTATACACTGGAGATGCTCTCTACTATACTTTTGATGTGTCCCGTCAACTCGCAGAACAAGGAGAAGCTTGCTTAGTACGCGCCCACGGGCGCAGTGGCTCGCAGAGTCGCAGGACAAGAAGAAGCTTGTTTACTAGGTACGCCTACGCCCGCTCCCTCACCCACACGCGTGGTGGCTCGCAGGATGAGGAGAAGCTTGCTTACTAGGTACGCCTACGCCCGCCCCCTCGCCCACACGCGCGGTGGCTCGAAGGACGAGGAGAAAATTTTATTACTCCCTCCGTTAGACGTATACTCCTTGTCCTACCTTGGTTAGAGAGATTATCATATTGTTTGAAATATATGTCTTTTAGCAGATTTCAATATGAACTACTAGTACATACTCCAAATACTGATGTATATAGACGTATTTTACAGTGTAGATTCACTCATTTTGCTCCGTATGTAGTCCATATTGAAACGGACATAGTAATACGCAGTCTCCCTCGCCCTGCGCCCCTCGCCCACGTGGTGGACATGCATCAATTCATTCGGTGTCAGATAGCCAGAACCATATACTGTAGTACCATCATTGCTCAACTTCCCGAAGAGGCGAAGAGCCGCGTGGTAGAGTAGTTGGCTATACTTTTAATAACCATGCTCGAAGAGAAGAGGTGCACGCACCCACGCATGTTGTACGTACTCTTTGCGTCTTCCCCAACCACACACGTCACATGATGCAGCCCACGGGATAAACCGATCCACCATATACATAGCCAGGAGCCTAGACGGTTGCTTGCTGGGGTTGCTCTCTTCACACCATCTCACACAAAACGACTGTGGCCACATCTCTAGTCACACAACCGGGCGGATCATGTCCGCCGGCAGAAGGGGTGGATGCTTTGTGTAGATGCGGTCGCTGTCACCGACGGCGCGTCCCGATCAGGGTCCCCGTCGTTCTCTCTCCCAAAGCCAGTGTTGTTGCCTTCGTCCCTTGCTCACTGTTGTGACGTGGGCAGATGCCACCTCCCACCACCCTCCTATAGCTACATCCCGACATCCCTCAGGTACAACTTCCTTTACAGCCGGCTTGCACCACTGCCTCAGCTACCCACAACGCTCCATGTGGATATTTCTCTACTTCTTTGCCCCGCACGTACCTCTATTGGCTTTTACTGTATTTGTGATGAGTTTATGTCTCATAAAAACTAGTCCCACTAGTCTTATTCTAATCACACTTCAATTTCTTTGCCACAGGGATGATCAGCTCGATTTTAGTGAAACTGCACAAAATGATCCGATGGTCAAAGGGTTGCAAACTTCATTCCTTCGGAAGGTTCAACCTCGCCAGCAAATTAAAGCCTAGTTAGGGTTTAGGGTTCAAGGCCTAGGGACTGCATGGATCATTTTTTTTCTTCAGTTGTCTCTGTTCCAAAATAAGTGTCAACTTTAGTACAACTTTGTACTAAAGTTGGCAAAGTTGGCATAAAGTTGAGACACTTATTTTGGAACGAAGGGCGTATTGGCTATGGTTTGTGAATCATTGAGATGCAATAGCATGCATGTTAGTCTCCTTTGTGTTTGATGGAATGTTGCAACGGGGAAACCTTGGATGCAAGATACATGAAACAGAAGCTGAAAGCTTCATAGCATTGTACATTTTTTGTTGCTTTCGTGTTTTCGCTGAGCTGCCATGTTTTCACTGATTTCGCACTCCTCCGCTGTAAGAGTGGAGAAAATTGTAAAGAGTGGAGACGTTCTACCTCCTTTCACTAAAACATGGGACATCCAGCATCCAGTGCACATGTCATGCACCAAAGTAAAGTGTACAGTACAACTGAGCCTCAGCACTGTCATACCACCTCAGTATTAATGGCCAATGAGCCGTCAAATCACATAGACCCGGCAGTAAGTTGGACGAACAAAGCAACCATCACTCTTCATTGAATCCGCTTCTCCCTTCAACGCATGCTCCAGAGAGAGGTCGCGTCTGCTCTGCCCCGGCATGAATGCGGCACCGATTCTCTAGAGCGGTGCTGACCGTTTTGTGACGCCGTCGGCTTAATCATGCACTAATCATACACGCAAATGCACATGATCAAGCCTAAGGACTCACTTGAAGATATCACAATAGAACTCTAGACACAAATTAAAATAATACAAGCTTTATATTACAAGCCAGGGGCCTCGAGGGCTCGAATACATAACCTCGCGTACAAGCGTCAGCGGAAGCATCAGATATCTAAGTACAGATATGAAACAGAAACAGGTAAGTCTTTAGAAAGGTGGGGCAAAACAAAAGCTACGATCGAAAGGCGCAGGCCTCCTGCCTGGGACCCTCCGAACCTACTCCTGGTCGTCAGCCAACTTGTAGTAGTAGCCTTCCTCGGGGAAGTAGTAGCAGTCGTCGGCGGGAGCAGCTGTCTCCTGGGCTCCGTCATCTGGTTCCATCAAACGGATATGGGGAGAAAAAGAAAGCAAAGCAACCGTGAGTACTCATCCAAAGTACTCAGCAAGCAAGGATCTACACTACATATGGAACATTATCAAAGGAAGGCTGTATATGTGGACTGGGCTGCAGAAATGCCAGAATAGAGAGAAGGCCTAGTCCTATCGAAGACTAGCATCTTTAACGGTCTTGCAGCATTAAAAGAGTGTAGATTAGTACAGTATAAAGTAGTAGTATCATTAAGTCTCAACCTCAGCCAGAGATCCTTTCTCGACTCCCTGCGAGAAAGCAATCCCAGAGCCATAATATCCAAGTATCAACCTCGGCCAGAGATCCTTTTCTCGAGTCCCTGGGAGAAAGCAATCCCAGAGCCATACTATCTATTTCTCATCACAAGTATCCAGTTCTAATTGTATCGATCGGGATACAACTCCGAGCGCCCATTACCGAGGATCCGGCTATGCATAGATTAGTTCTTCCCTACAAGGGTGCACCAACTTACCCACCACACTCGCTTAACTCTGGCTGGACACACTTTTCTGGGTCATGCCCGGCCTCGGCCAAACGACACACGGCAGCCCTACCTAGAGCTTAGCAGAGAGGTCCCCGCCGGTCTACATCCTAAGCGCTCAGGGGTCTTGCGCCATTGCCCTGTGCACTCTAGGTCGTTGTGTGCAGGGTGGATACCAGCACCACCCGTGAAGTGGATGGCACGATCCGACCATGCCACAATGCTGAACTGGACGTCTGACAGAGCTGTCGGTTGATACGACGATGCAGAGTACACATATTTATTCCGCGTGATGGTTAGTGCTATAGGGCCAGAGGCCCACTCAGATCACATATCCAAATCGTTAGTGTAATGGTAGTGCGGTAACGAGCGGAGACTCATGGTCGATGTGACCCCATCGCCCCATCTCGAGGACTTGCAGCAAGGGCTAAGAATGCCCGACCACGCCTCGTATTCATATCTCGGGCACACTCCAGGTCAACCCGTCTCCATATCACTCGCCACGTAGGCTCACGCGGGTACCCCTCAGGGTCGACCCGCCTTCCAAGTAATAGTTGTAAAGTCCAAGTATCCGTGTGTCCATAACATCAGGGAATCTGAGGTATCACCCTCGTTGGATTCCTAGATGTATCCGTCAAGGTGAACTTAGGAGGAATCACCCTCGAGGTTCACACTTGAGGTGTTGCACGACAGCGTCGTTATCAGGAGTGGTGAAGGAGGAATCACCCTCGATGACCACGACCGAATAGCTACTCTACAGAGTTAACATCAGAAGTGCTTACGAGGTATCACCCTAGGAACTCGATAGTAACGTTGCAGTGTCGTACAGATAAAGGGAATGTGATGTGCGGTGGTGGGGCCTGGTCGTCGAGTCTTCCAATGATCCAGCGGGGCAACCGGGACAAGTGGGGTCACTGGGGTCTCTATCCAGCCTATACTAAGCAGTTTAGGATAAGCAGGTAAGGTATCAATAGCAGGTTACAATAAATAGGCTATGCATCAAAATAGGATAAACAGTAGCAGCAGCAATTCTAATGCAAGCATAAGAGAGAAAGAATAGGCGATATAGGCATGCTCAAGGGGGGGAGTGTTTGCCTGGTTGCTCTGCAACGAAGGCAGGGTCGTCGATCTGCGGAGCTGCGTCGGTCTCGGGGACTACGTCGGTACCAGGCTCTATCAAGAGAGAAGAGGGGGAGGAAACAGATAAATACATAGCAAACATATGCAACACAGAGCAGGCTATGCTAATGTGCAGTGCAGGGTTGCCTAAAAGCATGTCTAAGTCACTTAAGTTATTTTATTTAATTTGGAATTATTACCCAAAGTATACGCACTATTCATCTACCGGAAACAGGCTAAAAGTTGCGGGTTCACCTCCGTAGAGGGTCCCGATATGGAAATAGATAGCATGGCTGGATTCGTCTCGTCGTTCTGAGCAACTTTCATGTACAAAGTTTTTCGATCTGAGCTATGGTTTATTTTCTATGATTTTTCAAAGATTTAAACATTTTCTGGAATTATTTAAATTAATTAAATCCCTAATTATCCAGAATAGTGAAAGGTGATATTAGCATGACATCAATATGATGTCAGCAGGTCAACTCTAGCTGACCAGAGTCAAATCTGACATGTGGGGTCACTGGGACCCACATGTCAGCCTCTGTTAGTATTAAACAGAGTTAAATTTAAACTAACTAACTAATTAAATCAGTGGACCCAGTTAGTCGGTGACTGATTAGCTGATTAATTAACTAATAGTTTAATTAACCTTTTCATTAACATTTTAATTTATTTTTAAAACATTTTAAATGGCAGGGCCCCACATGTCAGCGACACAGTGATTAACATAGGTTAATTTAAACTAAATAGAACTAATTAGAGGGTAGGCCCCAGGTGTCAGTGACTAATTAGCACTCAGGTTAATTTTAAAAACTAATTAACTTAATTAATCACAGGGGGCCCACAGGTCAATGGCACTGTGCCAGCCCAGTCAGCATTGACCGAGGTCAACTGGTCAAAGTGGGGCCCCTGGGCCCACCAGTCAGTGGCCCAGGCGGTGCCATGTGGGTGCCACGCCAGCGGTGGCTGCCGGAGCTACGCCGGCGAGCCCGAGAGCAGCGGAGCACTCTGGCGAGCTCGGAAATCGTCTGTAGGGCACGGTTTGGCGCGTGGCTAGGTGCTCTGGAATGGCCACTTCGTGCTGCCTCCAATGGTCGTGGTGGCGTGGCCGGAGACGGCCGGGAACGGCACCGGCGACGAGCTATTTAGCGGTGGGTTTCGAGTGAGCGGCGAACAGGGGACTGCGGGGCACGGCGAGTCGCGTGTGTGTGCACGTTGGGATCTATGTGAAGTGGTGAGCGAGTTGCCCACGGGCCCGTGACCATTTGGTCGCTGGAGGGCAGCCGACGACGAGCTCATGCGGAGAAGAGCTCGAGAATGACGGGGAGAGGGGGCTACGGTGGCGGGAACAGAGCGCAATGAGGGGGGGGGAAGGAAGGGAGCTTATGGCGGTCCTGCAGAGGTGCAAAGCGTGCACAGGGTAGGCTCGACGTCACCGGAGTCGAGGAAGATTGCCGGCGGGTCCGAGGAGGAAGAAGGGCACGATTCGGTCGTTGCGGGGCGCCAAGCACGAGCGCGTCCTCGTAGTCGACGTAGTCGAAGCAGGCGGTGCTCCTGGCGCGGTCTCAGGTGGTGGGGAGGCCGCAGAGCTGGTGGGCGACGGCGGTCATGGCGACGGCGATGCTCGGGTGAGAGGAGAGGGAACAAGGGAGAGGGAAAATGAGGCGAGGGGGAAGCCAGAGGGTGCGGGGGCTTGCTCATATCCTCACGAGCGGGTGCAGCCGCTGTCGACCAGGGAGAGAGGGGGGGCCAGCTCGGGCGAGGCACGCGTGCCAGGTGCTCGACAGCGAGCGAGGGGGTGAGCAGTGCAAGGTGGGAGACGCTGCGGGATGGGCTGGGCCGGCTGGTTGACTAAGACCCAGCCGCGGCGGGCCTTTTTTTCCTTTTCTTCTTTTCTTTTCTGTTTTTCTTTCTTTTCTCTCTTTTTGAAAATGTGTGGCCTCAAATATAGTTTTGTAAAATAGGTAATTTTGTCCAATAAATATAGTGCAATATTTAGCACTGTCAGAAAAATGGTTTGGAGCCAAAGTGATTTCATTTGCATTTTATTTCATGTTAAATGGATTAAATATTTCTATTTTCTTGTTGCTTGAGTTATTTAATTAATTTGATTAATGTTGCTGTTACTTTGATAATTGCTCTAGGAATATTTACAACATTATGAACATTTTAGTTCCAGGATTTGAACAACTTTTGTTTTTACTTTAAGTTTGAATTTCCATTTGAATTGGAATTTCGAAATGAGATATGATCCAAACGATGTTTAAGCACTGTTGATCATGATGACATGGCATTATCAAAAGGGGGATTACTGTAGCTAACCACTGGGGGTGTTACAAATCTCCTCCTCTAACAAGAATTCTCGTCCCGAGAATTAAGAGGTAGAAGGGAAAAGATCGGGGTATTCCGCACAAAGATTATCCTCGCGTTCCCAAGTGGCTTCATCTTCAGTATGATTTGACCACTGCGCTTTGAGGAACTTGGTCGTCTTCTGATGGGTTCGACGTTCAGATTCATCGACGATGCGGATCAGATGCTCCTTATAAGAAAGATCATCATGTAATTCGAGCATCTCGTGATCCACTTCGTGGTGCAGAGATTCCTTGAAGCAACAACGAAGTTGTGACACATGGAAGACGTCGTGGATATGAGAGAATTGTGGTGGCAACTCAAATTTATATGCCACCTGACCACGTCTTGCAACAATACGGAAAGGGCCAATGTAGCGTGGAGCTAACTTGCCCTTGATTCCAAAGCGGTGAGTCCCTTCATAGGAGTGACACGAAGATAAGCTTGATCACCAGGTTGATAAGTCAAACCCCATCGTTTGCGATCATAGTTGCTCTTCTGGCGGTCCTGAGCCGCCTTGAGATTTTCTCGAACGATACGGACTTGCTCTTCGATGTGTTGAATAATATCCGGACCCACGAGCGATCGTTCCCCAGTTTCTGACCAATTCAGAGGGGTTCGACACTTACATCCATGGAGTACTTTGAAGGGAGCCATTTTCAAGCTAGCTTGATAGCTGTTGTTGTATGAGAATTCCGCATAAGGAAGAGATTCTTCCCACTTCTTGCCGAAGGAAATAACACAAGCTCGAAGCATGTCTTCAAGCACTTGATTGCCTCGCTCGACTTGGCCTTGGGATTGGGGGTGATAAGCTGAACTCCAGGTAATATGAGTTCCCATAGCTTCTTAGAAACTTTCCCAGAACTTTGAGGTGAAAATACTGCCACGGTCCGAACTAATCTCCTTCGGAATGCCGTGGAATGAAACAATTCTGGAGATAAACAACTCTGCTAACTGACTAGCAGTGATAGTCTCCTTGACAGGCAGAAAGTGTGCAACCTTAGAGAGTTGGTCGACGACGACAAGAATAGCATCATGACTCTTCTGTGACTTGGGAAGGCCAGTAATGAAATCCATCTGAACCTTATCCCATTTCCATAGAGGAATAGGAAGGGGTTGCAGAATTCTAGCAGGCTTCTGATGTTCTGCTTTAGCGCAACGGCAAATGTCACATTCAGCAACGTACCGAGCAATATCCTACTTCATTTTGTATCACCAGTACCTTTGTCGGAGATCACGGTACATCTTGGTACTACCCGGATGAATAGATAGCGGTGTATCATGTGCCTCCTTCATGACCTTGTCAGTCATAAGTTCGAAGCGAGGTACAACAATGCGGTCTCTGAAATACCAGGTTCCATCTTCAGACAGCGAGAAATCCCTGTACTTTTCCAGGTGAAGATCTTTCTTCATCAGATCGATTTTAGCATCTTTAGCTTGCGCATTCTTAACAGCTTTCTCAAGATCTAGTTGTATCACAAGGTTATTAAGAGAACCCTGTGGAACAATACGCAGATTCAGCTTGAGCAGTTCTTCAAAAAGACGAGGTTGAGCTCGCCTAACCATGAGGTTGTCGCAATAGGACTTGTGGCTTAAGGCATTAGCCATCACGTTAGCCTTGCTAGGGGTATATGAAATACCACAGTCATAGTCCGTAATTGTTTCCAACCATCGCTGTTGATGGAGATTAAGATCCGGCTGAGTAAAAAAGTACTTCAGACTCTAGTGATCAGTATAAATCTCACAACGATTACCAAGAAGATAATGCCGCAACAGCTTCAATGCATAGATCACAACAGCAACTTCAAGATCATGCACTGGATAATTTTCTTCATGTGGACGCAATTGACGCGAAGCATAAGCAATTACTCTTCGTTCTTGCATCAGGACACAGCCTAATCCTTGATGAGAGGCGTCGCAATATATCACAAAGTCTTTGCGAGAATCCGGAGGAGCAAGAACTAGAGCAGAAGTTAGCTTGTCCTTGAGAGTTTGGAAACTTTCCTGACATTTGTCTGTCCACTCAAACTTAACGCCTTTGTGAAGCAGATTAGTCAGGGGCTTGGCAATCTTAGAAAAGTTCTCGACAAATCGACAACAATAGCTTGCAAGGCCGAGAAAACTTCTCACTTGCTTGACGTTCTTCGGAGGAGTCCAGTCCAGAATAGGCTGAACTCATTCCGGGTTAATAGCAATTCCATCCTTGGAAATCACATGACCAAGGTAGGTTACTTCTGCAAGCCAGAATTCACACTTGGAATATTTGGCATAGAGCTGGTGTTCTCGGAGCCTTTCTAGTACAAGACGAAGGTGTTCAGCATGTTCTTCCTTATTCTTTGAATAGACCAGAATATCATCTAGATACACCACGACGAACTTGTCGAGGTAATCCATGAAGATGTAATTCATCAGACGGGAGAATGTGGCTGGAGCATTTGTTAGGCCAAATGACATTACAGTGTACTCATAAGAGCCATAGCGACTAACAAATGCAGTCTTGGGAATATCCTCTTCACGAACACGGATCTGATGATAACCCAACCTCAAGTCGAGTTTAGAGAACACCGATGATCCAGCAAGTTGATCATACAGATCATTGATCCGAGGAAGTGGATACTTGTTCTGAATTGTTGCTTGGTTAATGGGCCGATAATCCTGAACCAATCGGTTAGTTCCATCCTTCTTCTTAACGAAGAGTGAAGGTGCTCCCCAAGCAGAGGAACTGGGGCGGATGAAACCCTTCTTAAGTGACTTGTCGATTTCTTCCTTAAGCTCGAGAAGGTGGTGCAGAGGCATCTTATAAGGACGCTTCGCAATAGGAGTCGTGCCTAGTTTCAAGTTGATGACAAACTCGACAGCTCTAACAGGGGGTATTCCTGGAAGTTCCTCTGGGAGGACATCTTGAAAATCACGAACAACGGGAACATTCTCGATGCCTTCAAGAGGTGAAGCATTCAACGCATTTAGAGCATATATCTGGCTCTCAGCATCCTGAGCTATTCGGGCTGAGTATTTGACTATCTGGCCAGAAGGATGGGTAAGTTGGAGTTTCTTAGCGGCACAGTCAATCAAAGCATTGTGGGCGGTCAACCAGTCCATACCGAGAATGATGTCTTTGTCGGAAGGTCCAAGTACAATTAGAGAAACCGAAAAAGTAAACCTCCAATCTCGATGTGGTTCTGAGGGCTTACCATTGAGGTTTGCCACTTGGATCTCGGGGACTGAACCATTAGAGGAGTGGGTAATTTTTCTAGGTATAACTCATGTGACTAAGCAAATTGTTGGGACACAAAAGCATGCGATGCTCCTGAATCAAAGAGAACAGAGGCTGGTACTGAATTCACAGAGAGTGTTCCCAGCATGATAGTCGGTTCCTTCTGAGCCTTTTCAGCATTGACATGATTGGCATGGCCAAGTACAATAGCAGTCGATAAGATATTACGGTTCCTGAATTGGTGGTTTCGACAACTCTTCTTACGACCAACAGGAGGAAAAGATTCATTCTGATCATCATGGGATGGAGCCACAACTTTGGACTGTCCACCCTGAATCGTTAGCTGTCTCGGCGGCGGAGGCAGACGAGGTGCAACATAAGACGACCTAGGCGTTGGAGCAGGTCGATGATGTACATTGTGCGGAATCCACACTCGACGTTTCTGAACAGGCTGACCCGAGGATGAGCCAACATCACAAGTGCGCTTGAGCGACTCCTGGTACTTAGTCAGAGCAGTTTCAACTTGGAAAGATTGGCTGACAAGCGTTGCGCAGTCTGTGCAATAATGGACAGCAAGTGCAAGGTTTATATCAGTATGTAGTCCTTCACAAAATTTCTCCTTCAAGCGTGCATCAGTGCAGACGTCATCTTCAGCATAGCAGGACAATTCGAGAAATTTCCTCTGATATTCATCCACAGTCATTGTTCCTTGGGTGAGTTTGCGGAATTCCTGCTTCTTTTGGTCCTTCAGACCTTGAGGAATGTACCGTGCATGAAAGGCTAACTGAAATTCCTGCCAAGTGGTTACAGTTTCAGCGGGCAACATACCCTTGTGGCTTTCCCAATATTGGGCAGCTGGACCCTTCAAGTGAAATGTCGCAAAGGTGACGTAACTGTCAGGAGCAACATTAGCTGATTCCATCTCAAACTGGATGTCACGAAGCCAATCATCAGCATCCATAGGATTGGTGGAGTTGCGGAAAACAGACGGGTTGAGGCGCACAAATTCTTGCAGTGTTACTGGGGTAGGCTGTTGATGAGCATTCTGGTTTGGGAACTGAGCCAATATCCCGGTCATAACTTGACGGTTCAGTTCAAACTGCTGCATCATTGCGGCAATATAGGGTGGAGGTGGAGGATCGTCAGCCATCCTACCAAAAATAATAGGGGTAGTTTAGAAATAACAACTGCATGTGAATGGAGTTATTCATGATGTAACACGGAAATGAACGAGAAGGGCATTAGATATATGATAGTAGTCGTTAAATACATACCAATCCATGCACAGAGTTAGATTCAAATGGATAGTACGCGCTCGGGAATGCTCACAGCTAGACAAACTAGGCGGCGCGCAGGCACGCGGTAAGGAAGCACACAACGGGACATAGCAAAGGCTACATCAACATCTGAGAAAACTGCTGGAGCAAGGAATCTGCAAGTGACAACACAGGGTGCCCTCGATAAATGGATACTGTAAGCAGAACCTGGCCCACAATCTTGAAGAAAGGAGGGGTAATTTCAGAACTCCGGGTGGATGTGATCACGAGAACCTAATGTTGGAGTAAGTAAAATTTTAACCCAAAAGGAAGAGAGACCAGAGTCCCAGAGTATAGACGAGGAATAAAAGATCCCAATACCACCCATTCGGCGACGTGGGCCCGTAAGCCACACAGCCAAGTTAGTAAAATGGTTTTCAAGCTCTAGACTCAACTTCGGCCAAGGAGTTGGAAAGGGGGATTCCTACAGGCAGTAAGCTCTGATACCAACCTGTGACTCCCCCGGCTTAATCGTGCACTAATCATACACGCAAATGCACACGATCAAGACTAATGACTCACATGAAGATATCACAACACAACTCTAGACACAAATTAAAATAATACAAGCTTTTTATTACAAGCCAGGGGCCTCGAGGGCTCGAATACATAAGCTCGCATACAAGCATCAGCGGAAGCATCAGATATCTGAGTATAGATATGAAACAGAAACAGGTAAGCCTTTAGAAAGGCAGGGCAAAACAAAAGCTACGATGAAAAGGCGTAGGCCTCCTGCCTGGGACGCTCTGAACCTACTCCTGGTCGTCAGCCAACTCGTAGTAGTAGCCTTCCTTGGGGAAGTAGTAGCGGTCGTCGGCAGGAGCAGCTGTCTCCTCGGCTCCGTCATCTGGTTGCATCAAATGGATATGGGGAGAAAAAGAAAGCAAAGCAACCGTGAGTACTCATCCGAAGTACTCAGCAAGCAAGGATCTACACTACATATGCAACATTATCAAAGGAAGGCTGTATATGTGGACTGGGCTGCAGAAATGCCAGAATAGAGAGAAAGCCTAGTCCTATCGAAGACTAGCATCTTCAATGGTCTTGCATCATTAGAAGAGTGTAGATTAGTACAGTATAAAGTAGTAGTATCATTAAGTCTAAACCTCACCCAGAGATCCTTTCTCAACTCCCTGCGAGAAAGCAATCCCAGAGCCATAATATCCAAGTATCAACCTCGGCCAGAGATCCTTTTCTTGAGTCCCAGCGAGAAAGCACTCCCAGAGCCATACTATCCATTTCTCATCACAAGTATCCAGTTCTAATTGTATCGATCGGGATACAACTCCGAGCGTCCGTTACCGAGGATCCGGCTATGCATAGATTAGTTCTTCCCTGCAGGGGTGCACTAACTTACCCACCACGCTCGCTTAACTCTGGCCGAACACACTTTTCTGGGTCATGTCCGGCCTCGGCCAAACGACACACCGCAGCCCTACCTAGAGCTCAGCAGAGAGGTCCCCACCGGTCTACATCCTAAGTGCTCAGGCGTCTTGGGCCATCGCCCTGTGCACTCCGGATCGTTGTGTGCAGAGTGGATACCAGCACCACCCGTGAATTGGATGGCACGATCCGACCGTGCCACAATGCTGAACTAGACGTCTGACAGAGCTGTTGGCTGATACCACGATGCAGAGTACCCATATTTATTCCCGCGTGATGGTTAGTGCTATCGGGCCAGAGGCCCACTCAGATCACATATCCAAATCGTTAGTGTAATGGTAGTGCGGTAACGAGTAGAGACTCATGATTGATGTGACCCCGTCGCCTCGTCTCGAGGACTTGTGGCAAGGGCTAAGAATGCCCGACCACGCCTCATATTCATATCTCGGGCACCCTCCAGGTCAACCCATCTCCATATCACTCGCCACGTAGGCTCACGCGGGTACCCCTCAGGGTCGACCCGCCTTCCAAGTAACAGTTGTGAAGTCCAAGTATCCGTGTGTCCATAACATCAGGGAATCCGAGGTATCACCCTTGTTGGATTCCTATTCGATGTATCCGTCAAGGTGAACTTAGGAGGAATCACCCTCGAGGTTCACACTTGAGGTGTTCACGTCAGCGTCGTTATCAGGAGTGGTGAAGGAGGAATCACCCTCGATGACCATGACCGAATAGCTACTCTACAGAGTTAACATCAGAAGTGCTTATGAGGTATCATCCTAGGAACTCGATAGTAACGCTGCAGTGTCGTACAGATAAAGGGGATGTGATGTGCGATGCTGGGGCCTGGTCGTCGAGTCTTCCGATGATCCAGCGGGGCAACCGGGACAAGCGGGGTCACTGGGGTCTCTATCCAGCCTATACTAAGTAGTTTAGGATAAGCAGGTAAGGTATCAATAGCAGGTTACAATAAATAGGCTATGCATCAGAATAGGATAAACAGTAGTAGCAGCAATTCTAATGCAAGCATAAGAGAGAAAGAATAGGCGATATAGGCATGCTCAAGGGGGGGTGCTTGCCTGGTTGCTCTGCGGCGAAGGTAGGGTCGTCAGTGGGGTCGTCAATCTTCGGAGCTGCGTCGGTCTCGGGGACTACGTCGGTACCGGGCTCTATCAAGAGAGAAGAGAGGGAGGAAACAGATAAATACATAGCAAACATATGCAACACAGAGCAGGCTATGCTAACGTGCAGTGCAGGGTTGCCTAAAAGCATGTCTAAGTTACTTAAGTTATTTTAGGATTAAATTTGGAATTATTACCTGGTGTATATGCACTATTCATCTACCAGAAATGGGCTAAAAGTTGTGGGTTCACCTCCATAGAGGGTCCCGACACGGAAACAAATAGCACGGCTGGATTCGTCTTGTCGTTTTGAGCAACTTTCGTGTACAAAGTTTTTCTATCTGAGCTACGGTTTATTTTCTATGGTTTTTCAAAGAATTAAACATTTTCTGGAATTATTTAAGTTAATTAAATCCTGAATTATCCAAAATAGTGAAAGGTGATGTCAGCATGACATCATTATGATGTCAGCAGGTTAACTCTGGCTGACCGTAGTCAAATCTGACATGTGGGGTCACTGGGACGCACATGTCAGCCTCTGTTGGTATTAAACAGAGTTAAATTTAAACTAACTAACTAATTAAATCAGTGGGCCCAGTTAGTCGGTGACTGATTAGCTGATTAATTAACTAACTGTTTAATTAACCTTTTCATTAACATTTAAATTTATTTTAAAAACACTTTAAATGGCAGGGCCCCACATGTCAGTGACACAATGATTAACATAGGTTAATTTAAACTAAACAGAACTAATTAGAGGGTGGACCCTAGGTGTCAGTGACTAATTATCACTCAGGTTAATTTTAAAAACTAATTAACTTAATTAATCACAGGGGGCCCATAGGTCAGTGGCACTGTGCCAGCCCAATCAGCGTTGACCGAGGTCAACTGTTCAAAGTGGGGACCCTGGGCCCACCAGTCAATGGCCCAGGCGATGCCACGTGGGCGCCACGCCAGCGGTGGATGTCGGAGCTACGCTGGCGAGCCCGAGAGTGGCAGAGCACTCCGGCGAGCTCGGAAATCGTCTGTAGGGCACGGTTTGGCGCGTGGCTAGGTGCTTTGGAATAGCCACTTCGTGCCGCGTCCAATGGTCGTGGTGGCATGGCCGGAGACAGCCGGGAACAGCACCGGCGATGAGCTAGGCGGCGGTGGGTTTCGGGTGAGCGGCGAACAGGGGACTGCGGGGCACAGCGAGTCGCGTGTGTGTGCTCGTTGGGATCTACGCGAAGTGGTGAGCGAGTTGCTCACGGGCCCGTGACCATTTGGTCGCCAGAGGGCAGCCGGCGACGAGCTCGTGCGGAGACGAGCTCGGGCACGATGGGGAGAGGGGGCTACGGTGGCGGGAACAGAGCGCAATGAGGGGGGGTGAAGGAAGGGGGGCTCACAGTGGTCCTGCAGAGGTGCAAAGCGTGCGCGGGGAAGGCTCGACGTCGCCGGAGTCGAGGAAGATTGTTGGCGGGTCCGAGGAGGAAGAAGGGTGCGATTCGGTCATTGCGGGGCGCCGAGCTCGAGCGCGTCCTCGTAGTCGACGTAGTCAAAGCAGGCGGTGCTCCTGGCGCGGTCTCAGGTGGCGGGGAGGCCGCAAAGCGGGTGGGCGACGGCGGTCATGGCGACGGCGATGCTCCGGTGAGAGGAGAGGGAACAAGGGAGAGGGAAAATGAGGCGAGGGGGAAGCTAGAGGGTGCGGGGGCTTGCTCTTATCCTCAAGAGCGGGTGCAGCCGCCATCGACCATCGAGAGAGGGGGGGCCAGCTCGGGCGAGGCGCGCGCGCCAGGTGCTCGACAGCGAGCGAGTGGGTGAGCAGTGCGAGGTGGGAGACGCTGCGGGATGGGCTGGGCCGGCTGGTTGACTAAGGACCAGCCGCTGCGGGCCTTTTTTTCCTTTTCTTCTTTTCTTTTCTATTTTTCTTTCTTTTCTCTCTTTTGCAAATTGTGTGGCCTCAAATATAGTTTTGTAAAATAGGTAATTTTGTCCAATAAATATAGTGCAATATTTAGCACTGTCAGAAAATGGTTTGGAGCCAAAGTGATTTCATTTGCATTTTATTTCATGTTAAATGGATTAAATATTTCTGTTTTCTTGTTGCTTGAGTTATGTAATTAATTTGATTAATGTTGCTGTTACTTTTATAATTGCTCTAGGAATATTTACAACATTATGAACATTTTAGTTCCAGGATTTGAACAACTTTTGTTTTTACTTTAAGTTTGAATTGGAATTTTGAAATGAGATATGATCCAAATGATGTTTAAGCACTGTTGATCATGATGACATGGCATTATCATAAGGGGGATTACTGTAGCTAACCACTGGGGGTGTTACACGTTTCGGGCGGGAAGCGCGCGCCGGTTATGAAGGGGCCTTGGCTGGGCCAGGGTGGTCAGGAGCGGGCGTGGTAGCTCTGTCCCGACCGGACGCCCGGAAACGAGAGGATGCACCGACTCTTGCGGCTTCGTAGTACTACTACACACCATCTCTCTGTAGGTTGATGTGTCGCTCTCTCTAACACACACATGCTGTTAAAAAAACACACACACACACACACACGCACGCACGCACATGTTCATAGAATAGGAATATCATGGGAGTGGGAAGCCACAGGAAGTGAGATAAATGGAGTACGTACAAGAAGAGAAGAGGTACACGCACATCTGTCGGAGACACAATCGTTGCCTCGCACTATAGCCCAGCCGACCACAGCGTGATGGCCGGATCTGTGCCTCTCTCGTCCCGGCGCCAGCGGTCAACTACTATATCTGTGGCCGCGGGATTTGACGCACGCGGCTACCGGATTTGGAGCATTCCGGCCGCCTGCGATTGCACCTTGCCATGCATTGTCCGGGTACCGGGTCGCACAACAATAGCAATGTCTCCACGTCGTGTGCAGGTACTAAATCCGCCTCTAGCCGCTCGGATCTATCCCGTCAGTAGATCACCGGCAAAGACACGGCTGGCCATCATCCGGGCTCGGCCCTGGCCCAGCGGCTAATCGGTTCACATGTTCACATTCGAATGTGCATTAAATTGATGCATGCAAGGATTAAAAGAAACCAACCAGTGCATGTAACCATTCCTACTCATTTAGTGGTCGTCCATGAATATATTGTAATTAATGCAGATTAAATTTTGAGTAATTTTGTAAACTTCGAGACGGAGTACATTTCTCCACTCATCATCTGCCTTGGTTGATGAGATTTCAAATTTAAGCCCTATAAACCGGAAAGGAGGGAGTAGTTAAAAAATTTGGTCAAACTTTGACAAAAAATATATGACGTGGCGTAAAAACCTGGATGGAGGTAGTAGTACGAGATACAGTGGCACACTGACTTAGGCCGAATACAAGTGCCCAAAATTATTGGAAGAGAGCAAAGTGTACATACAAAGTAATTAAAATTGAATTTCTCAAAAATATTTAAAATTGGAGGATGGTGCAGCCCACCTTTCCGATATTTTGACCGTGTGTTGTTCAGTTGTTGTTCACTTCGGAGGGTCGTGTACCACACATGAACGATAGTAAGTGCGACCGGGAGGCGTGCATCGTTAATTGCGAGTTGATCCTTAGAGCGTTAATTTTTTTTCATGTATTAGCATTGCTCTAGTATTTTTCTTCACTATGTTAAATAAAGAGGTTCGTTTCGTGCACAATTTAAAATGATTTTTATGGAGAGAAAAAGAAAACCACTCCAACTATATACGCTGCAGCCTCGGCGCTTGTTTTCTAGGGTTTGCTCTCTTCACACTCTCTCTCCACTATATATATACACACTGGAGCCTCAGCGCTTGTAGTTGCTCTCTTCACACTCTCTCACCCTCTCTAGATGTAAACAAGACTGTGTTGGCCTCTCGCTCTCTCTCTCTCCCCTCACAACTGGTCAAAGAGCCGGTAGGATCCCGTCCGCCGGTGAAGGGAAGGATGCTTAACGCTGTCGCCGTCGGTGAGGGAGAGAATCCACTACCGGCGCCGTTGTTCTCTTTCACCCAGCGGCAGCACGGGAGGGCCTCCGACCCCTTCTTCCTCGCTGCCGTACATAGTGTTGGCAGATCGGCCTCTGGCCGCCCACTGAGCCACACCCCGAGAACCTTAAGGTATAATTTACTTAATCCACATGCATTGCTCTAGCTGCATGTGGATTTTTTCGCTTCTACACTCGAATCTAGGTGTTGGATCAAACAGGAAAGTAGTGGGGAAAGTTTTATAGCATGAATCTAGGACGTGGTTCAAAGAGGAAAGGAAGGGGGAAAGTAGGACAGACTGGCTATCCAACACCTATGTTGGCTGAAAAGGGAAAACAATGAGAAACGCAGTACGCACATCTGTAATGAACTGATCTTTCTGTGGGTGGGGGACAAGGCTGTAGAGTTTGAGCAGGACTAGATTTGCTGCCCTCACATAGGGAAAGGTGTCTAAAGTTAACAAAACTGGGACCAACACAAATATTCTCCTTGGTTGTTTGTTGCAACAGACTGTGCAGCACCCCTTTATACATCGGTAGATGCACATGGTGCTGGTGCGTCCACTGTCCCGTACAACTCTTTAGCTGTTGTTAATCTAATAATGCCGCTGGAAAATTGAAGCAATGCCACAGTTAAAAGCAAATTACATGTTTAACGAATTTTATTGTTAATATAATCTCTCTGTTAATATGAATCAATGCCACTATTTGAGAAATGCTACTATCTTGCTTTCTTTCCCATTTAGATAAGTTAGATGCTTCTTTTTGTGGGCTTCTGTGTCATCCACCATTATTGACCAGTAATTGTTTCCTTTGCACCTCTGTGTAAACAGGGTTATCTACTTCACCTTGTTGCTATTGCGACCTTTTGTTGCACTGCACAAAACACTTTTGTTTTAAGAGTGTTTTGTGTAGTTCAACCAAAATGTCACACCGACAATGTTGCTTGATTGCTTGATCATAGTGGAACTGCACAAGAGGAAATCTGACTTCCTATCCATGTTGGCAAATTTGTTCCAGATCTTCTTCTTGTGAGTTTTTTGAATTCTTCGTCATGAGAGGTTAGTACTGGCCTTCTTCCACATGATTGTACAGTGTGCTTTCATATGTTGTGCTACTTATACGGTAAAGTTGCTTGATTTTAGTGAACTGCACAAAAGGAGACCAGACTTCCAATCTGTATGTGCACCGTAATATCCCATTGAGGTAACATAATGATATTTTGCAACTATTGGCCTGTATTTTGCTACTGTCATCAGAAAAGTAATGTTGTTTTTTAGTGCTATACTTGTGCTCCCTAATTAACATGCCTAATCTTACATTGAAGGCGAAGCTTGTCTGTTATTGAACCAAGTGATGGAGGGGAAGAACAAGGAGAAGAAGAACAAAAGTCAACCCCCGATGTTGTAATGAAGCATTGGAACTGTGATGACACAAGTAATGATATAGTTTTGCATCTTAATTTATTGCTATGGCTGGAACGAGCAATTGTTTTGCCACTGTGAATTGATGCCACTCTTAATGTAATATGTAATTATCTCTACTTGTGCAAACAGGGATCTTGTTTGAAGATAACATATATTTTAGTGGAACTGCACAAGAAGATGTTGGAAACATTAAACTAATCAAGGAGTTTAAAGTAAGCATGGCAACAACAATAGATAATAATGGATGGTTCCGGAGAAGAGCTTCATCTGTATGCTCTACACAATAAGCCTCCTGACAAAGGTTGGTACCGGCCCATGGATTCCATCCTTATGATTGAGCTTTGTCATCTCTATTGGTGTTGTGCTACTTTTTAGCCACTGTCATGAGAAAGTGGTACTGTTTCGCATGTTAATCTAAGGCTGCTAATAAATTAAGGCACTGGTTTGCCACCGTTATAGCCACTGATAAAATTAAGTAATAATATGAAGGAAATATGCCCTAGAGGCAATAATAAAGTTGTTATTTTATATTTCCTTATTCATGATAAAGGTTTATTATTCATGCTATAATTGTATTGATTGGAAACTTAATACATGTGTGAATACATAAACAAATACCGTGTCCCTAGTAAGCCTCTACTAGACTAGCTCGTTGATCAAAGATGGTTAAGGTTTCCTAACCATAGACATGTGTTGTCATTTGATAACGGGATCACATAATTAGGAGAATGATGTGATGGACAAGACCCATCCATTAGCTTAGCATAATGATCGTTTAGTTTTATTGCTATTGCTTTCTTCGTGTCAAATACATATTTCTTCGACTATTAGATTATGCAACTCCCGGATACCGGAGGAATACCTTGTGTGCTATCAAATGTCACAACGTAACTGGGTGATCATAAAGATGCTCTACAGGTATATCCGAAGGTGTTTGTTGAGTTGGCATAGATCGAGACTAGGATTTGTCACTCCGAGTATCGGAGAGGTATCTCTGGGCCCTCTCGGTAAGACACATCATAAGCTTGCAAGCAAATGACTAAGGAGTTAGTCACGAGGTGATGTATTACGGAAGGAGTAAAGAGACTTGCCGGTAATGAGATTGAACTAGGTATGAATATACCGACGATCGAATCTCGGGCAAGTAACATACCGATGGACAAAGGGAATTACGTATGTTGTCATAACGGTTCGACGGATAAAGATCTCCGTAGAATATGTAGGAGCCAATATGGGAATCCAGGTTCCGCTATTGGTTATTAACCGGAGAGGTGTCTCGGTCATGTATACATAGTTCTCAAACCCGTAGGGTCCATGCGCTTAACGTTCGTTGACGATATAGTATTATATGGGTTATATGATTTGGTGACCGAATGTTGTTCGGAGTCCCAGATGAGATCACGGACATTACGAGGAGTCTCAAAATGTTCAAGAGGTAAAGATTGATATATAGAACGATGGTATTCGGACACCGGAAGTTTTTCGGAGGGTACCAGATACTTATCGGGTCACCAGAAGGAGTGTCGGTCAACCCCGGCAAAGATATGGGCCTTATGGGCCAAGTGAGGGAACACACCAGCCCACAAGGATCTGGTGCGCCCACTATAGGGCTGGCCTAAGGGGAGGGAAAGGAAAGGGGAGGAGGAAAGGAAAGAGTGGAGTTGGAATCCCACTTCCTTCCCTCTCCCCCAATATTTCCTTTCCCCCTTGTCCATACAAGGAAAGGGGGGCGCAGGAGGGCAGGAGCCCTAGGGTCGGCGGCCAGCCCCTAGGGGCATGCCTTGGCTGCCCTGGCAGCCTCCCTCTCCCCTCCGACCTATATATACAAGGGGAGGGGGCGCCACACAAGAACAGACAATTACCTAGCCGTGTGCGGCGCCCCCTCCACTGTTTATAGCCCCGGTCATATTTTCATAGTGCTTAGGCGAAGCCCTACAGAGATCACTTCACCATCACCGTCACCACGCCGTCGTGCTGCTAGAACTCATCTATTACCTCGCCATCTTGCTGGATCAAGAAGACGGAGGACGCCACCGAGCTGAACATGTGCAGAACTCGGAGGTGTCTTGCGTTCGATATTTGATCGGTTGGAGCGCGAAGAAGTTCGACTACATCAACCGCGTTGTTAAACGCTTCTGCTTACGGTCTACGTGGGTACATAGACGCACTCTTCCCCTCGTTGCTCTGCATCTCCATGGATAGATCATTGCGTGTTCGTAGAATTTTTTTATTTTTCCATGCAATGTTTCCCAACGGTGGCATCAAGAGCCAGGTCTATGCATAGATGATATGCACGAGTAGAACACAAAGAGTTGTGGGCGGTGATAGTCATACTGCTTACCACCAACATCTTATTTTGATTCGGCGGTATTGTGGGATGAAGCGGCCCGGACTAACCTTACATGTCCACGCACATGAGACCGGTTCCAGTGACTGACATGCAACTAGTTTTGCATAAAGGTGGCTGGCAAGTGTCTGTTTCTCCTACTTTAGTTGAATCAAATTTGACTACGGCCATCCTTGAAGAAGGTTAAAATAGCAAACTTGACGAATCACCATTGTGGTTTTTGTGTAGGTAAGAACGGTTCTTGCTAGAAACCCGTAGCAGCCACGTAAAACTTGCAACAACAAAGTAGAGGATGTCTAACTTGTTTTTGCAGGGTATGTTGTGATGTGATATGGTCAAGACATGATGTGGTATACGTTATTGTATGAGATGATCCTGTTTTGTAAGATATCAGGCAACCGGCAGGAGCCTTATGGTTGTCTCTTTATTGTATGAAATGCAAACGCCATGTAATTGCTTTACTTTATTGCTATGAGTTAGCAATAGTTGTAGAAGCAATAGTTGGCGAGGCGACGATGACGCAACGATGGAGATCAAGGTGTCGAGCCGGTGACGATGGAGATCATGATGATGCTTTGGATATGGAGATCAAAAGCACAAGATGATGGCCATATCATGTCACATATTTTGATTGCATGTGATGTTTATCTTTTATGCATCTTATTTTGCTTAGAACGACGGTAGCAATATAAGTGATCCCTTCACTAAATTTCAAGATATAAGTGTTCTCCCAGAGTATGCACCTTTGCAAAAGTTCATCGTTTCGAGACACCACGTGATGATCGGGTGTGATAGACTCTACGTTCACATACAACGGGTGTAAGACAGTTTTGCACATGCAGAATATTTGGGTTAAACTTGACGAGCCTAGCATGTACAAACATGGTCTCGGAACACTGGAGACCGAAAGGTCAAACGTGAGTCATATAGTAGATATGATCAACATAGAGATGTTCACCATTGATGACTACCCCATCTCACGTGATGATCAGACTTGGGTTAGTTGATTTGGATCACGTATCACTTAGATAACTTGAGGGATGTTTATTTAAGTGGGAGTTCATTAGTAATTTTGATTAATTGAACTTAATTTATCATGACATTAGTCTTAATAGTTTTTGCATATCTATGTTGTAGATCAATAGCTCGCGGTATAGCTCCCCTATATATATTTTTTATATGTTCCTAGAGAAAATAAGTTGAAAGATGATAGTAGCAATGATGCAGACTGGGTCCGTGATCTGAGGATTATCCTCATTGTTGCACAGAAGAATTATGTCCTTGATGCATTGCTAGGTGACAGACCTATTGCAGGAGCAGCTGCAGACGTTATGAATGTTTGGCAAGCTTGATATGATGACTACTTAATAGTTTAGTGCGCCATCCTTTACGGCTTAGAACCGGGACTTCAAAAACATTTTGAACGCCATGGAGCATATGAGATGTTCCAAGAGCTAAAATTGATATTTCAGACTCATGCCCGTGAGACCTCTGGCAAGTACTTTGCCTACAAGATGGAGGAGAATAGCTCAACCAGTGAGCATGTGCTCAGAATGTCTGGGTACTACAATCGCTTGAATCAAGTGGGAGTTAATCTTCCAGATAAGATAGTGATTGACAGAGTTCTCTAGACACTATCACCAAGCTACTAGAACTTCGTGATGAACTATAATATGCAAGGGATGACGAAAACAATTCCCGAGCTCTTCGCGATGCTGAAATCGGCGAAGGTAGAAATCAAGAAAGAGCATCAAGTGTTGATGGTTAACAAGACCACTAGTTTCAAGAAAAGGGGCAAGGGAAAGAAAGGGAACTTCAAGAAGAATGGCAAGCAAGTTGCCGCTCCCATGAAGAAGCCCAAAGCTAAATCCAAGCCTGAGACTGAGTGCTTCTACTGCAAATGGAATGGTCACTAGAAGCGGAACTACCGCAAATACTTGGCGGATAAGAAGGATGGCAAAGTGAACAGAGGTATATTTGATATACATGTTATTGATGTGTACTTTACTAGTGTTCGTAGTAACCCTGGGTATTTTGATACCGGTTCAGTTGCTAAGATTAGTAATTCAAAATAGGAGTTGTAGAATAAACAGAGACTAGTTAAGGACAAGGTGACGATGTGTGTTGGAAGTGATTCCAAGGTTGATACGATCACCATCGCAGACTCCCTCTACCTTCGAGATTAGTGTTGAACCTAAATAAATGTTATTTGGTGTTTGCGTTGAGCATGAATATGACTGGATCATGTTTATTGCAATACGATTATTCATTTAATTCAGAGAATAATTGTTGTTCTGTTTACATGAATAAAACCTTCTATGGTCATACACCCAATGTGAATGGTTTATTGAATCTCAATCGTAGTGATACACATACTCATAATATTGATGCCAAAAGATGCAAAGTTGATAATGATAGTGCAACATACTTGTGGCACTGCCGTTTAGGTCATATTGGTGTAAAGCGCATGAAGAAACTCCATGCGGATGGACTTTTGGAATCACTTGATTATGAATCATTTGATACTTGCGAACCATGCCTCATGGGCAAGATGACTAAAACTCCGTTCTCCGGAACAATGGAGCGAGCTAATGACTTATTGGAAATAATACATACCGATGTATGAGGTCCAATGAGTGTTGAGGCACGCGGCGGGTATCGTTATTTTCTAACCTTTACAGATGATTTGAGTAGGTATGGGTATATCTACTTGATGAAACACAAGTCTTAAACATTTGAGAAGTTAAAAGAATTTCAGAGTGAAGTAGAGAATCATCGTAACAAGAAAATAAAGTTTCTATGATCTGATCGCGGAGGCGAATATTTGAGTTACGAGTATGGACTTCATTTAAGAAAATGTGGTATTGTTTCACAACTCACGGCACCTGGAACACCACAGTGTAATGGTGTGTCCGAATGTCGTAACCGTACTTTATTAGATATGGTGCATTCTACGATGTCTCTTACCGATTTGCCTTTATCATTTTGGGGTTATGCATTGGAGAAAGCCGCATTCATGTTAAATAGGGCACCATCTAAATCCGTTGAGATGACACCGTATGAACTGTGGTTTGGCAAGAAACCTAAGCTGTCGTTTCTTAAAGTTTGGGGTTGCAACACTTATGTCAAAAGGCTTCAGCCTGATAAGCTCGAACCCAAATCGGAGAAGTGCGGCTTCATAGGATACCCTAAGGAAACAATTGGGTACACCTTCTACCACAGATCCGAAGGCAAGATCTTTGTTGCCAAGAATGGAACCTTTCTAGAAGGAGTTTCTCTCGAAAGAAGTGAGTGGGAGGAAAGTAGAACTTGATGAGGTAATTGTACCTTCTCTCGAATTGGAAAGTAGTACATCAGAGAAAACTGTTCCCGTGATGCCTACACCAACTAGAGAGGAAGCAAGTGATAATGATCATGAAACTTCAAATCAAGTTACTACTGAACCTCATAGGTTGACCAGAGCACAATCCGCACCAGAGTGGTACGGTAATCATGTCTTGGAAGTCATGTTACTAGACCAAGGTAAACCTACGAACTATGAAGAAGCTATGGTGAGCCCAGATTCCGACAGATGGCTTGAGGCCATGAAATCTGAGATAGGATCCATATATGAGAACAAAGTGTGGACTTTGGTGGACTTGCCCGATGATCGGCAAGCCATAGAGAATAAATGGATCTTCAAGAAGAAGACTGACGCTGATGGTAATGTTACTGTCTACAAAGCTCGACTTGTCGCAAAAGGTTTTTGACAAGTTCAAGGGGTTGACTATGATGAGACTTTCTCACCCGTAGCGATGCTTAAGCCCATCCGAATCATGTTAGCAATTGCCGCATTTTATGATTATGAAATCTAGCAAATGGACGTCAAAACTGCATTCCTTAATAGATTTCTTAAAGAAGAGTTGTATATGATGCAACTAGAAGGTTTTGTCGATCCTAAAGGTGCTAACAAAGTGTGCAAGCTCCAGCGATCCCTCTATGGACTGGTGCAAGCATCTCAGAGTTGGAATATACTCTTTGACGAGGTGATCAAAGCATATGGTTTTATACAGACTTTTGGTGAAGCCTGTATTTACAAGAAAGTGAGTGGGAGCTCTGTAGCATTTCTGATATTATATGTAGATGACGTATTGTTGATTGGAAATGATATAGAAATTCTGGATAGCATAAAAGCATATTTGAATAAGAGTTTTTCAATGAAAGACCTCGGTGAAGCTTCTTATATATTGGGCATCAAGATCTATAGGGTTAGATCGAGACGCTTAATAGGACTTTCACAAAGCACATACCTTGATAAAGTTTTGAAGAAGTTCAAAATGGATCAGTCAAAGAAAGGGTTCTTGCCTGTGTTACAAGGTGTGAATTTGAGTCAGACTCAATGCCCGACCACTGCAGAAGATAGAGAGAAAATGAAAGTCATTCCTTATGCCTCAGCCATAGGTTCTATCATGTATGCTATGCTGTGTACCAGACCTATTGTGTACCTTGCCATGAGTTTGACAAGGGGGTAAAATAGTGATCCAGGAGTAGATCACTAGGCAACGGTCAAAAATTATCCTTAGCTACCTAAGAGGACTAAGGAAATGTTTCTCGGTTATGGAAGTGATAAAGGGTTCATTGTAAAGGGTTACGTCGATGCAAGCTTTAACACTAATCTAGATGACTCTGAGTCTCAATCTGGATACGTATTGTAAGTGGGAGCAATTAGCTAGAGTACCACCATGTAGAGCATTGTAGACATAGAAATTTGCAAAATACATACGGATCTGAATGTGACAGACCCGTTGACTAAACTTCTCTCACAAGCAAAACATGATCACACCTTAGTACTGTTTGGGTGTTAATCACATGGCGATGTGAACTAGATTGTTGACTCTAGAAAACTCTTTGGGTGTTAGTCACATGGCGATGTGAACTATGGGTGTTAATCACATGATGATGTGAACTAGATTATTGAAACTAGTGCAAGTGGGAGACTGAAGGAAATATGCCCTAGAGGCAATAATAAAGTTGTTATTTTATATTTCCTTATTCATGATAAAGGTTTATTATTCATGCTAGAATTGTATTGATCAGAAACTTAAATACATGTGTGAATACATAAACAAATACCGTGTCCCTAGTAAGCCTCTATTAGACTAGCTCGTTGATCAAAGATGGTTAAGGTTTCCTAACCATAGACATGTGTTGTCATTTGATAATGGGATCACATCATTAGGAGAATGATGTGATGGACAAGACCCATCCGTTAGCTTAGCATAATGATCGTTCAGTTTTATTGCTATTGTTTTCTTCATGTCAAATACATATTCCTTCGACTATGAGATTATGCAACTCCCGGATACCGGAGGAATACCTTGTGTGCTATCAAACGTCACAACATAACTAGGTGATCATAAGGATGCTCTACAGGTATCTCCGAAGGTGTTTGTTGAGTTGGCATAGATCGAGACTAGGATTTGTCACTCTGAGTATGGGATAGGTATCTCTGGGCCCTCTCTGTAATAGACATCATAAGCTTGCAAGCAAATGACTAAGGAGTTAGTCATGAGGTAATGTATTATGGAACGAGTAAAGAGACTTGCCGGTAACGAAATTGAACTAGGTATGAAGATACCAACGATCGAATCTCGGGCAAGTAACATACCGATGGACAAAGGGAATTACGTATGTTGTCATAACGGTTCGACCGATAAAGATCTTCGTAGAATATGTAGGAGCCAATATGGGCATCTAGGTTCTGCTATTGGTTATTGACCGGAGAGGTGTCTTGGTCATGTCTACATAGTTTTCAAACCTGTAGGGTCTGCACGCTTAATGTTTGTTGACGATATAGTATCATAGGGGTTATATGATTTTGTGACCGAATGTTCTTCGGAGTCCCGGATGAGATCACGGACATGACGAGGAGTCTCTAAATGGTCAAGAGGTAAAGATTGATATATAGGATGATGGTATTCGGACACCGGAAGTGTTTCAGAGGGTACCAGATACTTATCCGGTCACCGGAAGGAGTTTCGGGCATCCCCGACAAAGATATGGGCCTTATGGGCCAAGTGTGGGAACACACCAGCCCAAAAGTGGCTGGTGCGCCCCCTATAGGGCCAGCCTAAGGGGAGGGAAAGGAAATAGTGGAGTTGGAGTCCCACTTCCTTCCCTCTCCCCCCTCTTTCCTTTCCGCATTGTCCATACAAGGAAATGGGGGCGCAGGAGGGCAGGAGCCCTAGGGCTGGCAGCCAGCCCCTAGGGGCGCGCCTTGGCAGCCCCCCTCTCCCCTCCCACCTATATATACATGGGGAGGGGGCGCCACACAAGAACAGACAATTGCCTAGCCGTGTGCGGCGCCCCCTCCACTGTTTACACCCCCGGTCATATTTTCATAGTGCTTAGGCGAAGCCCTGCGGAGATCACTTCACCATCACCGTCACCTCACCATCGCGCTGCCGGAACTAATCTACTACCTCGCCGTCTTGCTGGATCAAGAAGGTGGAGGACGTCACCGAGCTGAACGTGTGCAGAACACGGAGTTGTCGTACATTTGGTACTTGATTGGTTGGAGCGCGAAGAAGTTTGACTACATCAACCGCGTTGTTAAAAGCTTCTGCTTACGGTCTACGAAGGTACATAGACGCACTCTTCTCCTCGTTGCTATGCATCTCCATGGATAGATCATTGCGTGTGCGTAGAATTTTTTTTGTTTTCCATGCAACGTTTCCCAACATAATACAATTCAAGTTGAGCTGTTGTCTTTGGTATCATATCATTTCCTACGAGGATAATGAGGATGCATCTCTTTGTGACTATACATTTCATCAGTTACTCCCATGTAATGGCTGTTTTAAATATTTCCTTTCCTTTTTTTTCGAGCAAACAGGGATGCTAGCATTTAGTTGTTCTTTTGTCTTTGCACAACAGGATCATCCTCCTCTCAAGAAGAATATGGAGTATGTGAAGTGCCTAGTTCCGATTATGCCAGGATGAAGAAGCCAAGCCTCTCTTCTTATCAGAAGGAGCAGTTGAAGGATGGTTATATTACTTCCCACAAGAACAAACTAACTTTAGCTCAGAAGGACTCACAGATCTCCATCTTTGTTGTTGTGATGGCCAATACAATGTTGTTTTAGGATTCTTTCCGGTGAGTTCCATTTTTCTAAATGTGTGCTCTGCATGGAGCATGTAGGTGCCTATTTAAACTATAAATTCATAATACAGTTTGCTTTATACTAATCACTTTTTTTGTATTTATGCAAACAGGGATGCTCAGCTTGATTTCAATGGGAACTGCACAAAATGTTTGATGGTTTGTGCCCTCTATTATACTTCATCATGCATAATACATCGAATGTTCTCGAATGATTCATTTCCACCTCCAGCCACAAAATTAGCTACAAGAAAGGAGGTGCCGATATGTTCGCAAAGTTGGTTGATTTTAGTGGAACTACACAAAAAGAACAGCTGGTTTATTTAGCACGAGGTGATATGTCAATGTGCAAACTGATGGAAAACCCCGCCCATTCCACAATCGTAGGGATTTGATATTTTGGAATGGGAAAACCTTTTCAAAGTTTGCTCATTGATGTATGCAAAAAAAGACACGCATTTGATAATTTGGAATGGGACAACATGTCAAGTTTTGCTCATTGATGTTAGCAAGAAGACATGCGTTGGATATTTTGGAATGGGACGCCCTTTGCCGTCAGCAGCATGGATCAATTTTTCTTTATTCTTTAGTTGTGAAGAAATTATTGGCTCTGACGTGTGAATCATTGAGATGCATAATCATCGATTGTTTTGAATGTTCTCTATGAATTGCTAAGCCTGTGAGTTTGATTGCAATGTACAGGCACGCTAAAAAGCTTCTCAAACTTTTTGTACGTGTGAAACCACTGCAAACAAGGTGATCACCGTGCGTCCTGAGAGTAATTGCATTATCATGCCAGTGATACAAGAATTCAAACTAATCGGACTAAATTCATTCATACACGGCCGGATTTCATATAAACATGCCGGATTTCATTACATTTCATACATTCTTCAACTAAAAAGGGGTGCACTGGAGGTCTAATTAATTAACCTAATATATGATATCCGACGCCCATTTCCCGTGTCTGGTTGAGCCGAATAGAAGCTTCTTCTGCAGCTCCGCCTCTGGAGCCACAGGAAGTAAAGCTGTCTGAGTCCACGTCGCCGCCAAGCTATATGAAATCCGCCAAGCTAATCAGCTGTCAATGTTCAACCCGCTAAGCTTGGCTTCAACCAGAGGGTAAGAGCGGTGGCCTTACTTGCACCCAAGTGGCGGCGACCTACCGTGTTCTACTCTTCCTCATTTTCTGTGTGGCGCAGCCTCGTGGGCAGCGGGGCAGGGCCTCAATGGAGCCGGCGATGTCCTCTGGCTCGTTGCCGGCGGGTGGGGCATCGGCGGAGCGGGGGAAATCCTCCCCCTCGTTGCCGGCAGGGTGGCGCCTCGGTGGAGCCGACGATGTCCTCTGCCTCGTTGTTGGCGGGCGGGGCCTCGGCGGAGCAGGGCCTCACGAAAGCCGGCGAAGTCCTCCGCCTTGGTGCCAGCAGGGCGGGGCCTCGGCGGAGCCGTGATTGTCCTCCGCCTCATCATCGGTCTCACCAAACAGCGCCTCGCCTGCTTCATCGCCCTCTTTGTAGGCGGCTGCAACCTCCACCACCCGCATGCGGTACCGCCAGCGCGTGAGGCGGCTCTCGCGGGTGGAGCAGTATGACTTGAGCAGCGGCTCCTGCTCCTCCTGCTCCGCGGCGATCTGCTCCTTTGCCTACAGGTGCTCCCGGAGGACATGGTGGTTGTAGGTGGCGTCGGCCTGGGCCTCTCAGAACTGCTCCTCACGCTTCTACCCCACCATGTCCATGTATTGGGCATGGGCTTGGCCAATGGTCATGGTGCAATGCACCGGCGAGGATGGCACGGAGGAGGGGGTTGGCGCTGGATCGTCGACTACCACGTTCTCCATTGGGACGTTGTCGTCCTCCGGCTGCCTGCCGGCCAACCAATCGGCAGCAATGGTTGCCATCTCCTGCTAGTCCATCGTCCACCCGTCCCGACGAGCGCTGGAGCGCGAGGAAGCCATGGTGGTAGTGGTGTGGACAGGAGAAAGGGAACGGAGGCGGATGACTACGGCAATGGCCGGCGCAACAGTTTATATAGCAATGGTGGGCGGCAGAGGGACGGACGGGTGTCGCCGGAGTAGCCGCCTCGACAACCGTGTATCATTAATGTGGGCGGCAGATGGACGGACGGATGGCACTTGTTTGGTTTGAATGCGGAGCAATCGCCTGCATCGGGAAGCGGCGCGGGCGGCGCTGACCGTTTCGGGCGGAAAGCGCGCGTCGGTGAGGGAGGGGGTCTAGGTGGGCCAGGGCGGTCAGACTCGTGCTTGGCAACGGTCCAGTCCAGTAGCCGGACATATTGGCTTGCCAGCGAGCTCGCCGAGCTGAGCGACGACAATCAGACGATGGACGTGGCTTCCGACCAGGAGCCGGCGCCACGGCCGAAGCTGGTTCATGCCATGTTCACCATAGAGCAGGTGCAGCCGCACTTCGACGCCCTAATGGTGGAAGAGCTACCAGTGCTGGAGGACCTGTGCTGCAACCTCCGTCTCCTCAACGAGCACTGGCTCGCGGAGCGACGAATTGCCGGCGAACAAGCGAACGACAGTGTCGTCGCGGACATGTGGCCCTATGATCTTGGCTTCCTGAATGAGCAACGGGCGCTGTATCAGACCATCCATAGGGCCCGCGAGGCCCTCTTTGTCGTCCTTCGAGTTGTTGCACTCGCCGTGGCACCACCGTCTCGCGTTTTCAACATAGTCACCGAACATGAGGAATCAGGAGATGACTTTACTTGGAGAGGATGATTGTGGGGACCCACCAGGGCCATAGCCGCATGTACGCAAGTGCCTCCTTATTACTTGGAGTACAACTATAATTTTTTTTGCTTCCTCTTGGTTTCCTGACATGGCTCTTACTATAGACCCGGCTATCTCCGAGTTGAAATCAAACCCAGCCCCGGGTTTCCGTCCATCAATCCAGAGCTCAAGACAACCGCGATACTTAAATCGCTCAAATAGCCACCTTAGACGGACACAGCCATTAGAAGAAGAAACTGAAACTCGATGGAGTACCCTAAACCAGAGATCCTCGACAAAGAAAGTCTCGATTCGAGGAACGAAATATCAATAGAGGAATGAAAACCACACGGTCCCACACCATTGTCAACCTCTATATAGTCAATAAACGAGAGAATTGCAAAGGAGCGACCGACAGCTGGGACCAAGTAGCTCTAGCTGTATTTGTTTTTTGAGGTGTGAGCAGAGTTTTTCTTGAGCAATGTTTTTGTTGTGGTTCAGAAGAGCAGGGTATCAATTGGGCGGGCTGTGGCCCATCTAGCCTAGGCTATTATTTTATGTTGACCAAATATCCAGCCCAGATATTAATTTTTCAAGGTGAAAATGGCTAGCCCAGCTATATTTTTTTTTGAGGAATACCCAGCCCAGGTCAACTTGTTATTCTCCGCCCCGCTGAGCTGTAAATCTTTACTAGGAGGGATGCATTAGGCTTACCAAGAAAATGGGCTTTAAGAAATAATAAATAGGATGTAATTATTAAAAGTGGGCTGTAACAATAAAAAAACGCACCAAATAGGTAATTAGTCTAAAAATTATTATTTTTGGATTTTGAAAATTTTAATTTCATTACTTGTTGCGCGCGCAATATTTCGTTGGATATTTACCTAATACAAATATTTTTTTAAATTATACTTAATCTGACTCAAAATTTCAGGATAAAATATTCTGGATCCCATCAAAATGTGGGAAATTTTGTTAAATTCCGTTTTGAGCGGTTGGTTGAAATTATTAATCGTTGTCCTGGCTAGAAAATGGGCTGTAATTTTAACAAACTGTAAATGTGCTGTAGTAAATTCCATTAGAATTCAAAAATGGGTTATACATTATTACAAATCACAAATGGGCTATATATTCTCTGCCACACATGTGATGCTCACTTGTGGGCCTACTAAGTTGACGCGTACGCAAGGCTTTGTCAACTTATAGTCAACACACGATTCTAGCAGAGTGGCTGTTGGATGTCCATCCAACGGATGTCGTGCTTCTTCAATCTCGGATATTCTTGCTTCAGCCACCCAAACCACCGCCGGCGGTACCGCCTGCTACCGCCTCCCGTGGCCGGCTGTGCTGCCACGTAGGACTCATCGGCCCACCCTACTCCCATCGCCGTCCAGGCCATTCCTCTACTCGCCAACACCTCCTGTTATTCTCCGACGATGGCAGCCTCACACCGCAGCCGAACCAGTGAACCCTTGTACTCCCCTCTGCGTGGGCATCCACCTGCCTCATCTTCCCTGGCTCCGCGTCGTTCCCTTCCTAGGCCTCGCTGTCATCCACCGCCTGGGTGCTGTCCGCGCAACGTGGTCAACGAACGACAGCCATCAGAAGAGGACTCTACGCGGTGAGGCTGACAGATGGACCCACCAGCTACATCTTCGCACGTAAGGAAGTGCGTCCATATCACGAGCAAAAAAAAATGAATCCTCCCCCTGACAGCTCGGACCCAGCATCTATGTCTTCATACGGAAGGAAGTGCGTCCTTATCCTTCCTAACAGCTGGGACCACCCGGTCGAAGCATACGTAGTGTTGTCTATCTGGTCACAGACGTGTACGTACATACTGGTCGATCGGTCTCTCTGCAATGATGAACCGTGGCCGAGCAAGCAGCGGCACATGTAGTAGTAGAGCCCCTGACATAGCAGTTCAGGCAGTCCCTACTAAACCGTGTACACGTACGTACAGCCACATGCCAAAAAATACGGCCACGTACGTACATACGGGTGGGGTCTCGAACTCCTAGCTACTCATGCATACGTACGGCCAGGGCACGTGTACATGGAGGGGCAACGGATGGCAACAACGGCGTCCTGTTCATCGGAAGCCAACCGGCTGGGTCGAAATGGAGAAATTGCGTCATGTTCATCGGGAGGCAACATAATGCGTCCTGTTCATTGGGAGCCAACCGGCTTGGACGGAACAGCCGAAACTGGGTCTGGCGTACCACAGAACGGAGGAAACGGCCTTCTGTTCGAGTGCCTACGGTCGAAACGGGGTCCTGTTGATCGGGAGGGGTGTGGCGTATGGCAAAACGAAGGAAACGAACTTGTGTTGGAGTGCCTATGGTCGAAACGGGGTCATGTTCATCGGGAGGGGTGTGGCGTACCGCAAAACAGGACTCCACGGGCTACTGTTCATCTACTGTCTACTGCCTCGCTCCAGCCTCCACCTGGTACTGTTCATCCACCGTCGACTTCCTCCAGCCTCCACCTGCTACTGTTCATCCACCTTTGACTTCCTCCAGCCTCCACGAGCTACTGTTCATCCACGAGCTACTGTTCATCCAGCCTCCACCGGCTATTGTTCAACCAGCCCTCCACGGGGTCTGGTTCATCCACCCCAACTGGCTCGAGTGTGTGGCGGCCTCCTCTCGATCGGGGTCCTGTTCATCCAGCGGCAACGGCCTCTACTACCACGGGGTCCTGTTCATCCAACCCCCATCAGGAACTATTCATCCAACCCCCAACAATGGTCACTGTTCATCAAGAGGCAGCTAGTTCGATCGACTTCAGTTAGCAGCAGTAGCGAAGGAATCGCTCGGGTTCAGTTAACAACCAAGGGATCGATCGATCGCTCGAGTTCAGTAACATAGCTAGTGCGATCGCTCGGGTTCAGTTAGAGCCCAACGCCTCGCACACACACACGTACGAGAGAGAAACGCGCAAACCACAGTGCATCGCTCGGCTCGGACCAACCACCATAACCGGGAACTCCCCGAAATTTTCCTCGCCTCGCTTCTACCACAATTTTTCCGTCATGGACGGCCCAAAGAATGTCAAGCAGGTGCGTCCCCAGCCCACCTAGGACGAAAACCCATTTTCTGTCATGATATTTTGTCATAGAAGTATGAGCCCACCACATCTATGATGATACAAGTTTTTGTCACAATTATCATCATAGAAGTGTCATAAGCATGACAGAAAAAAATTGTTCGGGCCAAAATGTCACGGATGTGTCTTTTTTTTTGTAGTGTAGTGGTGTCATGTGAACGTCGACTACATGGCACTTCACCATCTTTGGGCCTAAGGGAATGCATTGTGGAGTAGTTATTAGATGATGGGTTGCTAGAGTGATAGAAGCTTAAACCCTTGTTTATGCGCTACTTCGTAAGGGACCGATTTGGATCCAAATGTTTAATGCTATGGTTAGATTCTATCTTAATACTTTTCTCGTAGTTGCGGATGCTTGTGAGGGGTTTAATCAAAAGTGGGAGGTTTGTTCAAGTAAGAACAACACCCAAGCACTGGTCCACCCACATATCAAATTATCAAATTAGCGAACGCAAATCAAACCAACATGATGAAAGTGACTAGATGAAATTCCCGTGTGCCCTCAGAACATTTTGCTTATTATAAGAGACCGTTTTGGCTTGTCCTTTGCCACAAAAGTATTGGGCTATATTGCTGCTCTTTATTTACCATTACCGTTACTTGCTCGTTACAAATTATCTTGCTAGCAAATTACCTGTTTCCGACTATTTCAGTGCTTGCAGAAAATACCTTGCTGAAAACCACTCGTCATTTCCTTCTGCTCCTCGTTTGATTCGACACCCTTACATATAGAAAGGACTACGATTGATCCCCTATACTTGTGGGTCATCAAGACTCTTTTTCGCTCTTTGTAAGTGGAGATCGGTAAGGAAAAAAATTATATTGCGTGCTGAAATTTATTTTCACTTGTTACTATGGAAAACCATCCTTTGAGGGGTTTGTTCGCGGTATCTTTACCTCGACCAGAAGCACAATTAGTTGCCCCTCAACCTACTGCACCTACTGAAAATATTGGTTATGAAATTCCTTCGGGTATGATAGAACAACTGCTAGCTAATCCTTATGCAGGAGACGAAATTGAACATCCTGATATGCATTTGATATATGTGGATGAAATTTGTGGATTGTTTAAGCATGCAGGCCTATCCGGAGATGAAGCTAAGAAGAATGTTTTCCCTTTATCTTTGAAGGTAAAAGCATTGACAGGTATAGGCTATGCGATGATATTGGATCTTGGAACTAGAATCGATTGAAATTGGAATTTCACCAAAAAACATATCCTATGCATCTAGTTCATCGTGATCAGAATTGTATATATAATTTTTGGCCTCGTGAAGGAGAAAGGATCACTCTAGCTTGGGGGACGCTTAAGTCAATGTTATATTCATGCCCCAATCATGAGCTCTCTAGTGAAATTATCATTCAGAATTTTTATGCTCGGCTTTCTTGTGATGATCAATCCATGCTCGATACTTCTTGTACTGGTTCTTTTATGAAGAAGACTATTGAATTCAGGTGGGATCTTTTAGAAAGAATTAAACGCAACTCTAAAGATTGGGAACTCGACGAAGGTAAAGATTCAGGTATTAAGATTGATTTTGATTGTGTTAAATCTTTTATGAATACCGATGCTTTTCACAAGTTTAGCACTAAATATGGACTTGACTCTGAGATTGTAGCCTCTTTTTGTGAATCATTTGCTACTTATGTTGATCTCCCTAAGGAGAGGTCGTTTAAATATCATCCCCCTATTAAAGAAGAAATTAAAGAACCAATTAAAGCTAGAGATGAAACTATCATTTACAATGTTGATCCAGTTGTGCCTACTACTTATATTGAAAAACCACCTTTCCTTGTTAGGATAAAGGAACATGCTAAGGTATTAGCTGTGGTTCGCAAAAGTAATATCAAAGCACCTAAACCTCCTGAGAAAATTAAAGTAGAAACTAGTGTTGCTATGGTTAAAGATCTATTGGTAGAAAATATTGATGGGCATGTTATTTACTTCTGTGATGAAGCTGCTAGAATTGCCAAACCCAATGAAAAAGATAAACATAGACCTGTTGTTGGCATGCCTGTTGTCTCCGTTAAAATTGGAGATCACTGTTATCATGGTTTATGTGACTTAGGTGCTAGTGTGAGTGCTATTCCTTTTACCTTATATCAAGAAATCATGAATGATATAGCACCCGCTGAAATAGAAGACATGGATGTTACTATTAAACTGGCTAATAGAGACGCCATCACACCACTTGGGATTGTTAGAGATGTTGAAGTCTTGTGTGGGAAAATAAAGTACCCTACTGATTTTCTAGTTCTTGGTTCCCCACAAGATGACTTTTGTCCCATTATCTTTGGTAGACCTTTCTTGAACACTGTCAATGCTACTATAGATTGCCATAAACAAACTGTCAGTGTTAGCTTTGGTGATGAATCTCATGAATTTAATTCTCCAAGTTTAGTAGACAACCCCGTAATAAAGAATTACCTAGTAAGGATGAAATAATTGGTCTTGCTTCTATTGCTATGCCTCCTACAGATCCACTAGAACAATATTTGCTAGACCATGAAAATGATATGCACTTGCATGAAAGAAATGAAATAGATAAAATATTCTTTGAACAATAACCTCTCCTTAATCACAATTTGCCTATTGAAACTCTAGGAGGTCCTCCTCCACCTAAAGGTGATCATGTGTTTGAATTAAAGCAAGTGCCAGACACTTTGAAATATGCTTATATTGATGAGAAAAGGATATATCCTGTTATTATTAGTGCTAATCTTTCAGAACATGATGAAGAAAGATTATTAAAAATTCTGAAGAAGCACCATGCTGCTATTGGATATACTCTTGATGATCTTAAGGGCATTAGTCCCACTCTCTGTCAGCATAAGATTAATATGGAACCTGATGCTAAACCCGTTGTTGATCACCAACGACGATTAAATCGTAAGATGAAAGAAGTGGTGAGAACTGAAATACTAAAACTTCTGGAAGCAGGTATAATCTATCCCATAGCTGATAGTAGATGGGTAAGTCCTCTTCATTGTGTCCCTAAGAAGGGAGGTATTACAGTTGTTCCTAATGATAAAAATGAACTCATTCTGCAAAGAATTGTTACTGGCTATAGAATGGTAATTGATTTTAGAAAATTAAATAAAGAACTAGAAAAGCTCATTACCCTCTGCCTTTTATTGATCAAATGTTCGAAAGATTATCTAAGAACACACACTTTTGCTTTCTTGATGGATATTCTAGTTTTTGCCAAATACATATTTCACAACCTGATCAAGAGAAAACCACATTAACTTGCCCTTTTGGAACTTATGCTTATAGACGTATGCCTTTTGGTTTATGCAATGCACCTGTTACCTTTCAAAGATGTATGACTGCTATATTCTCTGATTTTTGTGAAAAGATTGTTGAGGTTTTCATGGATGATTTTTCCGTTTACGGAACTTCTTTTGATGATTGCTTAAACAACCTCGATCGAGTTTTGCAGAGATGTGAGCAAACTAATCTTGTCTTGAATTGGGAGAAGTGCCACTTTATGGTTAATGAAGGTATTATCTTGGGGCATAAAATTTTGGAACGAGGTATTGAGGTGGATAAAGCTAAAGTTGATGCAATTGAGAAAATTCCATGCCCTAAAAATATTAAAGGTATTCGTAATTTTCTTGGCCATGCTGGTTTCTATAGGAGGTTTATTAAAGACTTCTCTAAAATTTCTAGGCCTCTTACTAATCTCTTACAAAAGGATGTTCCATTTGTTTTTTATGAAGATTGTGTAGAAGCCTTTGAAACACTTAATAAAACCTTAACTTCTGCACCTATTGTTCAACCACCTGATTGGAACTTGCCTTTTGAAATTATGTGTGATGCTAGTGCTTATGCTATTGGTGCTGTTCTAGGACAAAGAGTTGATAAGAAATTAAATGTTATCCATTATGCTAGCAAAACTCTAGACAGTGCCCAAAGAAATTATGCTACTACTGAAAAAGAATTTTTAGCAGTTGTGTTTGCTTATGACAAATTCAGATCTTACATTGTTGATTCCAAAGTAATTGTTCACACTGATCATGCTGCTATAAAATATCTTATGAAAAAGAAAGATCCTAAACCTAGACTCATTAGGTGGGCTCTCTTGCTACAAGAATTTGATTTACATATCACTGATAGGAAAGGAGCTGAGAACCCCGTAGCTAATAACTTGTCTAGGTTTGAAAATATTCTTGATGACCCACTACCTATTGATGATAGTTTTCCTGGTGAACAACTACCTGTAATAAATGTTTCTCATAATACTCCTTGGTATGCTGACTATGCTAATTACATTGTTGCTAAATATATACCACCTAGTTTCACATAGCAACAAAAGAAAAAATTATTCTATGATTTAATACATTACTTTTGGATGACCCACATCTTTATAAACAAGGAGAAGATGGTATTATTAGACGTTGTGTAACTGAGCATGAACATGACCAAATTCTACGGAAATGTCACTCCGAAGCCTATGGAGGACATCATGCGGGAGATAGAACTGCTCACAAGGTATTACAATGTGGTTTTTATTGTCCTACTCTTTTCAAGGATGCCTGTAAGTTTGTTTTATCTTGTGATGAATGTCAAAGAATTGGTAATATTGGTAAGCGTCAGGAAATGCCTATGAATTATTCACTTGTTGTTGAACCATTTGATGTTTGGGGTTTTGATTATATGGGACCTTTTCCTTCCTCTAATGGGTATACACATATTTTGGTTGCTATTGATTATGTTACTAAGTGGGTAGAAGCTATTCCAACTAGTAGTGCTGATGATAACACTTCCATTAAAATGCTTAAAGAAGTTATTTTCCCAATGTTTGGAATCCCTAGATATTTAATGACTGATAGTGGTTCACACTTTATTCATGGTGCTTTTCGTAAAATGCTTGCTAAATATGATGTTAACCATAGAATTGCTTCACCCTATCACCCTCAATCTAGTGGCCAAATTGAACTTAGCAATAGAGAAATAAAATTAATATTACAAAAAACTGTCAATATGTCCCAAAAGAATTGGTCTAAGAAATTAGATGATGCACTTTGGGCCTACAGAATGGCATATAAAAATCCTATGGGTATGTCTCCATATAAAATGGTTTATGGAAAATCTTGTCATTTGCCTCTTGAGTTAGAACATAAAGCATATTGGGAAATTAAAGAACTCAACTATGATTTCAAACTTGCCGGTGAAAAGAGGCTATTTGATATTAGCTCACTAGATGAATGGAGAACCCATGCTTATGAAAATGCCAAACTATTCAAAGAAAAAGTTAAAAGATGGCATGACAAAAGAATCCAAAAGCGGGAATTCAAAGTTTGGGAATATGTTCTTTTGTACAACTCTCGTTTTAGATTCTTTGCAAGGGAAACTTCTTTCCAAATGGGAAGGACCATATATTATTGAAGAGGTTTATCGCTCTGGAGCTATCAATATCAATAATGCCGAAGGTACTAATCCGAAGGTGGTCAAGGGGCAAAGAATTAAACACTATATCGCATGTACTCCTATTAATGTTGAAAGTAGTATTATTCAAACCATTACACCGGAGGAACACATAAAAGAAACCTTCCAGAACACTCTAGAACCCAGAAAAAGAGGAGGTATGTGATACGGTAAGTAAACGGACTCCGAAAAATCCACAAAAATATTTTGTGTTAGTTTCGGAATATTACAAAAATTAGGAAAATAAGAAATAACCAGGAAGGCAACCGAGGAGGGGATGATACACCAAGGCGCGCCTGCCATCCCTGGCGCGCCCAGGTGGCTTGTGCCCACCTCGGGAACCTTCCCGACTCCGTTTTCCTCCCGTTTACTTGTTTCCCAAGATAAAAAAATCTTTATATACCCCCCGAACGTATTGACCACCATATCACGGAGAAATCTTCTATTCTTGTTTCTTGTTGTTTTCCTGACAGATATGAAATTATGTAGTCTCAAGATTCGGACGGAGAGAGGTATGTTGCAGACTATATCGCCAACCCAAAAGTTTATGGGGATGTGGAGCATTATGGCTGAACCAGGAAGGAAGAAGAAGATTATGATTTGAAGGGAAAGGAAGAGACAAGTTCGGATTAAGAGGAAATCCCATTACCTCAACCTGGGGACATGCAAGTGGAATTCAAGAAGTCAAGTCTCCCTAATAAAGCAAAGAAACCTAAGATCCAGTTTATCCCTTTTCACCTTCTGCAAGAAAACAAGCAGGCACTATGCAAAAAGATATTGAGGCTTGAGCAAGAAATCAATGACTTGAGGGAGGAAAATTCCATCCTCATGCGTAAGTCGAGGAAGAAGAACATGACTACCTCATCACCACCACCATCATCATCTTCCCCACCAAAGGAGACTTTGAGTACATGGTATGGGCACTCCCCTTGGCTTGTGCCAAGCTTGGGGCAGATGCCCCGGTATCGTATCACCATCACTTCTACTATATTTACCTATTTTAGTTCGATCTTTAGTTTTATCATGAATTAGTTGAATAAAATTCAGCATGATCTCCTTTTGAGTGTTAGTTCTCGTGATCTATCTATCTTTGTAATCGAGTGAGAACTATATAATAAAGTTTAGTTTGCGTTTTTGCTTCTTTACTTTCTTGTAATCAAGTAAAAAGAAAATAAATGAAAAAGATCATATGCTAATCTTATGGTAAGTAATGACATCACATAAGGAAAAGTATAAGTGATAAATTTATTGGAGATTGATAAATATAGCATTGGTCAATGATGCAACTAATGAAAGAATTAATAAGGGAAGAGAAGATTCACATGCAAATACACTATCTTGGACATCTTTTATGATTGTGAGCCCCCATTAAATATTATATGTCAAAATTGTTCACGTTGGACAAGGAAGACAACGTAATGATTTATGTTGTTCATATTCACGTAGAAGTTATATTGTCATAGATCCTTCAACATGTGGTGCTTGCTCAATATCTTTGCTAGCCAAAATTCCGCACTAAGTAGAGATACTACTTGTGCATCCAAAAACCCTAAACCCAAACTCATGTTTTGAGAGTCCACCATACCTACCTATGGATTGAGTAAGATCCTTCAAGTAAGTTGTCATCGGTGCAATAAGGCAATAAAAATTGCTTCTAAATGTGTTGGATCATTTAGTGTAAGAGAAAATTGAGCGTTGTACGAACTTGTGATGGCAAAGTAATAAAAACGATGGACTTCATAATAAAGGTTGCTATCATAAGGGGCAATATAACATGACGTTCTTTTCCATTAAGGGATTTACCATACAAACCAAAAAGCGCATGACAACCTCTGCTTCCCTCTATGAAGGGCCTATCTTTTACTTTTATGTATTTACTTTTATGCAAGAGTCAAAGTATTCTTCCCTATTTCTTTTTATTTTTCTCTGTTTGCAAGCAACATGTGGTGAGGAAATATCTAGGCACATATATCTAGTTGGATATGAGTGAGCATGAGTTATAATTGTTGACATCACCCTTGAGGTAAATACGTTGGGAGCGAAACTATAAGCCCCTATCTTTCTATGTGTCTGGTTGAAACTTTTTGCTCATGGGTATGCTGTGAGTGTTAGCAATCATTGAAGATTAAATGATGGTTGAGTATGTGGACTTGCCAAAAGGCTCCGATACGAGTCCTTTCCTGAAAATATGATGAATTGTAGTTGCAAAGCTGACTAAGAACACAATTTGTTATTTTTCAATAGAGTTTATGCTTTATACTTCGATGTTGTGATGAATTGTTACTTGTTCATGAGAAGTTATATGATAAAGTCGTATGATAAAAGTTTTATGATAAACTTTGTTTCTGTTATGATAATAAGCATGATGCTACTATGTTCGTATTTTGTTTTTATTGACACCTCTCTCTCTAAGCATGTCGACATGTTTTTCGATATCGGATTTTCGCTTGAGGACAATCGAGGTCTAAGCTTGGGGGAGTTGATACGTCCATTTTGCATCATGATTTCCTACTATTTATTTATAATGTTTTTTATGCATAATAATGCTTTATGGAGTAATTCTAATGCCTTTTCTCTCATAAAATGCAAGGTTTACACAAAGAGGGAGAATACCGGCAGCTGGAATTCTGGACATGAAAAATCTACGTCAGAGATACCTATTCTGCACATCTCCAAATGAGCTAGAAATTTACGAAGAATTATTTTGGAATATATAAAAAATACTGGAGCAAATAACTACCAGAGGGGGGCCACCTGTGACCACAAGACAACAGGGTGCGCCAGGCCCCCCAGGCACGCCCTGGTGGGTTGTGGCCAGCCCAGCCCACCTCCGGTGCCCATCTTCTGGTACATAAGGTCTTTTCACCTAGAAAAATTAAGGGGAGGACTTTCGGGACAGAGCGCTGCCGTCTCGAGGCGGAACTTGGGCAGGAGCACTTTTGCCCTCCGGCGAAGCGATTCCGCCGGGGGAACTTCCCTCCCGGAGGGGGAAATCGAAGCCATCGTCATCACCAACAACCCTCTCATATTTGGGAGGGCAATCTCCATCAACATCTTCAATAGCACCATCTCCTCTCAAACCCTAATTCATCTCTTGTGTTCAATCTTTGTACCGGAACCTTAGATTGGTACTTGTGTGTGACTAGTAGTGTTGATTACATCTTGTAGTTGATTACTATATGGTTTATTTGGTTGAAGATTATATGTTCAGATCCATTATGCTATTTAATACCCCTCTCGATCTTGAGCATGAATATTGTTTGTGAGTAGTTACTTTCGTTCTTGAGGTCACGGAAGAAGTCATGTTGCAAGTAATCATGTGAACTTGATATGTGTTCGATATTTTGATGATATGTATGTTGTGATTCTCTTAGTGGTGTCATGTGAATGTCGACTACATGGCACTTCACCATCTTTGGGCCTAATTAAGGGAATGCATTGTTGAGTAGTTATTAGATGATGGGTTGCTAGAGTGACAGTAGCTTAAACCCTAGTTTATGCGCTACTTCGTAAGGGACCGATTTGGATCCAAATGTTTAATGCTATGGTTAGATTCTATCTTAATACTTTTCTCGTAGTTGCGGATGCTTGCGAGGGGGTTAACCATAAGTGGGAGGTTTGTTGAAGTAAAAACAACACCGAACCACCGGTCCACCCACATATCAAATTATCAAACTAGCGAACGCAAATCAAACCAACATGATGAAAGTGACTAGATGAAATTCCCGTGTGCCCTCAAGAACATTTTGCTTATTATAATAGACCGTTTTGGCCTGTCCTTTGCCACAAAAGGATTGGGCTATCTTGCTGCACTTTATTTACCGTTACTGTTATTTGCTTGTTACAAATTATCTTGCTATCAAATTATCTGTTATCGACTATTTCAGTGCTTGCAGAAAATACCTTGCTGAAAACCACTTGTCATTTTCTTCTGCTCCTCGTTGGGTTCAACACTCTTAATTATCGAAAGGACTACGATTGATCCCCTATACTTGTGGGTCATCAGCTATACGATGACTCCCCAACGACTCCCTTGGGAGTCTTTTTATAGGAACTAGCTAGCAAAGTGGCCCGCTCGATGCGCGGGCTAGAACTTTATAATGTTTAATAGTGAGAATATATTAATATATTTTTCTAAAGTATTGGACCCAAATGTGATGACATTTACAAATATAAGACTTCTGTAAACATAAATTTGTCTTTTATCATTTACCTGCTAATTATCTGCATTGATGAAATTCATGTTTGTATCATTTTTCTTGTGTTTTTATCATGCTGCATTGTCACTCCCTACTTTGCAGCTTTAGTTTCACATCTCAAAATTTATAGTTTCCATTATATCAGTCCCATTTTGAGTCTCATTCAGTTAAAGTGTTTTTAGTCCAAGTTCAAGAAAAGTGTTTCTAGTCCCACGCCACACTTAATCCATAGAGATGGGAGAGGGGGAATTTGAGGCCATGCATGCACTCTTATTCTGCATGCACTAACAAATCCAATTAGAGGGAGGCTGCTCCACTTATTGTCAAATTCAGACACCGACACAAATAAAGTATAGGAGGATTCGACCAAGTTAAGATGTAGACCACCACCACGGGTGGAGGAGTTCACTACTAAATGAAATGAACAGGATGAAATCTTAGGGGAAGGTTAAGCCTTTTTTATGTCCTCTTGAAGAAGTACCAAAGGGTGACGGTCCGGGAGTAGCGAAGGCGACATTTTGAAAAGTGACACAATGACGGGGCATATGCAAGACCATTAAATAAGAATATATACCTTGTCCGCCATGGCCAACATATTCGATTTCGACGCGCTTCACTGAGATGCTAGTGCTACGAATAAGTATTGGAAGTGATGGTTCCCCTTTTCAATAAACGTATCATTCAACTATTCTCAAGTTTTGCTATTATGCACCACTTCGTATTCCAATGCCCCATTTAGATGATCTTTCATATGTACTTATTTGATATATTCTCATTGATCCAATTCCGTTCTTCATTAAAAAAATAGTCACCATGTTATGCGCCAAGTTATATAAATTAAAGGGGCAATATAAGTAATGCATTTTCCATACCTGATAGTCTCAGTAATAAGTATATTTATATAAATTTGAATTGGGTTGCTGGATGATAGAGAATATCCTGAATATTATTTCAAATAACCAATTTTTAGTGTAATACAAATCAGAGGGATGTCAAGGGAATGGTTGGTTTTGAGTGAATACTTACTGCCAAATTTTATACTGCTATATATGTTATTATAACCTGGTTATATGTTTACTTGATGACATACAGTTCAAATTATGCAAATCATATTCTAGTTTACTTTCTAATGTCTGCTGAGAAAATAAAAAACTTACTCGATTAGTAGCACAATATCATGCCTGGATTTTGGAAAGCCGACGTCCGTTGAGTTTCTTCTTTTTTTTTTGCGGGTGAATCGTTGAGAGTTTCTTCAGTTGTTCATGTGCATGATATAACTCCCATAGTATCATAAACCAAGAAAATAGAAGGTATAATATATTTATCACACCAAAGATAGGTGCAGCCGCTACATTCCCTAATACCTACTCTTCCGGAATGCACATCTATGTCAATAATATTCTTTAGGATATGTCTTTGTCTAGAATCTTATCTATATTAGTTGTGTGCGAGCAGCACATTATGCTGTAATTTTGCACTGGTCAAAATTTCGCTGTTGTTGGTATGGTAGACACAATGGTAAGGTTCTTCACATCTTTGGGTACCGACCGTACAATGAAGCCAACAATAAGTACGTACAGGGTAACACTTTTATGATTATCTTCATATTGAGGATAGTAGCTATATATGTAAAATTCAACCAAAAATTCCAATTCAAGACAGAAATTCTCTATATTTCATGATTGAGACATACACATGGTATGATTCATAAAAAATGATTCGTAACAACAATATTAGATAATTGAAATAAACTATCACTGTTGTACACTTCTGGATACTTTAAAACTACTCATGTTAAAACGGTACATGTGGACCTGGTTTGAGAACCCACCTTTCTCATGTTTTTGGCATGACTTTTTAGGGTTTGGATAAAATTGTGTACTTAGAGTTACAGCTGAAAATTTTGGCCTTTATGAAGATATTAAAATTAACTTCAGTTTCTTTCCTGCACAGACTACATGCATGTCATACCCTAGCATGTACAAGTCAATACAATACTCACACATGAGCTTAGTTTCATGTCTGCCATACCACAGCTTGCTACGGAGTTAGCATTCTTAATGCGGACAGCTGAAAGCTTCCAATGTGAAGGGCTCGCCTGAAGGATGGGACCTCCAAGTGATGCGAGGAAGTAAAAATCAATCTGCTTGAGCATGCCATTGGTTCAAGGGACTCTTAGATGGTAAACCTGAAAGAGGCGGATGACATATACTGTTGTTGTAGGAGGGAGGATTTCATGTGTTGTATCATGGATCTGCCACCGTCCCTGCCGCTGGAGGAGGGACTATCGCCAAGAACACAGGAAGAGAGATTTTAATTCAAAACCAATTAGTATATTTTCACCACCAAATTATTATTTCTGATTTACTTTAACTAATAGTGAGATTAACTCCCTGATATGCCACGTGTGGAGCATCCAAAGATCTCTTCATATACACATGTTGCATCCAAAAAAGTGGAGTGCATTCAAATTAAGATCCATATCTTCGATAGATAATGGAAATATTGCTTACTGGAAGCTGCAAACATCAAAAGGCTAGTGATTGTTGAATCTCTCCTTTCCACTCTTCAAAATTCTGCCAAGAAAAACCACAAACATATTTAGCCGGTCATGTAGCTTAACTATCATGCCATAATTTTACAATTCTTAATTTCTTGAATGAACCAAACTTGTGCTCAATAATGTAATGCTCCAAGACATGTCATCTTCCAATGACTACTGGACTGAACCCAGATAACAAACTTGCTAAGATCTGATGAATAGATGTAGGAAATTCAACAAACAATTGATTTCACGTGATTATACGATTGCGTGGCGGATTCCTGCCGATTGAAGTTACCATCCCTTGCCTCCTCTAGCATGGACTGCTTCACGATTTTTCTGTCGGTACCTGCTTCAGTGATTGAACAACTTTCAATTTTCTAAGCAGTTGATAAATGTACATAGACAATTTCTACCGAGTTACAGTGGCAGCAGATCGTATCCCTCATGTGATTGCTCTTTCCCTAGCTGCATGTGTACAAATGACTTTATATGTGATTTTCTGGAACCATGCCACAACATGACGTGCTGGACCATGTCGATGTCTGTCCGTCCTCATGGCTGGTTTTATTGTCCAGTCAATGGACAGCATGCTCGTAGTCGGTGTCAACTTCTCCTTCACATGATTCTTGTCTCAATGATTTGCAGTTCTGACCGGTGCAGTCAAATCTGATCGATTGAGGGGAACTGCAAATTTACTGCAGACAGAAGAATGAAACTTGTGCGCTACTGGAATAAGAAGCAAGATTGGTGGGTGGAGCTATACCTTGAAATCCCTAGGACGTGCTATATAGACAGGGATTTACAGTTCCCAATGCCCCGGTGCAACCAAACTTGAGGGAGGACAACCATACATGCACTGTTGGAATAAAGATGCAGGATAGGGAGGTTGAGTTTTTTTTAGGAGATCGAGAGATTGAGTTTTTTTAAGGGGACTGAGAAGTAGAGATAGAGACGAACGCATGCATCCAGAAAATATGACATGAAGCGTTTTCTTTTTTACGATTGCAAAGGTGGGTTATTTCTCTCAACTTTGAAGCCAAAGATATATTACGAAAATCTAATGGTTGTTGTTCTGCGTCGCGTTAAACTAATGGGCCCATGTTTTTTTTCTTTTTTGAAAGGATATATGTCCACGTTATTAAAAGTATAGAAGCCATAGATCATGTACGGCCACGTTTTTTTTCCTTTTTTGAAAAGATATATGCCTCGTTGAAAAAAAAGATATATGTCTACGCTTAAAAGATGGTATGGAAGACATAGGTCATATATATTATGTCCATGTTTTTTTTTTTGAGAAGGATGTTAGGATACGTACTTAATATGGAAGACCTAGATTATATATCGCCATGTTTCTTTTCTTTTTTGAAAGGATATATTTCCAGGTTAAGAGATGGTATGGAAGACGCAAATCACATAAGGGCATTTTTTCTTTTTGAAAGGATATATGCCCACGTTAAAAGATGGAGGCCATACCACGTTAGATCTGTGATGCATGGTTAATACATGTAGGTGGTCCACCAGATTATGAAGATCTAACGGCTATGCTTCGTTAATGAATAAAAGGCCCATCAAATTAATAGTCGGATATTTCTAATTATTGTGAGATTTTCTAGCTTATTTATCTTTTTTCTTATTACCCCATCAAGCACTTTTTATATATAAATAGATACCTCCGGAAGATATCCATTTTCCTATGAACAAATTTCTGAAATTTTGGGGTAACAAAATAATATCAATGAAACTTCACAAGATTGATAGCAACTATTCATATGGATGTGTAGAGGCTATATCAAGCATTCAAACTACTTGGAACTCAAGGAATTCAACATGCAAGCTCATTTACAGCAGCACCAAGAGTAGCTAATTACTCAAAATATAAACCACTAAAGCAAAAACTAATTGGAGCAATGGAGGAGTCACATACCAAGTAGCAATCCTTCAAAACAGTTTCGGAAATGAAGCTCTGAGCAAAGAGATCAAAATTCACGGGTTTGAGAGCAAGAACACAAGAGAGAGAGCTATAGAGATTTTTTCTGGAGGTAGGTGGTGAAGTGAGCTAAAGGGATAAGTGAGAGGTGCATTGTTGGGCCCACTACCCACCAGGGCGCGCCAGGTGGGTGTGGCACGCCCTGGTGCCTAGTGGGCACCTGGGGCACCCCCTGTGGTGTTTTCAGTACCAAAAATTTTTAAATATTCAGAAAAAAAATCGTGTTAAAATTTCAGGTCAGTCAGAGCACTTTTATTTTGGGCCATTTTTATCACATGGAAAATTCAGAAAACAGGATATTCATCAATTTTTATTGTATTTAACTAAAAATAATAGAAAATATAAAGTGGCTGTGCTTACTAGATTCACCGACCACATGCCTCTCGAAAATAATCCATTAATAAGGGTGATCAAGTCTTATTAACAACCACTTTCGATTAGCATGAACCCGAAGAACTTTCATAAAACACTAAGTTACCTCAATGGGTATATGCATATCCCCAACAATAAGTGTTTCATATTTCTTTTTGAAAGTAGGTAGAGGGAGTTGAAAACTTCCAATAGCGATTATCGGAGTGTTTTCAATAACATTAATACCATTCACTTGAAATTGTTTCTTCGAAAAGTGTACCATATGCTCATTACCACTGATATGAAAAGTGACCTTGCTTTTGTTGCAATCAATTACAACCCCTATAGTATTCAAAAAGGGTCTACCAAGGATAATCGACATGTTGTTGTCCTAGGGCATATCAAGTATAACAAAGTCTGTTAAGATAGTAACATTTGCAACCACAACAGACACATCCTCATAGACACCGATAGGTATGGCAGTTGATTTGTCAGCCATTTGCAAAGATATTTCAGTGGGTGTGAGTTTATTTAAATCAAGTCTTTTGTATAAAGAGAAAGGCATAACGTTAACACCAGCTCCTAAATCACATAAAGCAGTTTTGACATAACTTCTTTTGATGGAACATGGTATAGTTGGTATTCCTGGATCTCCTAGTTTCTTAGGTACTCCATCCTTAAAAGAATAATTAGCAAGCATGGTGGAGATTTCAGCTTCAGGTATTTTTCTTTTATTAGTGACAATGTCTTTCATATATTTAGCATAAGGGGCCATTTTTAAAATATTAGTCAAACAGGTACGCAAAAAGACTGGCCTAACCATTTCAGCAAAGCGTTCAAATTCTTCCTCGTCCATTTTCTTAGATGGTTTAGGAGGAAAGGGCATGGATTTCTGAACCCATGGTTCTCTTTCCTTTCTATGTTTTCAAGCAACAAAGTCCCTCTTATCATAACATTTATCCTTAGCAGGAGGGTTATCAAGAACAACAGCAGGTTCTATTTCAACATCATTATTTGGTTCTTTATCATTGTCTGGTTGAGCATCTACATGAACATCATCATTGTCATTATCATTATCACTAAGTGGATTTTCGTTATCAGATTGAGTTTTAGCATCAGAAATAGAAATATTATTATCAACATCAGAGGGTTTTTCTACCTCAGGTTCACTCGAAGTATGCAGATTCCTATCATTTTTCTTTTTCTTTTTGGATGGACTAGGTGCATCAACATTAGTTCTTTGAGAGTCTTGTTCAATTCTTTTAGGGTGTCCCTCGGGATAAAGTGGCTCCTGAGTCATTATACCTCCTCTTGTCATTACTCTAACAGCATGATTATTCATATTATTATTCATTTCATTGAGTAACTCACTTTGAGATTTAGCAACTTGTTCTAACTAAGTTTGAACCATAGAAGCATGTTTTCCTACTCCTCTAACATCATTAGTGATTCTAAATAATAAGTCACTCAAGCGAACAATCAAATCATAATTTTGCTTTAATTGTTTCATAACATAGGCATTGAAGTGATCTTGCTTTATAATGTAACTGTCGAATTCATACAAGCATTGACTAGGATGTTTATTATAAGGGATGTCACCTTCATCAAACTTTATAAGAGAATTTACCTCTACCATCTGTGGTGTTGTGTCAAGGCCATGTATTTCTTCAATAGGTGGTAAATTTTTAACATCCTCAGCTTTAATACCTTTTTCTTTCATACATTTCTTTGCCTCTTGCATATCTTCAGGAATGAGAAATAAAATACCGCTCTTCTTCAGAATAGGTTTAGGCGGTGGTTCGGGAAGTGTCCAATCATCATAATTCTTCAATATATTATTCAATAGTTCCTCAACTTGTTCAATAGATCGTTCCCTGAAAACACAACCAGGACAACTCACTGGTACAATGAGCTGCTATACAAACGGTTTTTAACCCCTTTCCTCGACGGCATTTTAAACCGTCGCCAGGCGAGTGTGGGCGATAGGGGAGTCATTCCCACACGACCTAGAAATCGTTAGGGATAGGCCCTCTGGTCACATACGCTGGGCAAAATGAGCTCGTGTGCGAGCGGGTGAGTGATCAAATACAATTATACAGGCCCAATCGTTTCCGGTCGAGTGATCAAATACAATTATACAAGCCCAATTGTTTCCAGTCGTAAGTACATCCCACACAGCCAGTCCCAGACAAATGTTTCCGTTCGTATGTATATTCCACACAGTCAATCCAAGGAATACATTTTCGTTAGTATGTACATCCCACACAGTCAATCCAAGAAGTACGTTTCCGTTAGTATGTACATCCCACACAGTCACTCCAAGGAAAACGTTTCCGTTCGCACATACATCACACACAATTTTCCCCATTAAATCATTTGTGATACATTGCCATTGCAGACGATATTAACAATTTTATCGTTTGCGTTATTGAATGCATCACGCACGATATTTGAGGAGCGAGCTAGTGTGCTCGACACGCCGGCTATGGACTGTAGCCGACAAACCTTCTCGCGTAAGCCATATACTACTCCGACGGTGCTCCAAGATATTTTGTACTGCATCACACACGGTTGGTGATAATAAACTAGGTGTGACCAACTTGATTTTTCTTCTTGATTTGAAATACATAATGGAGTCATAGAGGCAAAGGAGGGTGTTTGAATTGCTAGAACTTTTATCTGCAATGAACATGCAACTATGGGAGTGTAGTCAAAACATTGTAATTATTCGGGGTTCGTTTGGACATTTCTATAACATAACTAAGTTTTCTAGGCATTTAAGGTTCATAATTCAAAATTAAACTATATGCACATGCTCCGCTGCACCAAAATGGGTTGTAAAATCATATATGTGTCCATGGATGGATGCTTATGTACAATGCGAGAAATGGGAATGAATTTCAAACACCTTGGCACTGTGGGTCGCCGGCAAACATTGAGATACTTGGTTTTGAAATTCCATTAAATCGAAAACTCGTCTGAAATTCATGAAACTTGGCATGCTATCATGGAATGGCACAAAAAATGATGTGGTAAAAAATTTGTCCCATTTGGGGCAGATTTGGGTATAAGCTTCTCACAAAGCAGAGTTTCTCACAAGCAGCCTCATGGTTCCGGTAGGGAACATGTCACCTTTGTGGACGAAACGATATTCGTTGCCTCTTCTTGCTTTCAAATTTTTTCTAGTTGTCAACATAGAACAACAAGGAGTGTCGTTTTAAATTCTGTAATTTTTTGGGGTTCGTTTGGACATTTTTATAAATTAACTGAGTTTTCTAGGCATTTTATGTGCATAATTCAAATTTGAACTACAGGCACATGTTCCAGTGCAAAAAAATGTGTTGAAAAATCAAATGTGTGTCCTTGGGTGCATGCTTAGATCCCACGCAAGAAATGGGAATGAATTTCAAACACCTCGGCACCGTCGCTCGGCCAAAAACATTGAGATAAATGGTTTAAAAATTCTAGTAAATCCAAAACTTGTCTGAAATTCATGAAACTTGGCATGCTATCATGGAATGGCATCAACATGATGTGGTAAAAAAATCCCATTTGGGGCAGATTTGGGTATAAGCTTCTCACAAACCAGAGTTTCTCACAAGAAGCCTCATGGTTCTGGTAGGGAACATGTCACCTTTATGGACGAAACTATATTCGTTGCCTCTTCTTGCTTTCAAACTTTTTTCTAGTGTCAACATAGAATAACAGGAGTGTCATTTTAAATTTTGTACTTTTTCATGGTTCGTTAGGACATTTTTATACATTAACTAAGCTTTCTTGGCATTTTATGTGCATAATTCAAATTTGAACTACATGCACATGCTCCAGTGCAGAACAATGGGTTGGAAAATCAAATGTGTGTCATTGGGTGCATGCTTAGGTCCCACACAACAAATGGGAGTGAATTTCAAACACCTCGGCACTGTCGCTCGGCCACAAACATTGAGATACATGGTTTTTAAATTCTAGTAAATCCAAAACTTATCTGAAATTCATGAAACTTGGCATGCTATCATGGAATGGAATAAACATGTTGTGGTTGAAAAATTGTCCCATTTGGGGCAGATTTAGGTATAAGCTTCTCACACGAAGCCTCATGGTTCCAGTAGGGAATGTATGACCTTCGTGGACGAAATGATATTGGTTGCCTCTTTTGCTTTCAAATTTCCGTCTAGTAGCAACATAGACCAACAGGAGTGTCGCATTAAAATTTGGAATTTTTCTGGGTTCATTAGGACATTTTTATATATTAACTGAGTTTTGTAGGCATTTTATGTGCATAATTCAAATCTGAACTACATGCATTTGCTCTAGTGCAGAAAAATGGGTTGAAAAATCAAATGTGTGTCCTTGGGTGCATGCTCAGGTCCCATGCAAGAAATGGGCATGAATTTCAAACATCTCGGCACTGTTGCTTGCCGGCAAACATTGAGATACTTGGTATTTAAATTCTCGTAAATCCAAAACTCGTCTGAAATTCATGAAACTTGTCATGCTATCATGGGATGGCACCAACATGCTGTGGTAAAAAAATTGTCCCATTTGGGGCAGGTTATGGTATACACTCCTCACAAACCAGAGCTTCTCACAAGAAGCCTTGTGGTTCCGGTAGGGAAGGTGTGTCACCTTTCCACATGAAACAACATTTGTTGCCTCTTCTTGCCTTGATTTTTTTCTAGATACAACATAGACCAACAGGAGTGTTATGTTAAAATTTGGAATTATTCGTGGTTTGTTTGGACATTTTTATATATTAATCGAGTTTTCTAGGCATTTTATGTGCATAATTCAAATTTGAACTACATGCACATGCTCCAGTGTAGCAAATTGGGTTAAAAAAATCATATGTGTGTCCTTGGGTGTATGCTTAGGTCCCTGCAAGAAATGGGAATGAACTTCAAACACCTGGCATCGTGGCTCGGCTGATAACATTGAGATACTTGGTTTTAAAATTATAGTAAATCCAAAACTCGTCTGAAATTCATGAAACTAGGCATGCTATCATGGAATGGCACCACATGTTGTGGTATTTTTCGTGTCCAATTTGATAGAAGGCGCACGAATTAATAGCCAACAAAGGCATTTTGAAACAAATAGCTGCCTCATTATATCTCAAACGTTTGTATAATTTACATCGTGGGCGTTCTGCTAACCATTAACGCGATGCCACATGTCAATCTTTTAATGGCTAGGAGGTGCTGTGCGGACAACTGCTTGAGTAGACGGAGGTGTGCGAGCGTAGTCCGCTGCGCAGGCTGACCGGGAGGCGTGCAAGAAGTCCTCTGATGTGCAGGCTCACCAGGAAGCATGCAAGCTGTATGGTGCGCAGGCTCACTGGGAAGCAAGCCCTTTGACTTCCATGGGCGCCCCCCCAGCGTCATGGGACGCCACCGTCGACCGCTACATCACAGCGCCGCTAGTTGTCATCCTCCCGCGCCGTGCCCGTCGATCATTCCACGATAGGGTCTTTTATTTCCAAGTGAAGAACATTCTGAGCTGGCTTGAAGACTTCAACAACGGTGTCCCGGAGGACGACAATGACAACACCGGTGCAGCACGCCGCCTCCGCTGCCGCCGCAATTAGTATCTCAATTGTGTGAATATAAATTAGTCACAGCGTTACTGAATGAAACCTATGGTTTGAATGTACAGACTTATCAAATGTTTACAAAAACATCAATGGTTTTTAAATTTAAAATACTCATCACAAATGATTTAGATAGAACACCCGTATGCAAACTGATAGCTTCCTCAGTAAGCCAAGGGAAAATATGTCGCACAGGATTTGTGCATCTCTTCATCGCAAACGTTTTAGATAGAACACCCGTATGGAAAGCGAGAGCTATGGTCCTTCCCCACTAAGCCAAGGGAAAATTTGCCGCACAGGATTTGTCCATCTCTTCATCGCAAACAGTTTAGATTGAAAACGGTATGCAAAGCGAGAGCTATGGTTCCTTCGCCACTAAGCCAAGAGAAAATGTCGCGCGCGGGATTTGTACATCCCTTCAACGCAAATGGTTTTTCCTAATGACCCGTGTGCAACCATGTACAGACAATTTGGTAAGATTTGCATCTGTCATAGTGGGTATATTGCCATTTGTCAAGCTGGAAAGATTGACATTTGTCGATCTTGTAACATTGCCCTTTGTCAACCTTGTAACACTGCCATTTGTCAAAATTTGCAGCTAAAAATCACTAGCACTATCTAATTTTGCAACTCAAATTCAGTAAGCATAGATTTCTTTAATAATATTAAGCAGTCATTCTTTATACAAATAGTTCAACTCGACAACTGAACCGACCAAACTTTTCCCCAATTGTTGCTAACCATGTACTGAAATAGCTAGTTCAACTATATATATTAGCTAATTTTAAGTTTGTAGTATAGTTCGACCACACCTATGGTCAGATGAACTGAACAAAATAGCCCCTAAATACTACTACTATGGAGGGGCTTTGTACTACTTCCAACAGCCTCTCCTCTGCCGAGCACGCTCAGTAAGAGGCAGAGGAGGAGGAGCCTACCGACGAGCTGGACAACTGGAATACGGTGCCTGCCGCTACTGCACCTTTAGCGACGCTCACCTCGAACGCCCTCTGTTGCTCTAGACGACCCCTCTCGAAGCGGCAGGACTCCTCATAGATCTCCTCATTCCGCGCCTCTGCGGTGGGGTGTGTTGCAGCCACGGTGGAGGTAAGACTCTTTGCGTGCTCGGCCAAGCGCTCCTCCTCCACCCGCAGGAACCCGATGTAGCGCGCGTGCTCGACCAGGAACTCTTTTCTTCGGGCAGTGGTGGCAAAGCGGGTGATGACCCCGGCAGTTGATGGTGGGCTGGCGGCCACGACGACCGACGATGGGGTGGTGGCCATGACGGCCACCTCCCACCTTCGGGCCGCGGTGGCGAAGCAGCGATGGCCCTGGCTTTCGACGTACGATGGTGTGGCGGCCACGACGGCAGACGGTGGGGTGCCGGCAAGGTGGCCGGAAATAGCTGCCAACAGGTAGCGGCGGTGGAGCGTGTGGTGGGTGTTAGACGCACACCCAACAAGGACGCCACACGCACTACACTATGCTGGGGACTGCACCGCCGCCGCGGTGTAGCCTCTCAGCTGGAGTTGTCCTCTAATGACGGTGGAGTGGCTGAGCGATGACAACGGACTGGTGCCATTGGTGATTGTGGGAGAAGCAGATGAGATAAGCTACAGGGAGGGAGGGGAAAATGCGACGCAGGACTCGCCGGCCATGAGGGTTTATATAGCAGGCCGGTAAGCATTGGGATTTTGGGGGATTTTGCCGAGTCGGGCGGGAAGCTTGCGCGGCTATGCGCGCGAACCTGCGCGGTTGCACGGGAACGGGCTCACCGACGATTCATTAGCGCCACTTTAAGCCACCGTTTGGCCAAAAGAACGCCTGCGCGGTGCTCAAGCTTGCGCTCAAAGCCATCTATGGCAGCGGGGTGACAAGACGTGCGAGAGGAGGATGAAATGACACATCCACATATGGTTAATAAAAAACATTTACGATTTAATTACCTACTACCTCCGTCCTGGTTTATAAGTCTTGTTTGTATTTTTGTGCCAAATTTTGACTAGAGATTTTACTAATAAAATACGAATGCATGTCATCAAAGATTATATCATTGGATTCGTATTCGAACATAGTTTCCAATTATATTATTTTTTATAACATGCATTAAAATTTTGTTAGTTACATTCAAGGTCAAAATATGGCACAAAATATAAAGGCGACTAATAAATCAGGACAGAGGTAGTAGCACACGGCCGCTCTCTACGCACGTCGCGAACGATTGTTCGACCACCGTGTGATGTGGAACGCGATGTAGTTTCACATCATGCCGCCGGCTCGCAACTGCCGGCCAAACTGCTCTATGCGTGTGGTTGCTCATAGTTGAGGTGGCTGCAGCGTGCTCTGCTCGTGTCCCGCCGCACGCGCTTTGCTCTCGTGTCCCTCCGCACGCTCTGCCAGCGTCCCTTCACGCACACTGCCAGTGTTTGGGTCCGGTGCACGATCACGTATGCTTGTGTTGCCATTATGCATGCGGTTGCGTCAGGCGTGGCGCCACGATGCAGTTACCCATTGCAAAAACTGCCATGCGGAGTGCCGAGAATCCAGGCCGCCCGGCCCCCATTTATTCCCACTGACATTTACCTTCATCTCTCGCGCCCAACGACTCAATAATCAAGCCCACCCACGACGACACATACTGAGAGGATATCTAGCGGCTCCAATGCTGCAACCCATGGCTCCAACGGCGCTCCCCATGGCTGACAACGACAACAGATGGTAGTTCACCTCGCCCCACGTAGTGGACACCCACGTAGTGGACACCCACGTGAGGGGGAAGGACCTCTTGGTGGTGTACACGAATGAGCCGATCTCGGTGGAGAGCTCCATCCAAACTATGGAGCAGTTGCTTGGCGAGGACAAGTACCATGTGTTCGGCTTCGACCTCGAGTTCACCAGCGGTCGTGCCAGGCGTAATCAAAAGGTTGTCGTCACCCAGTTGTGCGTGTGCCATCACATCCTCGTCTACCACTACCGCCTGGCCACAAGGCCTTGTGAGCGTTTCACCAGGTTTATCAAGAGCCGTGACTACAGTTTCGCTATGGTGGAAATCATCAACGATCTAAAAGCACTCAAGGTTTTGGGCTTGGCCTGCTAGAACCTTGTCGACATCCGTCACCACTACAAGGTCTGGGGAAGCCCGAAGAACAAGCAGAACTCCCAGGTTAACCTCACCTCGGCCATCATCGACCCTACTACAAGAACATGAAGGCTGAGTGCAACAAGGACAAGATTGCCTGGCACAGTGCTTGGGATCAGAGACTGGATGAAGAACACGTCAAGTACGCGGCCAAGGACGCGTACACAAGCTACGAGATGTACGGGCAGATCATTGACATGAGGAAGTGCCTTCATCCTGCCCAGACAAGGGATTGAGCCATGGAGCAGTGGCGGCAGCGTCAGAAAAAGTAGATGATTAGATGATCGTTTCTCCTAGTTTAGAATGCATGCAATTGTTTATTGAGGTGCGTGCGAATATTTTGTATAGTCACTTATGTAATTGGATGTTTATTTTCGGTTATATATGTTGTTCATCTCAAGACAAAGCAAAATCGCATCGCACACGGAGTAAACTAGGGAACCCGTCGGTGATGATTTCATCAATCAGTGACAATTGTATACCAGCAAGCGTTTGCCCACAACACACACGGATTATTAGCAGCAATCGTCTCTATTATTATCAGTCTTCCCACACATTTCTAATTACTGACATGTTTGCCGCGTATCACACACATCTTGTTAAGTTGAACCATTTTATGTTGTCTTGGCTCATCACAAACAGTTCATCCGAGTGAACTGTATGCCCTATATCGCACACACCTTGATCTGGCTAGCCGCTTTTGTTGTGTTGCCTAATCACAAACAGTTCATCCGAGTGAACTGTATGTCGTATGTGGCACAAACCTTCATCTGGCTGACCATTTTTGTTGTTACACTCATCGCAAACAGTTCATTCGAGTGAATTGTATGCCGCGCATCGCACACCTAACTATAATCTGAATCGTGTGTGATGTCTCCACGATCGCAAATAGTTTGTCTTAGTTTTGACGGTTTTCTTACACCACCGTTTGCGATTAATGCATCACACACAGTTTCGTCGAAGGGTCTTTGATTGTAGTGTCGTGTTAGGACCATCCTGTAGTAGTGACTATCTAGGTGGTCCCTAGAAGCATCGGTTAGTCCATTATAAAAGATATCAAGTATTTCATTTTTCTTAAGAGGATGATTAGGCAAAACATTAAGTAATTGGAGAAGCCTCCCCCAAGCTTGTGGGAGACTCTCTTCTTCAATTTGCATAAAGTTAAATATTTCCTACAAGGCAGCTTGTTTCTTATGAGTAGGAAATATTTTTCAGAGAAGTAATAAATCATATCCAGGGGACTACGCACACAACTAGGAGCAAGAGTATTATACCATATCTTAGCTCACCCTTTAATGAGAAAGGAAATAACTTAAGAATATAGTAATAGTGAATTTTTCCTCATGAGCAAATAGGGTGGCTATAACATTTAATTTAGTAAGATGTGCCGCAACAGTTTCAATTTCATAGCCATGGAAAGGATCAGATTCAACCAAAGTAATTAACTCTGGGTCGATAGAGAATTCATAATCCTTATCAGTAATGAAGATAGGTGAAGTAGCAAACTTAGGATCATATTTCATTCTAGCATTCAAAGATTTTTCTTTCAACTTACATAGCAATTTCTTAAGATCATCTCTATCCTTACAAGCAAGAAAGTCTCTAGCTACCTCTCCATCCATAACATAACCCTCATGTATCTCAGGCAATTCGTATCTAGGAGCACTAGTTCCAATAGGTGAATCAAAGTTTTCAGTTTCAATAATTTCATCAACTTTAGTAATTTCATCAGTTTCAACATTCTCAATTTCTTTAGCTCTAGCAAGTTGTTCATCAAGAAATTCACCAAGTGGCATAGTTTTATCAAGAAAGTTACTAGCATCATCAATAGCAGAAGTGGCATCATCAATTACTTGCAACATGTCAGAAATAATAGCAGGTTGTGGTGTTGCAAGCTTACTTAAAATAGAAGGTGAATCAAGTGCAGAGCTAGATGGTAGTTCCTTACCTCCCCTTGTCTTAGAGGGAACGATCTGGGTTCTATCATCCTTAAGATTCTTCATAGTGATCAATAGATATAAATCCCAAGTGACTCAACAAATATAGCTATGCTCCCCAGCAATGGCGCCAGAAAAAGGTCTTGATAACCAACAAGTATAGGGGATCGCAACAGTTTTCGAGGGTAGAGTATTCAACCCAAATTTATTGATTCGACACAAGGAGAGCTAAAGAATATTTGTAACTATTAGTAGTTGAGTTGTCAATTCAACCACACCTGGAGACTAAATATCTGTAGCAGAATGATCAGTTGCACAGTAGTACGATAGTTTGATAGCAGTAGCAATGATAGTAACAGTAACAGTAGCAGTGTAGCAATGATTTTGTAGCAGTTGTAATAGTAGCAACAGCAGTACTAACTTAGCAAGAACAATATGTGAAAAACTCGTAGGTATTGGATCGGTTATAACGTTGGATAATATTCATCATATAACAGTCATAACCTAGGGCGACACAGAACTAGATCCAGCTCATCGATATAATGTAGGCATGTATTCCGTAAATAGGCATACATGCTTATGGAAAAGAACCTGCATGACATCTTTTGACCTACCCTCCCCTGGAAGCGGGGTCCATAAGGAAACTAAGGGATATTAAGGCCTCCTATTAATAGAGAACCGGAACAAAGCATTAACACATAGTGACTACATGAATCCTCAAATTACGGTAGTCATCAGAAAGAATCCCAATTGTTGCCACTTTGGGGTATGCGGATCATAACACGTAATAGGTGCATATAACTTGCAAGATCGGATCAAGAACATAGATATGAAGGTGAAACCATAAACGGTTCAGATCTGAAATCATGGCACTCGGGCCCTAGTGACAAGCATTAAGCATAGCAAAGTCATAGCAACAACAATCTCAGAACATAGTGGATACTAGGGATCAAGCCCTAACAAAACTAACTCGATTACATGATGAATCTCATCCAACCCATCACCGTCCAGCAAGCCTACGAAGGAATTACTCACTCCCGGCTGTGAGCATCATGAAATTGGTGATGGAGGATGGTTGATGATGACGAAGACGGAAGATCCCTGATACGTCTCCAACGTATCTATAATTTTATTGTTCCACGCTATTATATTATCATTATTGGATGTTTTACAATCATTTTATAGCAACTTTATATCATTTTTTGGGACTAACCTATTAACATAGTGCCCAGTGCCAGTTGCTGTTTTTTGCTTGTTTTTTACTTCGCAGAATATCAGTACCAAACGGAGTCCAAATGTCACGAAACTTTTTGAAGATTTTTTTGGACCAGAAGACAACTTGGGAGCCAAGGAAGCACCTAGGGGAGGCCCATGGGGCCCACCACCCACCATGGCGTGCTAGAGGCCCCTGGCGCGCCCTGATGGGTGGTAGAACCCATGGAAGTCTCCTCCACCGCCTCTACGCTCTAGAAATACCCAAATATTCCAGAAACCATAGGGGAGTCGACGAGAAACAATTCCAGCCGCCGCAAGTTCCAGAACCACGAGTTCCAATCTAGAGCCATATTCCAGCACTCCGCCAGAGGGGAACACGATCACGGAGGGGTTCATCATCCTCATTGGTGCTCCTTCGATGATGCGTGAGTAGTTCATCATAGACCTACGGGTCCGTAGGCAGTAGCTAGATGGCTTCTTCTCTCTTTTTGATTCCCAATACAATGTTCTCCTCGATGTTCTTGGAGATCTATTTGATGTAATGACTACTTGCGGTGTGTTTGTTGGGATCCGATGAAGTTCGAGTTTATGATCAGATCTATCCAGGAATATTATTTGAGTTTCTTTAATCTCGTATATGCATGATTGTTATAGCCTCATATTTCTTCTCCTAATCTTTGGTTTAGTTAGGCTAACTAGATTGATTTTTCTTGCAATGGGAAGAGGTGCTTTGTGATGGGTTCGATCTTGCGGTGTCCTCACCCAGTGACAGAAGGGGCAGCGAGGCATGCATGTATCGTTGCTATTAAGGATAAAAAGATGGGGCCTGTTCCTACATGAATAGATCTTGTCTACATCATGTCATCATTCTAATTGCATTACTCCGTTTCTCCATGAACTTAATAGACTAGATGCATGCTGGATAGCGGTCGATGTGTGGAGTAATAGTAGTAGATGCAGAATAGTTTCGGTCTACTAATCTTGGACGTGATGCCTATATACATGATCATTGCCTTGGATATCGTCATAATTATTTGTTCTTCTATCAATTGCCAACAGTAATTTGCTTACCCACCGTACGCTATTTTCTCGAGAGAAGCCACTAGTGAAACCTACGGGCCCCGGGTCTATCTTTTATCATATTGTTTTCAGATCTATTATTCCAAAAACCCAAAAATACCTTGCTTCACTTTTTCTTTACTTATTTTATTTCGTGTTTTATTTAGATCTATTTATCCAAACTCATACAACTTGATCTATCTTTTTACCAAGGAGGGATTGACAACCCCTCTTACGCGTTGGGTTGCAAGGATTTGTTCTTTGTGTGCACGTACCATTTACATAGTGTTTCTTGGTTCTCCTACTAGACTGATAACCTTGGTTTCATAACTGAGGGAAATACTTGCTGTAGCTGTGCTGCATCATCCCTTCCTCTTTGGGGAAATACCAACACAGATTCAAGCCACGTCAAAGGAATTTCTGGCACCGTTGCCGGGGAGACATCATCAACATCTATCACATTCCTAATCACAAATCTCATATCCTTGCAATTTACATTATTTGCCATTTGCCTCTCGTTTTCATCTCCCCCACTTCACAAAAATATTTGCCTTATTTTTGTAACACCCCAAAAATTTAACCATGATTTATTAAAATTTTGCCAGGAAATTAAATTTTTATTTTCTGGATTATCTTCTGATTTCAGAACCACTCCTTTCTTCTGAATTGTAGAGTTTTTCCTCCAAACAGAAACTTTTCAAAAAAAAATGTTGTTGGACTTGAGTTCCAACTCAGAAAACATTTCATTTTATTTGATATGTTCAGTGAGAGCATTTTTTATATTATTTTACCAAAACTTTATCTCTTTTAGAATGACATTTAATTCTTTTAAGAGCCTCATTTGCACTACAACCATTTGATAACTTCATTTAAAAATTCCACAAAAATTTGGGGATGACATGTGATGTCCCTGGATCACTTTTATGCAAAAACCTTTCATAGTCATCTGAAGATTTTGAGCCCTACCTCAAGTTTTCAAATCTGGTTCAGTTTGTAGTTTGCACTACAACCTATTTAAATATTACTTTAAAAAGTCCATAAAAATTTGGATATATCAGTAGATGTATATAAATCTCTTTTATGCAAAAACCCAGGCATGTGTTTTGAAAAATTTGAGCAAACCATACTCATCTTCATTCTGGTCCAGTTTGGTGATTTTGTACTGCAACCATATTTTATCTTGCTCTTGTTACCTTGGGATTTCTCCTGCTTGTAGTCCACCCTACCAAACCCTTAAGTCTAGGAGATCAGACCCATTAGAGGATTTTAAACACATGCAATAATGGCATATGTTTTCTGTCCAGATTTGGTTTTCTCAAAAACTTGCACTAGGAAGTTTTTGCTTCTGTCAAACTAACCTTGCCACCCTCTTTATCATCTAAAGAGACTCTGATCTGGAGATTTTTGGCCACCAGAAGAGATGCCTAGATGCCCATGGCATTCTGTCGAGCACCTTGTGTTCATGAACAGTTTTGGCATACTTTTTAGTTTGCATTGTAAACTTGCCCCTCTGGACAAACCAGCATGTCCACTAATCTCCTAGCCACGTCTAACCTTGTTCTGTTATTTTGCACTATCACTCAAGCCCTCTAGGCCACCCAGGCATTCTGTCGATCATGTAACGTGCGTGCTCTGGGCGCGCCCAGAGCGCACGTTTTGCACGCGCGCGCAACCGAGCCGCCGCGTTCGCTTAACCCCGCACCCCTGGCTTGTGCTCACCCGCAGGGCCAAGCCCCGTACTCATCCGCTCGCCCGTGCCACTCTGCTACCTCTGGCACCCCGCAGCGCCACCGCAGCAAGCTCCTTGGCGGCAAGCCTGCAGCCGCAGCAAGCTTCTGCCATGGCCGGCACCGCCCCGACCACCCCAGCTCGCCAGCTGCCCCTGGAACAGGCCATCCTCATCTCCAACTGCGTTGGTTAGCGCCGACCAGTGCCACGTCACCCTACTGCAGCAGAAGCGGTCGACCGGCGATCTTATCTCCGGCCGTCGTGGGAACCGCCTCACCGCACTATAAATAGAGACCCCCGAGCTCAACCAGACCCTCAGTCGACCTCCTGCCTCCCCTCTAAAGCCCCCGCAGCAATCAGAACGACCGGAAGAGGTCATCCTCCTCGTCTCCGGTCAGTTCGGCCGCCGCTGCCCTCCAGTCAAATCCGAGCAAGCCAGAGCGTCCCCCTCCTCACCCTTGCCACCACTAGTTTTCCCCCGACCCCGCAAAGCCGTCCCACCTCTCAAACTCGATCGGGAGCCACCGTAGCCCAAACTCCCATCTATTTCCGTCGGCGCCGTCCGCCTCAGAGCTCGCCGCCGGCGACCCCCTTCGTCCCCGTGACCCTCCCAACCACCGGGAGGATCGTCCTAGTGTGGTGAACTCGTCCCCATCGTCGGAGCCCCGTGGGGAGTCACAAATCGCCGGCGTTGGTCGCCGGAGCCTCGCCTCCGCTCGGCCGAAGGAAGGAGGAGGCGCGGACGATTGGTCAAACCTGACCAGTGGGCCCGATGGACCCACTGTCAGTGACCCAGCGACGGCCCGCGCTGGTTTAAGTGAAGACGTAAAACCCAGAGTACGTCTTCTCCGCCTCGAAAGCGTAATCGGCCCGAATCGTTTTCTTTTTCTGTTTTATTTAAAAAAAACAGAGTTTTGACCTGAACTTTAACTGGCTCTAGTTTCTAAGATACAGCTCCGTTTGACTTGATTCTTTTTCTGTTGATTCTGAAATTTTGTCTAGTTTATTTTCATATTTATTTAAAAAAATTCTGAACAACTTTTCTGTACTGTTTTCAAATTATGTGTTGATTAGAATCTTTTCAAAAATAGGAAATGGAGGGGGATAAAACTTTCAAAAGTTTTGGAGTGCACCCCACCTACATACTCTTTGAAGGCAAGCATTCTGAACCCTAGGATAATATTTGTCGTGTGTTGTTTTGATGTGGCTACAACACCGAGCTGACTTGAAACATGCATTATTTCATGTGATGTTATGAACATGCCCATGAGTGCATGAGGAAGATTTCTTGCTATTGGAATTGATACACTTGTGACAGTATTCACCCTCGTATGCCTTTCATGCCTACCGGAAGGATCCGGGAGAGTCTCTGTCTTGGGTAGACATGAGCTTGTTACTGATATTTCGCTAAGACGGGTATACTCAGTAAGGCATGGTGAGGTATGATGAGTGGTGATTCTGTCTGTTGGTGTGAAATATATTTGTTATGCTAATCATGCAGGAAATACTTAAACCTCCTGAGACGACCATAGATCGAGTCTTGTGCCAGTAACCCCCATACTTGCTTCGTGCTACCACTTGTCCATGCCTTAGGTAGGGTACGGTTCAGTAAGTTGTCAACCCCTTTCTTAACACACACCGTACAGAGAGGCCATTGTGGAAGATACCGGCTGCATCCGGTAGACATGCCACCTGGTCTGGGGGCATGGGTGTTTCCGGTTGGAGCCGAGGGGGTAGCTCCCCTAGTTTGCGCGCGTTACAAATTTTGTGATCCCATGCTAGTCGAGGTTGTAGCCTCCCCACTTAGAGTTTTGCTTAACGGGTGTCGTGGGTGATTCCAGACACCGGTAAGTTAAGCTGGTGTGTGCGGGTCAGGTGTGTTTTCAATTAAAAGACCGTAAACGGAATTAGTCTCGATGGACTAAAGGAATCCGTTACTCGTGGGCAAAGAGTACACCCTCTGCAGAGATTAGATCTATTCGAATAGCCGTGTCCATTGTTAAGGACTACAGTCTGGGATGGGTCAAGTGTCGGTCTTAGTGTCGGTCTTCGGAGGAAAAAAACTGCTAAACCAGAACATTGATCATGTCATGTGACATATGATGATTATTATTATTATTATTATGTACTAACCATTTGTATTATTTGATTTATTGAGTATCCCTGGGACGGTTCTACCTCCTGGATATTCACTGTGATTATGAGCCCTTTATGTGGTGTCGCTGAGACGCCTGACTGTGGCACGCTGATTATTTAATTTTCTTTACAAGCCCTTTATGTGGCGTCGCTCAGACGCCCGACTGAGGCATGCTTTATATTATTATCCTTTCGAGGCGTCGCTTCAGACACCCGATCGGTTTATTTTATTCTTATTATCTAATTGCTTTTTTTTCATATTTAATGACCTGCTTGCATGCGGCATGAATTTTATTTCGTGACTGGCTAAGTGATCATGAAAATATTTCAGAGCATGATTATCATCTGTTATATTATACCTGTGTTCATAATGTTTGCGAGTACATTCAAAGTACTCACTGGCTTGTCCCTGGCTATTGTCTTGGCCAGATTTCTCGCTTGGAGAGAAGCGTAACGACGTAGCCCGGAACCTAGGCATCGAAGACAGCAGTCACACAAAGATAGGAGTTATCCAGGTCAGCTGTCCCTGTGGGAAATGGAGTCCCATAGACGCTGATAATCCGCAAACCGCTTCCGCCATCAACCACTAGAAACCATTTGTTGTACTCATAGGCCAGAATGGTCTTGTACTTCATATTTTGTATTTTTCTTGGAATTTTTGTATCAAGTTTGTGTCTCATCAGCTAACAGTAATCCTGGGGCTGGTGAGCACAAGGGCCATTTACTGGGAAATTAATATCCTGGAAATCCAGTCCTGACACTTTTCTGTTTGCCTTTTTCTTGTTTGCTATCTTTGCTTGTGTTGCCATGTGCCTTCTATTTGCTTGCATCTTCTCTTGCTAAAAATCTATTGTTATGGATCCTCATCCACTTGCTAATCTTTTTAGAAGATCCAATTATGATGAACCAATTGCTAGTGAATTGAGTTCACTAGATTATCTTTATGAAGTTTTGCTTGAAATTCGTGAATATGAAAATTGTGATGAAGTGCTAAAAGAAGAAATTTATGAAGTGATTCACCATAGCTCCTTGAATGAAAAGCATGATTGCGATGGTGTTACTATAAATTCTATTAATGTCAATTGTGCCAATAATATGCAAAACACCAAGCTTCGGGATGCTAATTTTGATACTTATTGCAATGATCATGATTGGGGTGATAATGATTCTTATGATCTTGAAAATTTATTTAAGCCTCATAATGAATATGTTTGCGATAATATTAAAAGTGGGTTTGGAGAGGTCATGACTTTTGTTGATGTTAATCTCACTATCTTGGAAGATTATAAAACTTTTATGCATGTGGATCATGAAGAGAAAATTTTATATAATAGCTATATTGTTGAATTTGATTATGATCCTACATGTAATTATAATGAGAGAGGAAAATATTGTGGTACAAATTTTCATGTTACTAAATTACCTGTCGCTATGTTGAGATCATCAATGTTTACTTCTTCTACCATGCATATGCTAGAAATTTCTTGCCGTGATAATTTGTTTCCTTATAAAATGCCTATGCATAGGAAGTATGTTAGACTTAAATGTGTTTGTCACAAGTTTTATGATGCTCTCTTTGTGTCTCAATTATTATCTTTCATGTGAGCTTCAATAAAATCTCAAGCCTATTTTGATGGCTATCAAGAAAGAGCTTGTTGGGAGGCAACCCAATGAATAAAATCATTTTCCCTTTTTATTTTTGTTCTTGAGTGTTTGAACAATTATGCTACTGTTATGATTGTGTTTTTTATGTTTTAATTAGTGTTTGTGCCAAGTAAAGCCTTTGGGATCATGTTGGGTGACAGTTGATTTGATCTTGTTGAAAAACAGAAACTTTTGCGTCCAGTAGCAGAATTGTTTAAAATTACAAAAGCAACAAAATTTTTGGAATTTTTTACACAAGATTGATATACAAATTTCCTACATTGTCCTAAGTTTTCAGATTTTTAGGAGTTACAGAAGTATGGTTAAAGTTCAGATAACTGCAGACTGTTCTGTTTTTGACAGATTCTGTTTTTGTTGCATTGTGTGCTTATTTTGATGAATCTATGGATTGTATCGGCGGGTATAAGCCATGGTAAAGTTAGAATACAGTAGGTATAATGCAATAATAAAATATAAATGGGTTTGCAATAGTACTTAGAGTGGTGATTTGCTTTGTTATACTAACGGATCTCACGAATGTTTGTTCAGTTTTGTGTGATTGAAGTTTTCAAGTTTTGGGTGAGATCACGATGGATGAAGGAATAAGGAGTGAAAAGAGCTTAAGCTTGGGGATGCCCATGGCACCCCAAGTCAATATTCAAGAAGAACCAATAAACTAAGCTTGGGGATGCCCTGGAAGGCATCCACTCTTTCTTCTAAATACCATCGGTAATTTTACTTGGAGCTATATTTTTATTCGTCACATATCATGAGTTTTGCTTGGAGCGTCTTGTATTACATGAGTCTTTGCTTATTTTGCTTTTTAATTTTTCACAAGTGCCCTTGCTGGACACACCTATTTGAGAGAGCCAAAATTATGCTATGATTTGTTAGAATTGCTGTATGTGCTTCACTTAAATTTTTTGAGCCATGGAATTGCTCTAGTGCTTCACTTATATCTTTTTGAGCATGGTGGTGCTTTAATTTTTGAAGAAATGATCTCATGCTTCACTTAGATTTATTTGAGAGTTAGTAAAATTTTGAAGAAATTCTCTCATGCTTCACTTATATTATTTTGAGAGATGAAATTTTTTATGCTCATGTTCTTCACTTAAATTTCTTTGAGCTTGTCAAAAGCAATTGCAATACATGAAAATAGTCCCAAAGTGATAGATATTCAAGAGGGATATAATAAAAAAATTCATGAAGATCATTTGACAAAATAAACTTGACTCTTTGTAATAGTTTTGAGGTATGATGATAGTAATATGTGAGTCATGTTGGTGAGTAATTATGCTTTAGTAAGAATATTGGTGTTAAGGTTTGTGATTCCCTATGCAAGCACGAAAGTAAATAGTTATGCAATGAAATTACATCCTACTTGTGGTGCATTATTCGGTGTTAGTTATGCTTAATGCTCGTTTATGAGAATTTTTGTTTCTCGGTTGGTTGCTTCTCAATCTATTTGCTAGCCTCCATTTGCACTAAGTGGGAATACTACTTGTGCATCCGAAATCCTTAAACCCAGTTTTGCCATTTGAGTCCACCATACCTACCTATATTTCCATGCCGTTCTAAGCAAATTTGTATGTGCCAACTCTAAATTTTCAAAATGAATTTCCTTTTTGTGTGCCCGTACCGCTCATGAAGTGGCAGGGGGTGGCCAATATTTTCCATGCTAGATGTGTTATTCTCTAGATGAGTGTTTATTCACTTGTGATTGCACGAGAGTGTGGCGGTAATAGGGATGCCCTGTCCCGAAATGAAAAGAAATTTACTTTATGTTGTCAAATAATAAATTCCTTGGAAAGTGTTGGTATGGAAGGCAGCCGTGGATACAGCTAGCCATGGATTGTGAAATAATGGTGGAAAAAGGAATACACTTTATTTTATGTTTGGGAACCGCCTATGATGTATCTAGCATGGAAAGTATTGGGAATTACTCGATCGTTTTTGTTAACGGTAAAAGCATGCCTCTCAAAATATTTTTTATCTCTCAATTTAAGCTTTAAGCTCTAGCTCCTCTACAAATCTCTGCTTCCCTCTACGAAGGGCCTATCTATTTACTTTATGCGATTTTTATTTTTATTTGAGTCTCCATCTTCTCTTATAAAGCACCAACTAGGGAGCACTATGATCATACTTGTGCATTGGATGTAGCTAATATTCGAGTGTGTTTCGTAAATGGATCAATGATTGAGCATGATGGGCTAGGGATAACTTTCTTTAGTGTTAATATTTTGAAAGACATGGTTGCTTGTTGATATGCTTGAGTATTGAAGTCTTCATGTCAAATATAGACTATTGCTTTGAACCATCTAAAAGTCCAAATGTCTGTCGGTGCAACAAACCTTCATGTATGTTGCCCGGACTATACACAGGCTTAAAATGGCAGAAATGCCAGCAACACCAAGCCAGAGAGAGAGAGCTCTTTGAGGAATCAAAGGGCGGATCAAGAAGACCAAGACAAGCCAAGACAGCAAGATATCACTAAGAAAAAACCTCCCTTGCCGGGCAGGCGAGCCCGGTCAGGTCGAGGCCACCCCGAAGACAAGTCCCAAGACTTCCCCGGCAAGGATTGCTGGGGCCACTGACGGCCTACATCCCCGCCAAGGCTCCACCGCTCGACCGCATCGCAACGCATGTCATCCATCGGTGCGGTGTCAAGCCCCCAGATAACTAAGTGGCTGTCATTTGGCATGTGGCAGCCATTTAGGAGGAAGATCACCTCTATGTGACACCCGTCCAGAGGCGTGTCAAGCTGACAGATGGAAGATGACTAGAGAGGCGCGGCAGGCCTACTGGGCCGCATCCACAGCACGACACATGGTAGCGCATTTATTGCGCTTTGTCCTAACTACCAGAGTTAGGTATGACAGCACTGTTAGCTATCTAATCACTGGATAATGACCATTTTGCCATTGTGGTAACCCCTTAGCCTATAAAAGGAGGACTGTGGCAACCTTAGAAAGGATTCGGACCCTCGTGTACTCATACGCGCGTGGCTGCTCTCTCCCCAAGGCGACCTTGCCGGGCTCAAGCGCCCCACGTTCTTCACGGTCTCTCCATCAATCCACCAATGCAGGAGTAGGGTTTTACGCTTCTCAGCGGCCTGAACCTGGGTAAAAACCACTAGTGTCACCACTGTTGTGCTGTCCCACGACCTCCACTCTTCGTGCAACGCGTCCTCCCCCCTGCCGAACCACAAAGGGGTCGATTACCTCATAGGTGGCCGTGTTCTACCACGACATCTTTCGCGCGCCAAGTAGGGGGAGCGCTTGTGCGAACCCGAGGTCGTAAACAACGCGTCAGTCTTCATCATCGTCTTCTTCATCGTTGGCTTCATCATCCATGGAGCCCAAGAAGAAGTCTTTCACAACTGCTCATCCTTCCACCTCGAAGCCCCCTCGCATGCAGCCGCTGATGCTGTGAGGGCTGCAGCGGCATCAAGGGACGCGAACACCATGGGGAACGTGACCAGCGTGGGCGGCGCTGTCGTCGTTCCCCCCCGCGGCAGAGGCGGAAGCAGAAAACGCCGGAGGAGGGCGGCATCAACAACACTCCAACGGTCGTGCTCCACATGCACGGATGGGGAGAACATTCAGTCTCCACCTCCCCACCGTGCTGGAAGACGCAGCCACAGCAACGACGCCCACCCTAGTGTGAACCGCGGCCCCCTCGTTACCCCTGCGACGGGTGCAATAGCGGGGCAAGCACCTCCCATGAGGCGGGGTAACCAAGACGAAGCGCCGAACGGGGCCATCAACCCCCAGGCGCACCCTTCTCGCCATCGTACCACCATGGTGGCCAACTCGCGGCGAGGCGAGCACGCCGCCACCACCGCCGGTACTGGTAGGAGCTGGGCGACGTCGCGGTCTGCATCGTCGTCCATGCCAAGCACTGCTTCGGAAGCCATGGCGCGAGCCCAACTCCTACTGAGGTTCCCACCAGCGGCCGATCAGATGGATGAGTGGAGAGCTACCATCCAAAGTTTGATTGGTTTTGCTGAAGCAGGGGGATCGCAGCGGGCGGATCCGCCACAGCTCCCGCAAGCGATAGCCACGGGGGATCGCAGCGGGCTGACCGTGCTGAGGGGCCCACTCCAACGGTACAGTCCCCTCCGCTACGGCTAGCGCAAGGACCACAACTAGAACCACACAACCAGGAGCCCGACGAGGTATCGATGGCCTTTTCTAACCCACGGGCCCGTCGAGATCAGCGATAGGTCCTGGAGGATCGGCGGAGGGAAGACGCGCGCCTCACCATAGCACGACGCTGTGAAACCCACCGCCAATCCGACAGGCGCAATGGCCCAGACGTCGACGAACCCGCGCCCAGTGAGGGCGGGTACCTACCTTTTGAGGTTGGGTGCCCTGCCTTCACTCGCGAGTTGTGGCAAGTCCGTTGGCCATCTGCCCGCGTTTTCAAACCAGAGATACCAGAGAAGTATGACAGAAGGTTGAACCCGACAGAGTTCTCGAGCATCTACACCATCGCTGTTCAAGCTGCCGGACGAAGAGATGAGAAGGTGTTCGCCTATTACTTCCCTTTGGCGCTCAAGCCAAACGTGAGGTCATGGCTGATGCACCTTTCGGAGAACTCCATCTGATCATGGGCTGACCTGTGCCAGGAGTTTGTTGGTGCCTTCACGGGCGGCCATCAAGAACCAGGACAACCCAGTGATCTGCAGCTCCTTCCACAAAAGGAATGGGAGAGCTCACGGAAGTACATGCAAATGTTTAGCTGGGTGCCAGAAACATCCCAGACTTCCACCCGGCAGTTGTGATTGCCGCGTTCCAGTCCAACATGCGCAACAGGAGGATACGTTCCAAGATGAACGTTCGGTTGCCCAAGACTATGAATGAGGTATACACTTTGGTGGATAAGTGTGCCAAAACAGAGGAAGGGAGGCGACTCCCCGGAGAAGAGGACGACGTCAAAGTCGACTCAGAAGATGACGACGATGCCGCCGACCCGAAGAAAAAGAACAAGAAATGCAATAAGAAGCTCAAGGAAAAGGCAGTATTGGCTGTCGAGGGCTCTGGCACTTGTAGTACCGGTAAGAAGGCCAAGACCGAAGTCCCCGGCAAGGAAGTTGCCATGTGCACTGATTGCCGGGAGGCTGCGGCAGCCGAAAAGGCTGGGAAGGCTGATGGGCCATACTGCAAGATCAACCGGACCATGGGCCATGATCTCCAAGAGTGTCACCAAGTTGAGCAACTTGTCAAGAAGCAGAAGGCTGAGTACGAGAAGAGTGACAAGGAAAGATACCAAGAAGGTGCTAGCGGGAAGGGCTGAGGCGGCAGAGGAGTCTGCCGCGGCAAGGATCCCCAGCATCCAGAGAGGCCCGCAGGGGGCCGTAAGAAGAAAGAAGGCGAAGATGAAAGTGATGAAGGGGATGAAGAGGAAACCAGTGAGCAAGAGTTCAAGAAAGCCACTGAGGCCCTGTGCATTGACGGAGGCGCATCTTTGCACTCCTCTCACCGCCAGCTTAAATAGTGGGCGCGTGAGGTCAATGTCGTAGAGCCAGCAGTGGACTCCCGGAAACCGCTCAAATGGTCCCGCATGCCCATCATCTTCGACAAAGAGGATCACCCTGACCGCACCACCGCGGTAGGGTGCTTCCCGTTGTTTGTTTCACCAACAATCCGCAACCTCAAGGTCACGAAGATGTTGGTTGACGGCAGGGCTGGGTTGAATCTGATTTCCCCCAAGTTGCTCAGCAAGCTTCAAATAACAGATGAAGAGCGCAAGATTACTGGCACTTCCTAAGGGATCAACCCCGGCAGGACTCGTCCTAAGGGAAAGATCACACTGCCGGTGACGTTTGGAGGAGAATTTAACTACCGGACCGAGAAGGTTGTGTTTGATGTGGTTGATCTCCCCCTGCCGTACAATGGAATCCTTGGTCGTCCAGCCCTGGCAAAATTCATGGCGGCATCTCACTATGCTTATAACACACTGAAGATGCCAGGACCGATGGGCGTCATTTCCATTCCGTCAGACAAGAAGGATGCAATCATATGCGTGGATAAGATGTACCGAGACGCGGTCGCCGCTGAGGCCGCGGAAGCTGCAGCTCCCGCCAAGGAATGTAAGAAAGGGAAGAAAGCTAGTAAGGATACCGACAAGGAATCCAGGAAGCGCACCTCTTCGGAGTGTGTTGCACCCGTCGATGATTTGCCAGAGAGCTCCACTAGCAAGAAGCCCAAAGTTGCCTCACCTGCGGTGAAGAAGATCCTGGCAGGGCTGGATGGCGTTGGTGGTATGTTCACCATCAGCTCCACCCTTGATGACAAATAGGAAAGCGTGCTCGTTGCCTTCTTGCGGGCGAATGTAGATGTGTTTGCCTGGCAACCATCTGACATCCCCGGTGTTCCCAGGGAGGTAATCGAGCACCACCTAGCTCTCTGCCCTCATGCCCGGCTCGTCAAGCAGAAAGTCAGGAAGCAAGCTTTGGAACGGCAACAGTTCATTGCTGAGGAGATCAAGAAACTTGAAGCAGCTGGTTTGGTCAGAGGAGTACTGCACCTAACATGGTTGGCGAAACCCAGTGGTGGTGCGCAAGGCAAACGGGAAATGGAGGCTTTGCATAGACTTCACGGATCTGAATAAGGCATGCCCGAAAAACCCGTTCCCCTTGCTGTGCATTGACTAGATCATAGATTCCACTTCCTGGTGTGATCTGCTTTCCTTCTTGGATGCATACTCTGGGTACCATCAGATCTTCATGTCCAAGGAGGACGAGGAGAAGACCGCGTTCATAACCGCGTCTGGCACGTACTGCTTTGTGCGGATGCCTTTCGGGTTGAAGAGCGTTGGATCCACTTTTGCAAGGGCAGTGCAAATTGGCTTTGAGCCTCAATTGCACAGGAATATTGAAGCTTACATGAATGACATAGTAGTCAAGACCAAGGACAAATCAACTCTCATTCAGGACTTGGAAGTGACCTTTGCAAATCTGCGCAAGATCAACTTGAAGTTAAACCCCGAGAAGTGCGTGTTTGGCGTTCCCTCTGACAAGCTACTTGATTTCTTTGTATCCCACCGGGGGATAGAGGCCAACCCCGACAAGATCAAGGCGATCGAGCAGATTCAAGCACCCAAGACAATTAAATACGTGAGGCACCTGACCAGATGCGTTGCTGCGCTGAGCAGGTTCATTTCCAAGTCTGCCGAGCACGCCTTGCCGTTCTTCAAAATTTGGAAGAAGGCAGGGCCAATGAAGTGGACCTCGGAGGCAGAAGCAGTGCTGCAAGATTTGAAGACCTATGTTTCCTCTGCTCCCACCTTGGTCGCTCCTAAACCACAAGAGCCGTTGCTGCTGTACCTAGCGGCAACCAATCAAGTGGTTAGTGCAGTGTTGGTGGCACAGCGGGAAGTGGATGAAGGAGCAGCCGCAGCTACTGTCCCCTCCGGAGAGGAAAGTGAACCTATCCCAGCAAGGTCCGATGCAGATCAGGAGAAGGAAGAGTCGGATAACAAAGACAATTCCAAGACCGCGGCAAAGAAGAAGGTGGGTGCAGCGGCCAGTGTACTTTGTCAGCTCCCTATTGCAAGGGGCTAGATCAAGGTACTCTGGCATGCAAAAGTTGATCTTTGGTCTCATTATGGCCTCAAGGAAACTGCGCCACTACTTCCAAGCCCACGAGATCACAGTTGTCACCCGCTTCCCTTTGCAACACATACTGATGAACCCGGAGGCCACTGGCAGAATAGTAGATTGGGCTTTGGAATTGTCGAGCTTTGGTCTAAAGTATGAGAGTACGTCAACCATTCAGAGTAGAGCATTGGCGGAGTTCATCGCGGAGTGGACACCAACACCAGATGAAGAAATACCAGAAATAGTTATCCCCGGCAAGGAGGCCCCCCAAGAGTGGATCATGTACTTTGATGGTGCCTTCTCACTGCAAGGTGCAGGGGCTGGCATGCTCCTTGTCGCACCCACTAGAGAACACCTCAAGTACGTGGTCCTAATGCATTTTCCCAGGGAGAAATCTACCAACAACACTGCAGAATATGAAGGACTCCTTGCCGAGCTCAGGATCGCAACAGAGTTGGGGATTAAGAAGTTGATCATCCGTGGAGACTCGCTACTTATGGTGAGGCAAGTGAACAAGGATTACCAGAGTCCATTGATGGAGGCATACGTCTAAGAAGTGAGGAAGTTGGAGGAGCGTTTTGACAGATTGCAAACAGAGCACGTGCCACATGCGGAAAACAGCATCACTGATCATCTGTTAAAATGCGCTGCATAGAGGCTTCTTGTGGAACCAGGGACTTTTGTTCTCCACCTGTCTCAACCCACAGTATCCCCGACAACAATGGCCAGAAAGAGAAGGAAACTGGACTCTGGCAAGCCTCTCCCGACAGAGCTTCTCGAAGCCCCCGGCAGAGAGGTTGGCCGGAACAACTCCACTTTGCCTGGTGAGCAGCACCCTCCCGCCGAACCACCAGTTCTTGCGGTTGAGATATGCGCTCCCACGAATGAGGAGGTGCCGTTGATCCTTGTTGTCGAGCCCTAGGCTCCAATTTGGGCATGGCACATAGTCCATTCCCTCCAAACAGGAGAACTTCCCGATGAGGAAGAACAAGCTGAAAGAGTAGCCCGGAGGGTCAGTATGTCTCAGGTTGTCGACAACACGCTATACAGAATGAGGCCCAATGGTGTGAAATTGAAGTGCATTTGCCAGGAAGAGGGGAAGGAACTATTGGCAGAGATACACAAAGGCATGTGCGGCTCCCATATTGGATCAAGGGCTTTGGTTGAAAAAGCTTTCCGGCAAGGTTTCTACTAGCCCACGGCCCTCCAAGATGCAATCGAGCTAGTCACCAGATGTGAAGCCTGCCAGTTCCACTCCAAGAATATCCATCAACCCGCTCAAGCTCTCCAGTCGATCCCTTTGTCATGGCCATTTTTGGTCTAGGGGCTCGACATCTTGGGCCCTTTCCCCCATGCTACCGGGAGCTTTGAATTCTTGTACGTTGCAATTGACAAGTTTACAAAGTGGCCGGAGGTGGAGCCTGTGAGAAAGGTGACCGCACCATCAGCTATCAAGTTCTTGAAGGGATTGGTGTGCCACTTCGGAGTACCTACCAGAGTCATCACTGACAACGGCACCCAATTCACATGCCGCGCCTTCATGCAATACGTTCAAACCCTTGGAAGCAAAGTTTTATTCGCCTCTGTTGCTCATCCCAGAAGCATTGGACAAGCTGAGAGGATTAACACTGAAGTGCTGTGAGGACTCAAGACAAGAACTTTCGACAAGCTACGGAAGTGCGACAGATGATGGATCGATGAGCTGCCGGTGGTTCTTTGGTCCCTCCGTACGACACCAAATTGAGCTACCGGCCAGACTCCCTTCTCCCTAATCTATGGGGCAAAAGCAGTGATCCCCATGGAACTCATATACGGGTCACCTCGAGTATTTGCCTACGATGAAGTAGAGAAAGAGCAGCACCGGCATGATGATGTCATGCTCCTTGAGGAGAACCATCTCCGGGCTGCTACGCGTGCTGCACACTACCAGCAAGCCCTGTGTCGCTATCACAGCCGCAGGGTTCATGCCCGGAGCCTTGAGGAAGGCGACCTTGTCCTTAGGCGTGTTCAGTCCATCAAGGGTGCAAACAAGTTGACGCTAAAGTGGTAAGGCCCTTACCAGGTAGTACGAGTCACCAGACCCGGCGTAGTCCGTCTGGAGACCGAAGATGGCATTCAGTTGCAAACCTCATGGAACATTGAGCATCTTCGTAAGTTCTACCCATAAGGCGTGGCTCTCGGGCCCTGCTCGGCAGCCACCCTTTTGTACAAGCCTTGCCAATGCGCATCTAACCCTCTGTACAAAGCCAGGCACAGACCCTGAGCACAGACAATAAAACAAAGTGCTGGGGGGGCCCCAAAAACTTGCATGCATGCATAGACTAACATGAGCATGCCATAATCATATAGATGAGATCATATGGCGCTTTGTTTTCCTATGCACTAACTGTAGGACTCTTGCCGCAGACTCGGTCCCAAAAAGAAGAGACAGAAACAAGTTTACATGCTGATCCTCGACAAGCCAAACAGATAAGTTCCTTTCTATCCATACATGTCTCTGTAAGAAGAAAACTTGTGCATAGAGAAACCTCATCACCTTCGAAACATTTGTGCTCCCATCCTTTGACCCGAACATTGCTTTGGTCAGGATGGTTGTAGTGGCTTTTGACGAAGGAGGTTCGACGAGGGGTTGGTTCCCTTCCATAGTTTTGAGCCCACAAACAGAAGGCACCGACAGGATAGCTTGCCAGAGAAAACTTGTTTACTTAAAAGTATAGAGGCATTCCTCCTCTGCATGGATATAATACATGCACAAGTACCCAGCAAGACCGTCTTTTTTCTTTAATATGCGGATAAACAAGTACAAGGCTTACAGAGTACAAACATGGATAGAAGAGATTACATATTTGAAACTAAAGTTTGGCAAGTGCCAACATATTTTAGATTGAAAAAAGATAATTGCCCCGTAATCCCTTTCTTGTCCCTCTCCTCCTAGGAACTACAGTGGGAGGCGAAGAGGGCAAAAGGAGTGCCTGGGTAGAAGCCCAGCGCGACCCCGTCAAGACTCGCAGGACATAGTCTGACAAGATCGAGAGGGTGCGAACGAAGGTGATGGGTGGGGGAGAGCGCCTAGGCTGTGCCCTGGTCACCGCTACCAGGGCCAGCAAGACGTGCTAGGGCGAACGAAGCCGGAGCCCACGGGGAAGCCTGCCGGGGTCCAACTGGAAGGCTGTTGGAGGAGCCGAAGGCACCACCAACACCCAACACACCGGCAAATTGCTTTGCCGGGGAGGAGATGCAGGTGCAGATGGTGGTGCCGCTGGCCTCCCGCTGACGCTGACGGTGCGACCGGCGTTCAGCCAGAGTCGAAGCCGCCGTCCTCCCCATCGGCACCATCATCATTGTCGTCACTGTCCTCCTCGTTGCTATTGCTCGAGGAGGAGCTTTCGTCATCGGTCGAGCTCTCCGCGCAGCACCCTAAGCGAGCACCCGAGCGCCCGAAGACCTTGACAGAGAGCAGGGCGGCGTCCATTAACTTGAAATGAAGAATGTGCCCGGCCGCCAAGCTATGCGCACGGGCGAAGGTCTTCCAGCCACACCGGAGAAGCATGACATGAGGAGCGGGGAACTCCATGTCCGCCCGCATGCTGCCATTGCAGCAGCCCCTTATGTGCCGCCTCAGCCCCGGTGGCTGCTCGACCTTCATCACCCTTGCGAATGGGGGCCCGCGCAGTTTGATGATAAACTCCAGCGGATGGTTCCCGATGTGGCCTTCGTTCAGGTCCTGAGTGGCCGGAGGGGGTGCGATCCGAACGCCGCCCCGTCCTCCTCACCCCCGAGCGCCACGACGACCACGGCCACGTCCTCTCCCGCCTCCGCGGGCTCCGCCTCTGCGTCCCCAACAGGAGGAGGGAGGTGCTGTAGAGCAGAAGCCCTCGTCGCCACCACTAGAGTGCCACTACGTCCTCTCCCCTCACCATGATGGAGAGTTGATATCAGAAGGATGGAGGAAGAGGTGGGTGTGAGCCAGAGCCTCGCCCACGTTCCCTTTTATAGGCGAATGAGGCTGGAGACTGGCTCCTCACCCAGGAGGCAACCGCCCGATGCACCAATCTGACTCCTCTGCGTCACTAACGACGCGCGAAATCAAGACCAACCTCCTGCGCCTATTCATGGCGCCTGGCTTTCTGCCTTGGCACTCATTCCCGCGCCCTCAGCATCCGCCACCAACCCCGCGCAATGCATGCGGCATACATGGCAGAAATGGCAGGGCCAGGGGAGTTAGTGGAATGGAAGTTACTGCCTCGTGAACGCGGGACATGCGCGACCCATGGGTCATGGCGTAAATCCTCCCACAATGTCCCGCACGACACGTGGGAAAGCCAAAAACTGACTCAAGCACGGGTTAATGAAGAAGCAAGAAGAAAAATCAAGGAAGAAGAGAATATCAGTGCAAGACCCCTACAAGTGTACCGGATAGGGCCTACCCCAACGATGCTCGGCAGCATGTTTGGGCCAGGCCAGGGGCTCTTGTCGGTGCAACAAACCTTCAAAATGGCAGAAATGCCAGCAACACCAAGCCAGAGAGAGAGCTCTTTGAGGAATCAAAGGGCGGATCAAGAAGACCAAGACAAGCCAGGACAGCAAGATATCACTAAGAAAAAACCTCCCTTGCCGGGCAGGCAAACCCAGTCAGGTCGAGGCCACCCTGAAGACAAGTCCCAAGACTTCCCCGACAAGGATTGCTGGGGCCACTAGAGGCCTACATCCCCGCCAAGGCTCCACCGCTCTACCGCTCCACCGCATCGCAACCCATGTCATCCATTGGTGCGGTGTCGAGCCCCCAGATAACTAAGTGGCTGTCATTTGGCAAGTGGTAGCCATTTAGGAGGAAGATCGCCTCTATATGACACCGGTCCAGAGGTGTGTCAAGCTGACAGATGGAAGATGACTAGAGCGGTGCAGCAGGCCTGCCGGGCCGCATCCACAGCGCGACACATGGCAGCGCATTTAATGCGCTTTGTCCTAACTGCCAGAGTTAGGTATGATAGCACTGTTAGCTATCTAATTGCTAGATAATGACCGTTTTGCCATTGTGGTAATCCCTTAGCCTATCAATGGAGGACTGTGGCAACCTTAGAAAGGATTTGGACCCTTGTGTACTCATATGCGCGTGGCTGCTCTCTCCCCAAGGCGACCTCGCCGGGCTCGAGCGTTGCGCGTTCTTCACGGTCTCTCCATCAATCCACCAAAGTAGGAGTAGGGTTTTACGCTTCTTAGCGGCCCGAACCTGGGTAAAAACCACCAGTGTCACCACTGCCGTGCTGTCCCATGGCCTCCGCTCTTTGTGCAACATGTCCTCCCCCCTGCCAAACCACAAAGGGGCCGATGGCCTCATAGGTGGTCATGTTCTACCATTACAATGTCCATGCTACAAAAGAAAAGAATATGTGATGAACATGTTAGGCAGCATTCCACATCAAAAATTCCATTTTTATCATTTACCTACTCGAGGACGAGAAGGAATTAAGATTGGGGGTGCTGATATGTCTCCAACGTATCTATTGTTTTTGATTGTTCCATGTTGTTATATTATCATTCTTGGAAGTTTTACAATCATTGTATAGCAACTTCGTATCATTTTTTGGGACTAACCTATTGTTCCATGCGGTTATATTATCATTCTTGGAAGTGTCACCAAATGCCACAAAACTTTTTGGAGATTTTGTTTGGACCAGAAGACAACTTGGGAGCCAAGGAAGCACCTGGGGGGAGGCCCATGGGGCCCACCACCCACCAGGGCATGCTAGAAGCCCCTGGCGTGCCCTGATGGGTGGTGGGGCCAATGGAAGTCTCCTCCACCATCTGTTCGCTCTATAAATACGCAAATATTCCAGAAACCCTAGGCGAGTCGACGAAAAACAATTCCAGCTGCCGCAAGATCCAGAACCACGAGATCCAATCTAGAGCCCTATTCCGGCAATCCGCCGAACGGGAACACAATCACAGAGGGGTTCATCATCCTCATTGGTGCTCCTCCGATGATGCATGAGTAGTTCACCATAGACCTACGGGTCCGTAGGCAGTAGCTAGATGGCTTCTTCTCTCTTGTTGATTCTCAATACAATGTTCTCCTCGATGTTCTTGGAGATCTATTTGATGTAATGACTTTTTGCATTGTGTTTGTTGGGATCCGATGAAGTTTGAGTTTATGATCAGATCTATCCATGAATATTATTTGAGTTTCTTTGATCTCTTATATGCATGATTGTTATATCCTCATATTTCTTCTCCGAATCTTTGGTTTAGTTAGGCCAACTAGATTGATTTTTCTTGCAATGGGAAGAGGTGCTTTGTGATGGGTTCTATCTTGCGGTGTCCTCACCCAGTGACAGAAGGGGCAGCGAGGCACGCATGTATCGTTGCTATTAAGGATAAAAAGATGGGGTCTGTTCCTACATGAATAGATCTTGTCTACATCATGTCATCATTCTTATTGCATTACTCCGTTTCTCCATGAACTTAATACACTAGATGCATGCTGGATAGCGGTCGATGTGTGGAGTAATAGTACTAGATGCAGAATAGTTTCGGTCTACTAATCTTGGACGTGATGCCTAAATACATGATCATTGCCTTGGATATCATCATAATTATTTGTTCTTCTATCAATTGGCAACAGTAATTTGCTTACCCACCGTACGCTATTTTCTCGAGAGAAGCCACTAGTGAAATCTACGGCCCCCGGGTCTATCTTTTATCATATTGTTTTTAGATCTATTATTCCAAAAACCCAAAAATACCTTGCTGCACTTTTTATTTACTTATTTTATTTAGTGTTTTATTCAGATCTATTTATCCAAACTCATACAATTTACTCCATCTTTTTACCGAGGAGGGATTGACAACCCCTCTTACGCGTTGGATGGCAAGGATTTGTTCTTTGTGTGCAGGTACCGTTTACATAGTGTTGCGTGGTTCTCCTACTAGATTGATAACCTTGGTTTCATAACTGAGGGAAATACTTGCCGTAGTTGTGCTGCATTATCCCTTCCTCTTTGGGGAAATACCAACGCAGATTCAAGCCACATCAATCCCCCTCTCTAGAGCTCCGAACGGACTCCAGGTCCAGCCTTCCGATGAAGAACATGAGGTGGCGACGGCTCCGTATCCTAAAACGCGATGAAACTTCCTCCCGGGCTTTTTTCTCTAAAAATAGGAATTTATAGAGTTGGATTTAGGGTCAGCGGAGCCTCATGGGCCCCACTACCCACCAGGGCGCGCCAGAGGGGGTGGCGCACCCTGGTTCCTAGTGGGCAGCAGGGGCCCCCCTCCAATGGGTCTTTGCTCCAGTATTTTTCTTTTATTCCGAAATAATTCTCTAAAAAGTTTTGTCCAATTCCAAGAACTTCTATTTCTGCTCAAAAACAACAGAATGGTAGTTCTGCTGAAAACAGCATTAGTCCGGGTAAGTTTCATTCAAATCATGCAAATTAGAGTCCAAAACAAGAGCAAAAGCGTTAGGAAAAGTAGATACGAGAGAGACGTATCTATACGCAGGAGGCGTGATCGAGACTACCTCCACCGAAGACTTGTTGCATACTCCAAGATTTCTCCTGCCGCCATGTGCCCAGATATTGACCTTGTAACCCCAGATACCCTACCTGGCGTGTACACAAGCCGTGGGGTTTAGCCCGTAGGGGAGAGATCAACGCAATATCATTCACCTAGCCCTAGAGTTAGACCACATCTTAAGATCTCGAGGTAGATCAACTCTGTACTCGATACATCTCCATTAATATAAACAAGAGCAGGATGTAGGGTTTTACCTCCATCAAGAAGGTCCGAACCTGGGTAAAACATCGTCTCTCTGCCCTGTTACCATCCTTCCGAGATCCACAACTTGGGACCCCCTACCCCGAGGTATGCCTGTTTTGACACAGACACCCACTATTTCAAGGACTCATTAGTCTCCATCATTCTTTACCTCATTGGGACAATGCTCTAATAATGATCATCACACTTCTTTTTATGTACAACTCGATAAACTGACTAATATGACTGTATATGAATGCCTCTAGCAGTGTACCAGGATGTGTAATGATCTAGCGTGACATGTATTACAATGATGAATGGTGGGTTCACCACGAATATCATTCCAGCTCTATATGTGTTGGGAAACGTAGTAGAAAACAAAAAAATCATGCCTACGATCACCCAAGATCAATATGAGGATGCATAACGGGTTGGGATCATGATCGTTACCGTCACCAAGTTACAGTGGAGGAAGAACGTGTCGGTGTAGATCGTACTTGGAATCCCTCGAACCGTCTATGAATGATCCCTCATACCCCCCACGAACAGTCCCTCAAACCGAAGACCAAAATGACGGCCTCTCTACTTGGTTGCAAGCGTGCAACATTCACGATCCGGCAGTGCTTCGCTTTCCAGAGCTACTCATCGCTGGAGAATTAGAGGGTTGAGATTAGAACCACACGGGGCTTCGAATTTTGAGGACAAGAGGATTATCCAAGCTCTAATTAGTCAACTATGACCAACTAGAGCAGGAACTAGAAGAACTAGAGGCGGCTCCAAAACTTGTATGAACAAAAGAGCACAAATCCAGCTGATGTGGAAGGACTTGTGTCTCGATAATGTCTTAGCATAATCTCACCCGAGAGCATTCTCTTTTGCTATAAATGAGGACATCTTTGCTAAAGATTTCTTGGGAATCACAGAGCTGGGTGCGTCATTCCACCTCCCCCTCTACATGCAAGCATACGAGGAAGTTAGAGATTTGCAACGCCTAATAGCAAACACTGGCAGAGAGGGGGACCCGGGAGATAAGGATGTATGGTCATATTCTTGGGGTTCGCGAAAATTTTCTGCCAGGAGATACTACAAGTTCTACTTCAGAGATGTCAAAGCCCACCAAACCTATACCTGGCTGTGGAAATCCAAAGTCACAATGAAAATCAAGGTCTTTGGGTGGTTGCTCTTATCTGATAGGGTTAACACAAGAATATGTTGTAGAGAAGGCACTACAATATTGGGGATGACCTCAGCTGCATGCTCTGTATGCACCAGGTCGAGGAAGACATTGATCACTTAATATTCCATTACCCTTTTAGCAGGACTTGCTGGTTGATACGTCTCCAACATATCTATCACTACTAGAATCAGGATCTTTGCCGTCAGCCAGCTCTTTGCCGTATGCTAGCTGACGGCAAAGAAGGTCTTTGCCATCAGCTTACAAAAACAGACAGCAAAGAAAGAGCTGACTCACACTGGCGCAACCCCGACCGGTCCTTCACCTCCGTGATGATGGTAAGTTTTCCCAAGTGTTTTGCTTAACAAATGCATACTTAGCTTAAGAAATGACCTACTTAGCTCCAAAATGACCTATACTTAGCTTATTTTCCTCAAAAATGACATAATAACCTTACTTAGCTCCAAAATGACATATTTTACCTAGGATAGCTATAAAATGACCTATACTTAGCATTTTTTCCTCCAAAATGTCTTGATATGCTTAGGTAGCTACAAAATGGCATAACTACCTAGGATAGCTCAATAATGATCTATACTTAGCTTAGCTAGTTCATTTATGACATAATTAGCTCACTTAGGTGAAAAATGGCATAATAACCTTGGTTTAGCTCCAAAATGACTTATACTTAGCTTATTTTCCTCGAAAATGACATAATAACCTTACTTAGCTCCAAACTGACATACTTTACCTAGGATAGCTATAAAATGACCTATACTTAGCATTTTTCCTCCAAAATGAAAAAAATAACCTTACCTACCTGCAAAATGACCGATTTTAGCTAGGATAGCTCTAAAATGACCTACACTTGCCATTTTGTCCTCCAAAATGAATAAATATGCTTAGTTAGCTCAAAAATGGCATAACTACATAGGTTAGCTAAAAAATGACCTATACTTAGCTTCTTTAGTTCATTTATGACATACTTAGCATACTTAGGTAAAAAATGCATGATAACCTTGGTTTAGCTCCAAAATGACATAGAATTAGCTTATTTTCCTCCAAAATGACAAAATAACCATACCTACCTCCAAAATGACCGATTTTAACTAGGATAGCTCTAAAATGACCTACACTTGCCATTTTGTCCTCCAAAATGAATAAATATGCTTAGTTAGCTCAAAAATGGCATAACTACCTAGGTTAGCTCAAAAATGACCTATACTTAGCTTCTTCAGTTCATTTATCACATACTTACCATACTTAGGTAAAAAAAGGCATGATAACCTTGGTTTAGCTCCAAAATGACATAGACTTAGCTTATTTTCCTCCAAAATGACAAAATAACCTTACTAAGCTCCAAAATGACCTATTTACCAAGCTTAGCTCTAAAATGACCTACACTTAGCATTTTTACCCAGCTTAGCTAAAAAATGGCATTTTTACCTACCTTAGTTAGAAGAAGAAAATAAAGAAGAGGAGAGGAGAAAAAGAAACAGAAGAAAATTTCTTCTTCTTCTTCTTCTTCTTCTTTTTCTTCTTCTTCTTCTAGCTAGTCTTCTTCTTCTTCTAACTTTCTTCTTTCCCAATTTGCAGATTTGCTTTAGATGAGGAAGCTTGCATTCATGGAGTCTACTCTTCTCCTTGTGCTTCCTTTGTGTTTTGATTTTGTACGACGAACTTTGTTGTTGGAAACTTGTTGTTGGATATGTGTTGGAAACTTGTTGTTGTTCGATATGTTGTTGGAAACTTGTTGTTGGATATGTGTTGGTATGCTTTTGTATATATATCTTCAAATGTGTATATATATATATATCTGTGAAATTGAATGAATTTAAGAAAAAACAGAAAAACAGGGGCTATACAGGCTCTTTGCCGTCTGCCAGCAGACGGCAAAGCTGCCACATGGCAGCTACCTGTGCAACCTGGGGGGCGGCACTGGGCTGGCCTATATGGTTGCTTTGCCGTCTATTGGCAGACGGCAAAGACCTTTGCATCTTTGCCGTCCGCCAGCACACGGCAAAGCACGCCGTTAACTCCTTAACGGACCTAAGCTGCCATGTGTGTCGTCCAGGCTCTTTGCCGTCTGCTGGCAGACGGCAAAGGCCTTTGCATCTTTACCGTCTGCCAGCAGACGGCAAAGTGCCCTTTGCCGTAGTTTGTTCAGCCAGATGTGTTGCCGTCTGCTGGCTGATGGCAAAGGCCTTTGCCGTCCGCTAGGCATGCCTTTGCCATCAGCCATGGCAGACGGCAAAGTTCCTGATTCCTGTAGTGTATAATTTTTTATTGTTCCATGTTATTATAGTATCAATCTTGGATATTTTATATGCAATTATATATCATTTTTGGGACTAACCTATTAACTTAGTGCCAAGTGCCAGTTGCTATTTTTTTTGCCTATTTTTGGTTTTCCAGGAAATCAATACCAAACGAAGTCCAAATGCCACCAAAATTTTTGACGTTCTTTTCTAGACAAAAGAGACCCTAGAAGCTTCAGGAGGAGACCACACAAGAAACGCGGAGACGGCAAGGCACTTGGGCACGCCCAGGGGGGTTGGCCCACCCTAGTGCCTTGTGGGCCCGTCGTGGCTCTGTCTGACCTAATTCCACCTATATAAGTTCTCTAAAATCGGGAAACCAACAGAGAGCCACCCTGAGGGAGTCATGGACTAAGGGGTCCTCGGGGCGACGGCCCATGGATGTGGGCCGGACTGGTGGAGCCGTATAGTGACAAGAGATCTACAAAGTCGTGGTGTGCCCTCCAAGTCAAGAAGGCGCAGGATCTCTTTAATCCCTTATTGTATTCTATTTTCAGTAACCCTAACCCTACCGGTGTCTATATAAACCAAGGGTTGTAGTCCTTAGGGCTAGAGCTACATACATCACCTCATCTCCTTAGGGTTTAGCTCATGCTGATCTCGAGGTAGATCTACTCTACAAACCATACTATACATCCAATATAATCAAGCTGGACGTAGGGTATTACCTCTTCGAGAGGGCCTAAACCTGGGTCAACATTGTGTTCATCGTCCCTTGTTCCCCATCGATCCTAGATCCACAGCTCGGGACCCCCTACCCCTAGGTCTGCCGGTTTTGACACTGACATAGGTGCTTTCATTGAGAGGTCCACTGTGGGGTCGCCCAAAGGATCGATGGCTCGCCTGATCATAGGAGAAGGCATCGGATCTGGGGACTTCTTCGTCCCCGGGCAACTCTTTGCGTTTGGCAGCATCGTGCTGCACGCCGACCCGACTGGTCATCTGGGTCAGTTCGACACCTTCGTTCCCGGACATCGAATTCGATTCGGTGGTCTGGAATACGTTGCGGACACGTGGGGCGATCTGGTTTTCACCGGATTCACTTCCCCCTCCCACACCCTCGCCATGCCCGCTCCGGAGTCCCCTTCTGATCCGATTGGTAGATCGGCCTCAGCAGCTTCGAGCCAGGAGAGCTTCGCTTTGAGCAGGGACCAGACTCCGCCTCCGTCCAGACACATCATGACTGCGGAGGACCTATCCTCGACCTTCAAGGCGGAATCAGGAGGCAGAAGCCAAGAGTTAATCTTAGCCGAACCTTCCCTTCACGACGCTCACCTGGCCTTGAGCCCTTACGACAAAGTGGCAGCCAACGGCCAGGGGTCACCCCCGGCCCAAAGCAGCTCGATCTCGAACCCTGACGGGGAAGCCACAAGCAAGGACCAAAGCCCATCCTTGACCTCCACTGACGGTCCAGACCCCTCCAAGAATCCGGCTCTGCACCTCGAGCTTAGCACGGCCAGCGGAAATCAAGGACCGGCCAGGGCACTGACTGCCCCCTACCCCGTTACAATGGAATTCGGCCCGGAGCCGTTGAGTTCGGCGACCCTCGCAATGGTAAATGACGCGCTAGACCGAATTTAGAAAATGACCATCCAGGAGGACCTGCCCTCCGCCTTTAATCATCAACCCTTCGAGGCATACCATAGGGAATTTTGTGTCCCACCCACCACCCACTTGGTAGCTACTATCGATGATTTAACCGATATGCTAGACTATAATTCGGAGAATGCCGAATACATGGACGAGGAGGACAGACCCACGGCCAATGCCGATGTTGCCCCCCGGTCACCGGCCGCTGGTCGGCCACGTCCGCCTATGACATTTACATGGTGGACACCCCCCCAAGGATGGCGACGGCACTCCTAATCAGGACCGGGGCAAGCCCAGAGATGAGCCGCCTAAACACCGAAAATAGCGCCGTCGATCAAAGCCACATCGAAGCCATGCGAGCAATGTGGACTCTGCGGAGAACGGCACTGTCGGTGCAACAAACCCCAGGTGTGTTTCCCAGACTATACACATGCTCGAGAACAAGGTTGCAACATCCAAGACAAGACCAAGCAGAAGAGATCAGCTCTTTGAGAAATCAAAGGGCGGATCAAGAAGACCAAAGCCAACCAAAGGAGCAAGATACCACTAAGGAAAAACCTCCCTTGCTAGGCAGGCGAGCCTGGCGGGGACAAGGTTGCCCCGAAGACAAGTCTCCAGATTGCCTCGGCAGGCTTGCTGGGGATGCCGAGGGAGGATTACCCCGCCAAGATTCCACCGCACAACAGCAACGCAAGTCATCGATCGGTGCGGTGTCAAGCCCCCAGGTGACTAAGTGGCTGTTATTTGGCACGTGGCAGCCACTTCTGAAGGAAATCACCTCCAAATGACACCCGTCCAGGGACGTGTCATGCAGGCAGGTGAGAAGGTGGCCGAACGACACGGCAAGGCTTGCCGGGCTACGCTATGATGTGACACTAAGCGGCGCATTTAATGCACTCTGTCCTATTTGTAGAGTTAGGTGTGATAGCACTATTTGCTATCTAATCAGTACGCAATGACTGATTTGCCATTGTGGTGACCCCTTGATCTATAAAAGGAGGGCCATGGCAACCTTAGAAAGGATTCGGACCCTTGTACACTCATACGCGCGTAGTTGCTCTCGCGGCGAGGCGACCCTGCCGGGCTAGAGCACTGCATCTCCACCTCGGTCCTCTCATCAATCCACCAAAGCAGGAGTAGGGTTTTACGCCTCGCGACGGCCCGAACCTGGGTAAAAACTGCCCGTGTGATCGCTGTCGTGCTGCTCCGCGCCCTCCGCTCTTTGTGCAATGCGTCCTTCCCCACTACTGAACCACAAGGGGCCGATGGCCCCATAGGTGGCCGTGTATTCCCACAACATCTTTGGCGCGCCAGGTAGGGGGAAGCGCTTGCGCGAACCCAAGAGCATACGCAGTGTGTCATCTTCATCATCATTCTCTTCATCGACGGCTTCATCATCCATGGCGCCCAAGAAGAAACCCGGTGCCGCAGCTCACCCGTCCACCTCGAACGCTCCTTCGCATGCAGCCGCAGACGCCGTGGGGGCTACGGGGGCGCACGGGGACGTGGACGCTGCGGGGGACATGGCCGGCGCAAGCGGTGTCATCACCACCACCACTATGGCCGAAACGGGAGCAGGAGGCACCGGAGAAGGACATCGCCAACAACTTCCCAGCGGCCACGCTCCACAAGGTGCGGGTGGAGAGATCATCCTGTCCGCACCTCTCTGCCCCACCAAAGTACGCAGCCACAGCGGTGGCGCTCGCCCTGGGGCGAACCGCAACCCTCCGGCCGCCCCCGCTGGGGGTGCAGCCGCAGGGCACGCGCCAACCCCGGAATGGGCTGGCCAAGCCAATGCGCCGAATGGAGCTGCCGATCCCCAAGCACAACCATCTCGTCACCACGCCCCCCTGGCGACTGGCTCACGGCGATGAGAGCATGGCGCTGCCACTACCGGCACCGTCAGAAGCCAGGCGACGTTATGGTCTACATCGTCATCCATCCCGAGCACTGCTTCAGAGGCCATGGCACGGGCCCATCTCCTGTTGAGATTTCCGCCGGCGGCCGATCAGATGGATGAGTGGAGGGCCACCATTCAGAGCCTGATTGGTTTCGCTGAGGTGGGAGGATCACAGCGAGCGGGCCCGTCGCAGCCTCCGCAGGCGGCAACAACGGCCTGAGCCGCTGGTCGTACCGAAGGGGCCACCCCCACGGTTCAATCCCCTCCGCAGCAACAAGCGCAGGGGCCGCAGCCAGAGCCACACGACCAAGAACCCGATGACGTATTGATGGCTTCGTCCAATCCTCGAGCATGACGAAACCAGCAGCGAGTCCTGGAAGACAGGCGGAGGGAAGATGCGCGCGTCACCATTGAATGATGCCGCGAAAACCAACGCCAGTCTGATAGGCGCAATGGCCCCGACGTCGACGAGCCCACGCCCGGTGAAGGTGGGTACCTACCTTTCAAGGTTGGGTGCCCCGCATTCACTCGCGAGCTGCGGCAAGTCCGGTGGCCATCTGCTCGCACATTCAAGCCAGAAATACCAGAGAAATATGATGGAAGATTGAACCCGACAGAGTTCTTAAGCATCTACACCATCGCTGTTCAAGCTGCCGGGGGAAGAGACGAGAAGGTGTTCGCCAACTACTTCCCTTTGGCACTCAAGCCAAATGTGAGGTCTTGGCTGTTGCATTTGCTAGAGAATTCCATCTCGACCTGGGCTGACCTGTGGCATGAGTTTGTTGGCGCCTTCACGGGTGGCTGTCAAGAACCAGGGCAGCCCAGCGACTTGCAGCTCCTTCCGCAGAAAGAAGAAGAGAGTCTGTGGAAGTACATGTAGAGGTTAAGCCGGGTGCACAGGAATATTCGAGGCATCCACCCAGCAGCTGTGATAGCCGCGTTCCAGTCCAACGTGCGCAACCGCCGGATACGTTCTAGAACGAACGTTCGGTTGCCCAAGACTGTGAATGAGCTATACACTCTGGTGGATAAGTGTGCCCGACTAGAAGAGGGGAGATGACTCCCCGGTGAAGAAGATGGCGTCGACATCGACTCAGAGGTCGATGATGACGCCACCAACTAAAAGAAGAAGAACAAGAAGTGCAACAAGAAGCGCAAGGATAAAGCGGTGATGACCGTTGAAGGATCGAGTGCACCTAGTACCGGCAAGAAGGCCAAGACCGAGGTTCCCGGCAAGGAAGCTGCCGCGTGCACTAATTGCCGGGAAGCCACGGCTGCCTAGAAGGCTGGGAAGAGTGATGGGCCGTACTGGAAGATCCATCGTACCAAGGGCCACGATCTTCAGGAGTGTCATCAGGTTGAGCAACTCGTCAAGAAGCAGAGGGCTGAGTACGAGAAGCGTGATAAGGAGAAAGACCAAGGTGGCGCTGGCGGGAAGGGCCGAGGTAGCAGAACAGGTCGCCCCGGCAAGGCTCCTCAGTATCAGGGGAAACCCGCCAAAGGCCATGAGAAGAAGGATTGCGAGGACAAGAGTGATGAAGGAGATGAAGAGGAAACCAGCGAGCAGGAGTTCTAGAAAGCCACTGACGCCCTATGCATTGACGGGGGCGCATCCTTACACTCCTCTCACCACCAACTCAAAAGATGGGCGCGTGAGGTCAATGCCGTGGAGCCAGCGGCGGATTCTCGGAAGCCGCTCAAGTGGTCCCGCACGCCCATCATCTTTGATGAGGAGGATCACCCCGACCGCACTACCGCGGTAGGGTGTTTGCCGTTGTTGGTTTCACCAACGATCCGCAACCTCAAGGTCACGAAGATGTTGGTTGACGGTGGGGCCGGGTTGAATCTGATTTCTCCAAAGGTCATCAGCAAACTCCAGATAGCAGATGAAGAGCTTAAGGTTACTTGTACGTTCCAAGGGATCAACCCTGGCAGGAGTCGTCCTAAGGGGAAGATCACACTGTCGGTAACATTGGGGGGGAGTTAAACTACCGGACTGAGAAGATCGTGTTTGATGTGGTTGACCTCCCCCTGCCGTACAATGGAATCCTTGGTCGCCCTACCTGGCCAAATTTATGGCGGCATCCCATTATGCCTACAACACTTTGAAGATACCAGGGCCAATGGGCATCATTTCTATTCTATCAGACAAGAAAGACGCAATCATATGCGTGGATAAGATGTTCCGGGAAGCAGTCGCTGCAGAGGCCGCAGAAGCCACTACTCCCGCCAAGGAAAGCAAGAAAAAGAAGAAAGCCAGCAAGGAATCCGGGAAGCATACCTCTTTGGAGTGCGCTGCGCCTGTTGATGACTTGCCGGAGAGTTCCAATAGCAAGAGGTCCAAGGCTGCTGCACCCGCTGTGAAGAAGGTCCCGGTAGGGCTGGCTAGCGCTGACGGTACGTTTACCATCAGTGCCACCCTCGACGATAAATAGGAAAGCACGCTCATTGCCTTCCTGTGGGCGAATGTCGATGTGTTTTCTTGGCAACCATCTAACATCCCCGGTGTTCCCAGGGAGGTGATCGAGCACCACCTTGCTGTCTGCCCGCATGACCGGCCCGTCAAGCAGAAGGTCCGAAAGCAAGCTTTGGAGAGGCATCAGTTTATTGTCGAGGAGATCAAGAAACTTGAGGCAGCTAGTTTGGTCAGAGGAGTGTTGCATCCAACATGGTTAGCAAACCCAGTGGTAGTGCGCAAGGCGAATGGGAAATGGAGGCTTTGCATAGATTTCACAGATGTGAACAAAGCATGCCTGAAGGACCCTTTCCCCTTGCCGCGCATCGACCAGATTGTCGATTCCACCTCCGGGTGTGACCTGCTTTCCTTCCTAAATGCCTACTCTGGATACCACTAGATCTTCATTCCAAGGAAGACGAAGAGAATACCGCGTTCATAACCCCGTGTGGCACGTACTGTTTTGTACGAATGCCCTTCGGGTTGAAGAGTGCTGGATCCACTTTTGCAAGAGCAGTACAGATTGGCTTTGAGTCCCAGCTGCACAGAAATATTGAAGCCTACATGGATGATATAGTGGTCAAAACCAATGACAGAGTTACTCTCATTCAGGATTTGGAAGAGACCTTTGCAAATCTGCACAGAATCAACTTGAAGCTGAACACGAAGAAGTGTGTGTTTGGCATTCCTTCCGGCAAGCTACTTGGCTTCTTCGTGTCCCATCAGGGGATAGAGGCCAACCCCGACAAGATCAAGACTATCGAGCAGATACAAGCACGCAAGCCAGTTAAAGATGTGAGGCATTTGACTGGATGTGTTGCCGCGCTGAGCAGGTTCATTTCCAAGTCCACCGAACACGCCTTGCCTTTCTTCAAAATCCTGAAGAAGGCAGGACCCGTGGAGTGGACCCCGGAGGCAGACGCTGCGCTACAAGATTTGAAGACCTACCTTTCCTCTGTTCCCACCTTAGTCGCTCCTAAACCACAAGAGCCGTTGCTGCTATATTTAGCAGCGACCAATCAAGTGGTTAGCGCAATGCTGGTGGCACAGCGGGAGGTAGATGACGCAGCAGTCGCCACCGCCGTCCCCTCTGGAGAGGAAAGTGAACCCGTCCCGGCAAGGTTAGATGCAGTTCAAGACAAAGATGAGCAAGGCAGCGGAGACAGTTCCAAGATCACGGCAAGGAAGAAGGTGGTGCAGCGCCCAGTGTACTTCGTCAGCTCCCTGCTGCAGGGGGCTAGGTCGAGGTACTCTGGTGTGCAGAAGTTGATTTTTGGCCTCATCATGGCCTCAAGGAAACTGCGCCACTACTTCCAAGCCCACGAGATCACGGTTGTCACCCGCTTCCCCTTGCAACGCATACTCCGAAACCCCGAGGCCACTGGCAGGATCATGGAATGGGCTTTGGAGTTATCCAGCTTTGGTTTGAAGTTTGAAAGCACGTCAACTATTCAGAGCAGAGCACTGGCAGAGTTCATTGTGGAATGGACGCTGACCCTTGATGAAGAAGTACTGGAGACAGTCATCCCCGGCAAGGAAGCGCCCCAAGAATGGATTATGTATTTTGATGGTGCCTTCTTCCTACAAGGTGCAGGAGCTGGCATGCTTTTCGTTGCTCCCACCGGGGAGCATCTTAAGTACGTCGTTCAAATGCACTTCCCCCGGGAGAAGGCTACCAACAATACTGCAGAGTATGAAGGGCTCCTTACCGGGCTCAGAATTGCGATAGAACTGGGAATCAAGAAGCTGATTATCCGCGGAGATTCACAATTGGTGGTGAGACAAGTGAACAAGGATTATCAAAGCCCATTGATGGAGGCATACGTCAAGGAAGTGAGAAAGTTGGAGGAGCGCTTTGATGGATTGCAAACAGAGCACATACCGCGTGCGGAAAACAACATTGCTGATCATCTGTCAAAGAGCGCTGCGCAAAAACTCCCTGTGGAACTAGGGACTTTTGTTCTCCATCTAACTCAACCCTCCGTATCCCCAGCAACAATGGCCAGCAAGAGGAGGAAATTGAACTCCGGCAAGCCTCTCCCGGCAGAGCTTCCCGAAGCCCCCGGTAGAGAGCTTGGCGGGAACAACTCCCCTTCGACCAGTGAGCTTGTAACGCCCAAGATGCACTTCTATCCCAATCACGTGATGAACTCATGGTTGGGGCACAATCACATTTCAGATGCGTAGCAAGGTGGCATACAAATTCATACAACCAAGTGAATAGATAGAATACGAGATCCAGGAAACACTTGCCCCAGAATAGCATAAATATGACAATCATCATACAATTATCCATACATATAATAGTGTCCAACTACGGACTAGATAGAAAAGGAAAACCACCCTGCTACTAAGCCCACGGATACTCCGACTAGGTCCTCTACTGATCGTCTGGATAAGTAACATAGAAACGACCACGATCCTCGTCAAACTCCAACTGAAGCTCAGTGGCATCTCCTGCATCAGACTCAATGGTACCTGCAACTGTGTTTGTAGTATTCTGTGAGCCACGGGGACTCAACAATCATATCACCCACGGTATCAATACTAACAAAGCTCAAATTGGTAAGGCATGGATAAGTGGTGGAGTTGCAGCAAGCACTAAGAATAAGTATGGTGGCTATCTTACGAATACCAGAATAAGATGAGAAGCTACAGAAATGGTCCTAAACTAGTAATGATCAAGAAGTGATCTTGAACGTATGGTGGCTATCTTACGAATACCAGAATAAGATGAGAAGCTACACAAATGGCCGTAAACTAGTAATGATCAAGAAGTGATCTTGAACTACTTACATTCAAGCATAACCCCACCGTGTTCTCTTCCCGAACTTCGTCGAAAAGAGACCATCACGGTTACACACGCGGTTGGTGTATTTTAAAGAGTTCAGTGTCAGGTTCACTACAACCGAATATTAAAAAATCCCATCTGCCACATAACCGCGGGCACGGCTTTTGGAAGCTCAGAGGGGTGTCCCAACTTACCCCATGACAAGCTCTCACGATCAACGGAGGAAATCCTCCTCCCGGAACAACCTGATCAAGCTCGGAATCCCGGTTCACAAGACATTTCGACAATGGTAAAACAAAACCAGCAAGACCGCCCGTCGTGCCGACACCCTGATAGTAGCCGTGCATATCTCGTCTCAGGCCACAATCGGATGGGTCAAACTACGAGTAAAACCAGACCTTGAGTTTCCCTGTGGTGGCTCCGCAGGCTGCCCAGTTTGGACCAACACTCATGAGGAGCACTGACCCGGGTTGTTGATTAAGAATCCTCGGGTTAATTACTCCCTATGCAAGTTTTAGTTGTTATTAGGCAAATGGTAAAACCAAAGTTGGGCCTTGCTGGAAGAGTTTTATTCAATGCGAACTATCAAGGGGGGCCCATAAACCCCGACCGTGTTAGGAACGCAAAATCAAGGAACATAACACCGGTATGACGGAAACTAGGGCGGCAAGAGTGGAACAAAACACCAAGCAAAAGGCCAAGCCTTCCACCCTTGGCCAAGTATATAGATGCATTAATGCAATAAGAGATATTGTGATATCCCAACATATCCATGTCCCAACAGGGGACAACCTGCACTGCACCTGCAACTAGCAACGCTATAAGAGGGGCTTAGCAAAAGCGGTAACATAGTCAAACAACGGTTTGCTAGGAAGGTGGGTTAGAAGCTTGACATGGCAATATGGTAGGCTTGACAAACAAGTGGTAGGTAGCGCGATATAGCGAGAGAACGAACAACTAGCAAGCAAAGATAGAAGTGATATCGGGGTAATGATCAGCTTGCCTGAAATGTCCTCAGTGGGAACGAAAGCTTGCTCCTCGTGAACGTACTCGACAGGGTCCTCGTTCACGAACTCGTCTCCCAGCTCTACCCAAAGCAACAACACAAACAACGGAACAACAATCAATCACGGTGCAATGCGCAAGCAACATGATGCAAGACATGTCATGGAATGCAATATATGATGTGCAACGCATATGGATGCTCTAGAAGGGGAAATGATGAAAATGGCACCATCTTGGTAATCCAAGCATGCCACTGGATAGATTGGAAAATTTCAGTCGAAATCGATATAAAGATCACAAGGAACGGATGCACACAACTCAAACGGTGAGCAAAACAATAAAAATGCAAAACTGAGATTAACAGCAATATAGCACTTAAGATGCAACATTAATATATTCTACAGTACTCCAACATGAAAACAAAATACATGGCTGTGAAGTACATATAGAGAACTACAAAACATGATTACTGAGCTACTGCTAGAAATCACTAGAACATGCTCAAAACATCATGGAAAGATTGCAAATGATAACAACTTCTCAGACTGGTGAAATTTACTGGACATGGCCGAAACAGCATTAAGTAGGCATGTTTACAAGCTTGGTTAACTCACCACAAAGCATATCATGGCATAAGAACACAACCAACAGTAAGAAGGCATACTTGTGCAGCTACTCATGTCAATAACATGGCCGTAGGAGGCATAGATCACTAGACATTCACATGGCAAAAATGAACTTACTGATAATAGGCTGACAGGCGAAACATTATTTAGCAAATTGAGAGCATGATAATAACAAACTACAGTAGGCTATAAATACAAATAAGGGCATGGATGGATAGAGCATAACATGAACTACAAAACATGCTTAATGAGCATCTCCAGATCAACAGCAAGTACCCCACTTTGCAAGCTCGTGCTAGTCACCACAGAGCAAATCAAAATAAATGGATTGCACCACTGCAAATATGGCATGATTATGCTCCTAAAACATGTTGGAATGATGGTCAAAAGAAAATCACACAAAATGCTATGGAAAAGACAAATAGGCAAGTTACAGCAGTTTTCAGCAGTTTATATCACTTAGCACTTTTGCAATGATAATAATGGCATCAAGATGGACAGCAAAATGCATGCAAACTACACCATCATGCAGAGCATTTAGAGATGAACATTTTGACATATCATGCATGCAAAACGGAGCCACATGCACAAAGTTACAAGCATCACAATATGCACACATAATATGAAATCTCAGGGACTGACGAAAGGTCGACCTCGGAGTGGATCGGGTCGGAGTCAACGGATCGGGTGCGGATTGGGCGCGGACGTGGAGGTCAACACCGGCGAGCTCCGAGCTCCGGCGAGTTGGCGGACGGCGGGGAAGGGTCCTGGGGCCCCGGAACCGGCGAGTCCCGGCCGGATCTGGGCGCCGGAGACGAGGTGGCGGCGCGGGGACGACGGCGAAGGCGCGGCTCCGGCGAGCGGTGTCGGGCGGTGGCGCGGCGAAGCGGGAGGCAGGCGGTGCGGTGAGTTGCGTCGGTGGTGGTCGGCGGCGGCGCGGCTCGGTGGCGCTCGGGCGTGCGGCGGCGGAGGGATTTGGACCGCGCGGGCCCGACTCGGGCCCCGCGGGCCGGCGGCGAAGTGGGCACGGGGGCGACACATGGCGTGATGGGGTTGGCGCGGGAGGCGGCGGTGGACGCGTCCGGCGCGGATGGACTTGTCTAGCGGCACGAGGGGGAGGGAAGCTAGGGTTTGCCTGAAAAATTAGGAGGGGGAGGCTTATTTATAGGTAGAGGGAGCTAGGAGAGGGCTATGGAGGTGTGGTTTTCGCCCACACGATCGTGATCCAACGGCGAAGAGCATGGACGGGGTTTAGATGGGCTAGTGGGCTGTTGTGGAGGGGTGCTGGCCTACAAAGAGATAGGGGTCCGGCGGTTAACGCGGTTAACCGTTGGGGCATCAAACGAACTCCAAATGGAATGAAATTTGACAGGAGGTCTACCGATGATGTACCAAGACCACTTCTCAACTCTCGGCCCATTCCGAGAATGTTTTTCTCCCACTCATAAAACAAGATCTGGGAGGTGCGGCGCGTGCGTGTGAGAGTGTCGGATTCCGAAACGGACAACAGAGAAGATGTAGAACTCGAGCGGATGCAAGTGACGAACACGAGTGCAAATGCAATGCACATGATGACATGAGATGAAATGCATTACATGAACAAAAATGCAAAACGAGGAAAAACCCAACCACGGATGATATAACATATTGCATTGCCGAAAATGGCAAGAGTTGAAGGTACAATTATGGAATGTTACATCCGGGATGTTACAACTCTCCTCCACTACAAGTGGATCTCGTCCCGAGATCTAGGACTGAAAGAACTCCAGATATTCGGAACGGAGGTGATCCTCGCGCTCCCAAGTAGCTTCTCGGTCGGAATGGTGAGACCACTTAACTTTCAGGAACTTGATCGACTTGTTGCGATTTTTGCGCTCGGTTTCTTCAAGAATGGCAACGGGATGCTCATGATAAGACAAGTCCTCTTGGAGATCAATCTCTTCGAAGTTGATTGTGCGCTCGGGCGTCTTGAAGCACTTGCGAAGTTGAGACACGTGAAACACATTGTGCACATTTGAGAAGTTGGAAGGGAGCTCAAGTTGATAGGCAAGGTCGCCTCTTTTGCCAACAATCTTGAAAGGACCCACATATCTTGGGGCAAGCTTCTCTTTGATACCGAAGCGTTGAGTGCCTTTCATAGGAGAGACTCAGAGATAGACATGGTCTCCTATCTTGAAAGCTAAGTCACGGTGCTTGCTATCATAGTAACTCTTCTGGCGTGATTGCGCAGCTTTGAGATTTTCACGAATGACTTTACACATATCTTCAGCTTCTGTGATCAAGTCATTGCCAAGAAGTTGGCGTTCACCCGTCTCGGACCAGTTGAGAGGAGTACGACACTTTCTGTCATATAGAATTTCGAATGGGGCCTTGCCCGAACTTGCTTGGTAGCTGTTGTTGTAGGAGAACTCAGCATACGGGAGGCAATCTTCCCACTTCAAACCGAAAGAGATGACACAAGCTCTGAGCATATCTTCAAGGATTTGATTGACTCTTTCAACTTGGCCACTCGTTTGAGGATGAAAGGCCGTGCTGAAACGAATGTTGGTGCCCATGGCCTTCTGGAAGGAGTCTCAGAACTTGGAAGTGAAAATGCTTCCGCGATCTGAGGAGATCAATTGAGGAATCCCATGAAACGAGACAATTCTGGAGGTGTATAGCTCTGCCAACTGAGCTACAGTGATAGATTCTTTGACCGAAAGAAAATGAGCCACGTTTGTAAGCTTGTCAATGACAATGAAGATAGCATCATTCCCTCGCTTGGACTTGGGAAAGCCGGTGACAAAGTTCATTTCGATATGGTCGAGCTTCCACTCGGGAATAGGTAGAGGCTGGAGGAGTCCTGCCGGACGCTGGTGTTCTGCTTTCACTCTGCGGTAGACATCACATTCATTCACGAATTGAGCAATCTCTCACTTCATTCGTGTCCACCAGAACGTCTGCTTGAGGTCATGATACATCTTAGAACTGCCTGGATGGATGGAAAGAAGAGAATTGTGCACTTCGTTCATTATGACCTTCCTTAGATCACCCTTAGGAACCACTAGCCGGTCCTCGAAGAATAAGGTATCTTTGTCATCAATGCGATAGCACTTGTATTTGGATAAGCCCTTGGCAACACCATCTTTCACCTTCTTCACCATAGAATCAAGGAGTTGTGCCTCACGAATTCGGTCTTCCAAAGTTGGAGTGACTTGAAGGTTGGCAAGAAAGCCTTGAGGAACCACTTGGAGGTTGAGCTTGCGGAATGCTTCACAAAGATCCGGCTGGAATGGCTTGAGAATTAAGCTGTTGCAATAAGCCTTTCTGCTCAGCACATCTGTAATCACATTCGCCTTGCCTAGAGTATATTCAATGCTTGGATTGTACTCTTGGATCATCTCGACCCAACGAGTTTGCCGGAGGTTGAGGTTGGGTTGAGTGAAGATATATTTGAGGCTCTTGTGATCGGTGAAAATGTCCACTTGCCTGCCCAACAAGAGATGTCTCCACATTATTAAAGCGTGGATAACTACCGCCAACTCAAGATCGTGAGTGGGGTAGTTCCTTTCATTTGGCTTCAACTGGCAAGACATATAGGACACAACTTTCCTTTCTTGCATAAGAACAGCACCAAGACCTTGCAACGAAGCATCACAGAATACTTGGTAGGGCTTGGACTCATCAGGAGGAGTAAGGACCGGAGCTGTGACGAGTTTCTCTTTGAGAGTAATGAAGGCAACGTCACACTCAGGAGTCCAGGAGTATTTGACATTCTTCTGGAGGAGGTTGGACAGAGGCTTAGCAATTTTGGAGAAGTTCTCCACAAACCTTCTGCAATAGCTTGCAAGCCCGAGGAAACTGCGAAGCTGCTTGACGTTCTGAGGAGGCTCCCAAATGACAATTGAAGCAACCTTTTCTAGATTGACAGAAATGCCCTTGGCAGAGATGATGTGACCAAGATAAAGAACTTCATCAAGCCAAAATTCACATTTAGAGAACTTTGCGTAGAATTGATACTCTCTAAGCTTGTCGAGCACCAATCGCAAATGCTTAGCATGATCCTTTTTATTCTTGGAGAACACCAGGATATCATCGAGATACACCAGGACGAATTCATTGGTGTAGGGGTTGAAGATGAAGTTCATCATCCTTGAGAAGGTAGGAGGGGCATTGGCAAGCCCAAAATACATGACAGTATACTCATAAGAACCAAAGCTCGTTCTGAATGCTGTCTTTGGGATATCTTCTTCACGAATGTGAATCTGGTGATAACCCATACGGAGGTCAAGCTTGGAAAACACCTTTGCACCTTTGAGTTGCTCGAACAACTCATTGATATTGGGAAGTGGATATTTATTCTTGATTGTCTTCTTGTTCAATGGGCGGTAATCGACGCAAAGTCGTTCCGTGCCATCTTTCTTCTGGACAAAGAGAACACCACATCCCCAAGGAGACGAACTTGGTCTGATCAAACCCAGACGTTCTTGTTCATCGAGTTGTTTCTTCAATTCTTTCAGCTCTTCTGGCCCAAGCTTGTTGGGGCGCTTCTAAACGGGTTCTGTACCGGGCTCAAGGTCAATAACAAACTCAACTGGCCGGTGAGGAGGCATACCCGGAAGCTCTTCTGGAAAGACATCTTGATACTCACAAACAACTGGAATTTAAGAAATAGCGTTGATCTCGCCTTTCTCATTGAGAGAGAACAACCGAATGGTGTCATCATGAGCCACAAAGATAATCACTTCCTCAGACGGATGAGTCAATTTAACCTCCTTTTCAGCACAATCGAGAGAAGCCTTGTGCTTGGAGAGCCAATTCATACCAAGAATGAGGTCAATATCAGAATTGCCGAGAACCATAGGGGAAGCCAGAAATGCATAATTGCCCATCTTGATGGTGACATCCGGAACCACCAAACTAGAGCTCAACCGTTTACCCGGAGAAACAATATCCATGGGTTTACCCAAATGTGAAGAGATGAATTCATGCTTGGGAAAAAATGGTGTTGACATGAAACAATGCGATGCACCAGTATTGAATAAAACTTTTGCAGGGAAAGAGTTAACTGGAAGATTACCCATGATCACATCTGAAGAATCCTCTGCTTGAGCTGCATTCAACATGTTCACCTTTGCATGCTTTGGATTATGCTTGACAACTGCATTGCTTGCTGACCTGACAGGAGGAGGAGGCGGAAGGCGCCTCTGGTTGGTGCACTTGTTGGAGTAGTGTCCTTTCATACCACACTTGTGACAAGTGACCTCTGAAAGTGGACAGAAAGGTGGAGGAGGACCGCCTGTCCTTGGATCCTGAGACTGAGACTTGTTCTGATAGCTTGGGTTGGGTGGGTGGGAAGATCCACGACCACCTGACAGCTTCTGCTAACAGGGCGGACGAAACGGAGGAGGTGGAGGAAGCCAAAACTTCTGGTGCTTTGAGACCACTTGAGAGGAAGAAGACGAGTGGACTGCATCCCTGAGTCTCTTCTTGGAAGCTTCACACTTGAGCTGAGCTGCTTCTTGTTTTAGAGTCATGTTATAGAACTGATCGAACTGAGTAGGCTCCACAAGAACAAGAGCTAACTGAAGGTCCTCTCTGTGGCCACCCCTGAAGTAGTAGATCATATTCTTCTCATCTGGAACATCTTGCCTTGCATAGCGAGCAAGATTCTGAAACTTGATGTTATATTGATAGACAGACATGTTGCCTTGCTTGAGATTGCGGAATTGCTCACGCACGCTCTCGACAACACTTGTTGGAATATGATGAGCACGGAAGTCGCGGCAGAAGTCGGTCCAGCTAATCACTCGACCCCCTCTGCAGTCTTTGTACTGCTGCCACCAATCTGCTGCTTGGTCCTTGAGCTGGAAGGAAGCGAACTTGACGTAGTCCTCAGGTCTGACATTGCTGCACTCGAAATGCTTGTTGATGTCCACGAGCCAATCGTCGGCGTCCATGGCCTCAACACAAGCGCTGAACGTCTTTGGCTGATTCGCGAGGAACTGGCTGAGTGTAGCAAACTGAGGCCGATTGCTGAGATGCCCTTGGCCTTGATTCCCTTGGTTGCCTTGGCCTTGGCTGCGCTCTTGCATGAGCTAAATCAGCATCTGAGTATTGGCGTTGGTGGCTGCCATCAAAGCTTGCCATGGCTCCAGAGGCGGAGGAGGAGGCGGAGGGTTCGACTGCTCTCCTTCACCACGTTCCGGATGCAGACGCGTTGGGGGAGCCGTCCTGAAGAAGATGACATCCGTTATAACCACCATAGCAATGATAGATAAGCTGAATCAAAGGCTAGACATGTGCAATGTAGTCTTCACAATGAGCATCCGAACAGAGAGATTAAACGAATGCATTCCAAAGTTAATATGATACAACCATTTGAATAAGAAGCCACTTGGAACGATTGGATTAACAAAGCAAGGTATCAGCTGGATACAAACATATGATAGAGATTTCGCCCAACGTGTTCGCGATGAGGCCCCACGGGCACGACATACAGTGGACGTCACAAATGACAAACAAGACATCCCCGAATCGGCATAGCCAAGGATTCTTTAAGACGCCTCCCGACCACTGTAAATCGACCATGAAAAACGAACCACTAGACGTTGGACCCCAATCTCAACTCATAGATTTGTCGGAAAGGATTCCTAGGTACTACTTGAATTCCCACCTATTAACTCCCGAAACTTTCTGATTATGCAATTTGGTGTTGGGGATATAGGGAGGCACAAATATCTCAAACAACTAACAAGCCCTACACTCCAACTGTATCCATCCATCAACACATAACCAAGAAACCTTCGGAAATCGTGTACCTCAGACCTTCGAAAACATCCGATATACTAGCTGTGGCAATACATCTGATTGCTCTCCCCAGTACTGGGTGTCATCAAACTACTCTCACCACAAAGAGTATAGAAGCGTTTTCGATGTCGGCGTCCTCTGGTATTCCAGAACTGAAACGATAAACACTGTGACGAAAACACCTTGGAGCTCAACTCCCCGGGACACTGCCACAACCCCTAAATGTCAGGAGGCACCAAGACAGAATCCTCGTCACAATGATATCGGAACGATTCCACAATACCCGCGTGATCCTAAATTTTTTTTGAGTGAAAAAGGATAGAAGAGTGAGGAAAACACCTACGTCACGAGTCCTTACCAGAGCAACGAAGGGGATAAGGAGTAAAAAGAGTTCCTACTCTCCGATATAACTAAGACTCAAAAAAGTTTTGTTCTAGACTCGTCAGCGGTTCGATCAAGCAGGGGCTCCTATAGTCGGTATGGCTCTGGATACCAACTTGTAACGCCCAAGATGTAATTCTATCCCAATCACGTGATGAACTCATGATTGGGGCACAATCGCATTTCGAACGTGTAGCAAGGTGGCATACAAATTCATACAACCAAGTGAATAGATAGAATACGAGATCCAGGCAACACTTGCCCCAGAATAGCATAAATATGACAATCATCCATACATATAATAGTATCCGACTACGGACTAGATAGAAAAGGAAAACCACCCTGCTACTAGGCCCACGGATACTCCGACTAGGTCCTCGTCAATATGTATGTAACATAGAAACGACCACGATCCTCGTCAAACTCCCACTGAAGCTCATTGGCATCTCCTGCATCAGACTCAACGGTACCTGCAACTATGTTTGTAGTATTCTGTGAGCCACGGGGACTCAGCAATCATATCACCCACGGTGGTGGAGTTGCAGCAAGCACTAAGCATAAATATGGTGGCTATCTTACGAATACCAGAATAAGATGAGAAGCTATGCAAATGGTCGTAAACTAGTAATGATCAAGAAGTGATCCTGAACTACTTACATTCAAGCATAACCCCACCGTGTTCCCTTCACGAACTTCGTCGAAAAGAGACCATCATGGTTACACACGGTGTTGGTGTATTTTAAAGAGTTTAGTGTCAGGTTCACTACAACCGGATATTAAAAACTCCCATCTACCACATAACCGTGGGCACTGCTTTCGAAAGATTAAACCCTACAGGGGGTGTCCCAACTTAGCCCATGACAAGCTCTCATGATCAACGGAGGAAAATCCTCCTCCCGGAACAACCCAATCAAGCTCGAAATCCCGGTTCACAAGACATTTCGACAATGGTAAAACAAAACCAGCAAGACCTCCTGACGTGTCGACACCCTGATAGTAGCCGCGCGTATCTCGTCTCAGGCCACGATCAGATGGGTCAAGCTATGAGTAAAACTAGACCTCGAGTTTCCCCGTGGTGGCCCCGCAGGCTGCCCGGTTTGGACCAACACTCATGAGGAGCACTGGCCCGGGTTGTTGATTAAAAATCCTCGGGTTAATTACTCTTTATGCAAGTTTTAGTTGTTATTAGGAAAATGGTAAAACCAAAGTTGGGCCTTGCTGGAAGAGTTTTATTCAAAGCTAACTGTCAAGGGGGGCCCATAAATACCGACCGTCTTAGGAACGCAAAATCAAGGAACATAACACCGGTATGACGGAAACTAGGGCGGCAAGAGTGGAACAAAACACCAAGCAAAAAGCCAAGCCTTCCACCCTTTGCCAAGTATATAGATGCATTAATGAAATAAGAGATATTGTGATATCCCAACATATCCATGTCACAACAGGGGACAACCTGCACTGCTCCTGCAACTAGCAACGCTATAAGAGGGGCTGAGCAAAAGCGGTAACATAGCCAAACAACGGTTTGCTCGGAAGGTGGGTTAGAAGCTTGACATGGCAATATGGGAGGCTTGATAAACAAGTGGTAGGTAGCACGACATAGCGATAGAACGAACAACTAGCAAGCAAAGATAGAAGTGATATCGGGGTAATGATCATCTTGCTTGAAATGTCCTCAGTGGGAACGAAAGCTTGCTCCTCGTGAACGTACTCGACAGGGTCCTCGTTCATGAACTCATCTCCCGGCTCTACCCAAAGCAAGAACAGAAACAACAGAAAAACAATCAATCACGGTGCAATGCGCAAGTAACATGATGCAAGACATGTCATGGAATACAAGATATGATGTGCAACGCATATGGGTGCTCCATAAGGGGAAATGATGAACATGGCACCATCTTGGTAATCCAAGCATGCCACTGGATAGATTGGAAGATTTCGGTCGAAATCGATATAAAGATCACGAGGAACGGATGCACACGATTCAAACGGTGAGCAAAACAATAACAATGCTAAAGTGAGATTAACAGCAACATAGCACTTAAGATGCAACATTAATATACGTTACAGGACTCCAACATGAAAACATAATACATGGCTGTGAAGTACATGTAGAGCACTACAAAACATGATTACTGAGCTACTGCTAGAAACCAATAGAACATGTTCAAAACATCATGGCAATATTGCAAATGATAACAGCTTCTCAGACTTGGTGAAATTTACTGGACATGGCAGAAACAGCATTAAGTAGGCATGTTTACAAGCTTGGTTAACTCACCAAAAAGAATATCATGGCATAAGAACACAACCAACAGTAAGAAGGCATATTTGTGCAGCTACTCATGTCAATAACATGGCCATAAGAGGCATAGATCACAAGCTATTCACATGGCAAGAATGAACTTACTGATAACAGGCTGACAGAAACATTATTTAGCAATTTGAGAGAATTATAATAATAACCTACAATAGGGTATAAATTCAAAAAAGGGTATGGATGGATATAAAATAACATGAACTACAAAACATGCTTAATGTGCATCTCCAGATTATGCATGGATTCACTAGTAGCATCAAGTAAACATGGCATCATAATATAACAGATTCAGACGTGGCAGAAATCAGTCTGAAATCAGCAATAGCAAGTACCCCACTTTGCAAGCTCGTGCTAGTCTCCACAGGGTATATCAAAATAAATTAATTGCACCACTGCAAATATGGCATGATTATGCTCCTAAAACATGTTGGAATGATGCCCAAAAGAAAATCACACAAAATGTTATGAAAGACAAATAGGCAAGTTACAGCAGTTTTCAGCAGTTTATATCACTTAGCACTTTTGCAATGATGATAATGGCATCAAGCTGGACAGAAAATGCATGAAAACAACACCATCTTGCAGAGCATTCAGAGATGAACGTTTTGACATATCATGCATACAAAACGGAGCCACATGCACAAAGTTACAAGCATCATAATATGCACACATAATATGAAATCTCAGGGATGGATGAAAAGTCAACCTCGGAGTGGACGGGTCGGAATCAACGGATCGGGTGCGGATCGGGCGCGGACGTGGAGGTCGACGCCAGCGAGCTCTGAGCTCCGGCGAGTTGGCGGACGGCGGTGAAGGGTCCTGGGGCCCCAGATCCGGCGAGTCTTGGTAGGATCTGGGCGCCGGAGACGAGGTGGCGGCGCGGGGACGATGGCGAAGGCGCGGCTCCGGCGAGCGGCGTCGGGCGATGGCGCGGCGAAGCGTGAGGCAGGCGGCGCAGCGTGTGGCGTCGGTGGTGGTCGGCGGCGGCGCGGGCGAGCAAGGCAGCGGCGGCGCTGCTCGGTGGCGCTTGGGCGCGGGCGTGCGGCGGCGGAGGGATTCGGGCCGCGCGGGCCCTACTCGGGCCCCGCAGGCCGGCGGCGAAGTGGGCAGGGGGGCGACACATGGCGCGATGGGGTTGGCGCGGGAGGTGGCGGTGGACGCGTCTGGCGCGGGTGGACTTGTTCGGCGGCGCGAGGGGGAGGGGAGCTAGGGTTTGCCCGAAAAATTAGGAGGGGGAGGCTTATTTATAGGTAGAGGGAGCTAGGAGAGGGCTATGGAGGTGTGGTTTTCGCCCACACGATCGTGATCCAATGGCGAAGAGCATGGAGGGGGTTTAGATGGGCTAGTGGGCTATTGTGGAGGGGTGCTGGGCTGAAAAGGGAGAGGGGTCTGGCGGTTAACGCGGTTAACCGTTGGGGCATCAAACGACCTCCAAATGGAACGAAATTTGACAGGCGGTCTACCGGTAATGTACCAAGACCACTTGTCAACTCTCGGCCCATTCCGAGAACCTTTTTCTCCCGCTCATAAAACAAGATCTGGGAGGTGCGGCGCGTGCGTGTGAGAGTGTCGGATTCCGAAACGGACAATAGAGAAGATGTAGAACTCGAGCGGATGCAAGTGACGAACACGAATGCAAATGCAATGCACATGATGACATGAGATGAAATTTATTACATGAAAAAAAATGCAAAACGAGGAAAAACCCAACCACGGATGATATAACATATTGCATTGCCGAAAATGGCAAGAGTTGGAGGTACAATTATGGAATGTTACATCCGGGACGTTACAGAGCTGCACCCTCCCGCTGAACTCCCAGTCTTTGCGGTCGAGGCATGCGCTCCCATCGACGGGGAGGTGCCGCTAGTCCTTGTTGCCGAGCCCCAGGCTCCAACTAGGGCGCGGCACATTGTTCATTTCCTCCAAACAGGAGAACTTTTCGAAGAGTAAGAAGAAGCTGAAAGAGTAGCCCGGAGGGCCAGTATGTATCAGTTCGTTGACGACACGCTATACAGAAGAAGGCCCAACGGTGTGAAATTGAAGTGCATTTGCTGGGGAAAAGAAAAGAAACTACTGGCTGAGATACACAAGGGTATGTGTGGCTCCCACATCGAATCAAGGGCCTTGGTTGGGAAAGCTTTCCGACAAGGCTTCTACTGACTCACAGCCCTCCAAGATGCAATTGAGCTAGTCACCAAGTGTGAAGCCTGGCAGTTCCACTCCAAGAATATCCATCTGCCTGCTCAAGCTCTCCAAACAATCCCTTTGTCGTGGCCATTTTCGGTCTGGGGGCTCGACATCTTGGGCCCCTTCCCCCATGCTACCGGGGGCTTTGAATTCTTGTTCGTCGCAATCGACAAGTTTACAAAGTGGCCGGAAGTAGAGCCCGTGAGAAAGGTGACCACGCAGTCAGCTATCAAGTTGTTGAAAGGATTGGTGTGCCGCTTCGGGGTACCTGCCCGAATCATCACCGACAATGGCACCCAATTCACAAGCCGCTCCTTCATACAATATGTTCATGCCCTCGGAAGCAAGATCTCATTTGCCTCTTGGCCCATCCCAGAAGTAACGGGCAAGCTGAGAGGGCGAACGCTGAAGTGCTGCGAGGTATTAAGACAAGAACATTTGATCGGCTGCAGAAGTGCGGCGGGCGATGGATCGACGAGCTGCCGGTGGTTGTTTGGTCCCTCCGTACGACACCAAATCGAGCTATCGGGCAGACTCCCTTCTCCCTAGTCTATGGGGCAGAAGCAGTTATCCCCACAGAACTCATATTCGGGTCTCCTCGAGTGCTTGCCTACGATGAAGTAGTGCAGGAACAGCACCGGCGTGACGACGCTGTGCTACTTGAGGAGAACTGTCTCCGGGCTGCTACGCGTGTTGCACGCTACCAGCAAACCCTGCGTCGCTATCATAACCGTAGGGTTCATGCCCAGAGTTTTGAGGAAGGCGACCTTGTCCTTAGGCGTGTTCAGTCCGCCAAGGGTGCAAACAAGTTGACGCCAAAGTGGGAAGGCCCTTACCGGGTAGTACGAGTCACCAGACCTGGCGCAGTCCGTCTGGAGACCGGAGATGGCATTCAATTGCAAAACTCATGGAACATTGAGCATCTCCGTAAGTGCTACTCGTAAGGCGCGACTGTCAGGCCCTGCCCGGCAGCCACCCTTTTGTACAAGCTTTGCCGAAGTTGCATGTAACCCTTTGTACAAAGCCAGGCGCAGACCCTGAGCAACAGAGAAATAAACGAAGCACTGGGGGCCCCCCGAAACTTGCATGCATGCATAAGCATATCATGAGCATAGCATGATCATGTAGATGAGGTCGCATGTGGCATTGTCTTCGTCTTCACTAAGTTGAAGGGTTCTTGCCGTGGACTTGATCCCGAAGAGAAGAAATGAAGACGAGCCTACGTGACGATCCCCGACAGACCAAACAAATAAGTTCCTTCTTATCCATACTTGTTCTGTAATTTGAAAACTTGTGCATATGAAAACCCCGCCACCTTAGAAACATAGATGCTCCTACCCTTTGACTCGAACGCTGCTTCGGTCAGGGTGGTCGCAGTGGCCTTTGGCGAAAAGGTTCGGCGGGGGGCTGGTCCCTTTTTACGGATTTTTGCCCGGTAGGCCTAGCCCCGCGACAACAAACTAAGGGCACAGGCAGGATAGCTTGCAGGGAAACTTATTTACTTAAATGTATAGAGGCATTTCACCTCTGCATGGATATGGTACATGCACAAGTGCCCGGCAAAGCTTGTCTTTTTCATTTGATAAGCAAGTACAGATCTTGCAAAACACAAACATGGATAAAGAAGTTTACATTATTTAGACTAAAGTTTGGCCGATGCCTGCACATTTTAAACTGAAAAAAGATAAGTGCCCCGTAATCCCTTTCTTGTCCCTCTCCTCCTAGGCACTACGGTGGGAAGAGAAGAGGGCAAAAGGAGTGCCTGAGCGAAAGCCTAGCCCGATCCCGTCAGGACTTGCTGGACGCAGCCTGACAAGATCGAGAGTGGTGAGGCTGCGAAGGAGAGGGGCGGAAGGAGCAGCTCAGCGGTGCCCTGGTCACCACCTCCAGGACCAGCAAGAAGCCCCAGCGCAAGCACCGGCAGGGGAAACTGCCAGAGCTCAGCTGGAAGACTGCTAGAGGAGGTGAAGGCACCAAGAGAGCGACCCCTCCCCCGGCAACCGTCCTAAAGAGGCCAGTGATGATGGTGCCGAGGAGGGAGGGGATGAGTGGAAAGACGAGGCAGCGGGCCGACAATACAAGACGAAGGTGTCGGTGCCATCGTACTCCGACCTGACAGCCTGCCACCCGCCTTCTCTGTCTTCCCTCGTTCTTTCTTCATCACCACCACTCTGGGAGGACGCTAGCCCCTTGGGCCGACACCTCCCCCGGAGAAGCAGCAGGCGACGGTGGCGTTCGAGGCGTGCAAGCGGCACCGCTCCCCACCTTGGGGGGCAGGAAGGTGCCACCGTCTTTAGCGTTCGCCCCGACTCTGCCCGAAGGAACAACACTAGGATTACCGAGGATCCCGAGTGCTGCACCCCAGACAAGCACCGGAACCCCCAAGGGCCCCGTCATCAGGGCAACAAGCCTTGGCGACCTACAACGAGGGCTGGCATTCCTCACCGGACAGCCGGCTCATGTGAGGGAGGCGAGCGTTTCACCATTTTAGAGAAGCGCGACACCTCCCACACCACGGGCGACTCGACACCCACATCCTCGACCATTGCATCCCTTTCGGCCCCGGACCAGACTCTCCCCCCGGGCGTTTACACAAGCGTTCGGCATCATCGACCCTAAGCTAGAGCCCGGGCCTTGCCCCAGCCTCCCCACCTCAACATAACAGAGAAGGAAGCAAGGAAGAGAAGAAGAAGGGTGTGTGGATGAGCACTTCCACTCCCCCTCACCCCCTCTTTTATAGACGGGCTGAGGCTGGGGGCTAATCCCTCGGTGGGTAACTGCCACCCCTCTCCATCAACCCAGGAAGATCGAGCCCCTACCATGACGCTCTCTCCCGCACCACGCGCCTCCGTTACCTACCCCACTCAATGCATGCAGCATACATGGCAAGGGATAAGAACGTGGTGGGAAGAGTGAATTGGTAGTTACTCACCCGTGCATTAAAGTCATTCACGGGCCATTACAGGGATGGCCCCACTACAATTGGCGTTACACGACGCGCAGAAAAACCGAAAACTGACTCAAGCTCAAATTAATGAAGAAGCAAAGAAGATCTCAAAGGGTGAGCTACCGCAGCCTCCCCGCCTGTGTACTGGACAGGGCCTACCCCAACGATGCTTGGCAGCGCGTTCAGGCCAGGCCCGGGGGCTCCTGTCGGTGTAACAAACCCCAGGTGTGTTGCTCATACTGTACACAGGCTCGAGAACAAGGTTGCAGCATCCATGACAAGACCAAGCAGAAGAGACCAGCTCTTTGAGAAATCAAAGGGCGGATCAAGAAGTTCAAGGCCAACCAAAGGACCAAGATACCACTAAGTTAGAACCTCCCTTGCCGGGCAGGCGAGCCTGGCGGGGACGAGGTTGCCCCGAAGACAAGTCTCGAGATTGCCCCGGCAGGCTTGCCGGGGACACCGAGGGTGGATTACCCCGCCAAGATTCCACCGCACCACCTCACAGCAACGCCAGTCATCGATCGGTGCGGTGTCGAGCCCCCAGGTGACTAAGTGGTTGTTATTTGGCACGTGGCAGCCACTTCCGAAGGAAATCAAGTCCAAATGACACCTGTCCAGGGATGTGTCACGCAGGCAGGCGAGAAGGTGGCCGAACGGCACGGCAAGGCTTGCCGGGCTACGCTACGATGTGACACTAAGTGGCGCATTTAATGCGTTATGTCCTGTCTGCAAAGTTAGGTATGATAGCACTGTTTGATATCTAATCAGTATGCAATGACTGATTTGCCATTCTGGTGACCCCTTGATCTATAAAAGGAGGGCCATGGCAACCTTAGAAAGGATTCGGACCCTTGTACACTCATACACGCGTAGTTGCTCTCGCCCAGAGGAGACCCTGCCGGGCTAGAGCGCTGCATCTCCACCTCGGTCCTGTCATCAATCCACCAAAGCAGGAGTAGGGTTTTACGCCCCGCGGCGGCCCGAACTTGGGTAAAAACTGCCTGTGTGATCACTGTCGTGCTGCTCCGCGCCCTCCGCTCTTTGTGCAATGCGTCCTTCCCCACTGCCGAACCACAAGGGGCCGATGGCCCCATAGGTGGCCATGTATTCCCATGACAGGCACCGTAAATAATAAGGATGACCTCGCTGGAGACGCAGCCAACGAACATCATCAGGATGACCCCGCGGGGCAGGAGGACCCGCTCAATCCAGAAAACCCCAACGACTCCAAGGATAGCAACTACCTCCCACTCTCTGAAGAGGAGGTCAGTCTCGGGGATGATGATTTCATTGTCCCCGAAGACCCTCTGGAGCAGGAACGGTTCAAGCGGAGGCTTTTAGCCACCGCCCATAGCCTAAAGAAACAACAACGCAAAATCAAGGCCGAACAGGACACCCTCAATGACCGATGGACTAAAGTCCTAGCTACGGAAGAAGGGTATGGCCGCGAACAGCCAACCAAAAGTTATCCCAAGCAAAGACTACTGCCGCAGTTCGACGACGAGGCCTTAGAGCCAACACGTCCAACATACACAAGCGCCGAACAGCCGGACCGCCCCCCTAGAGGGCAGGACACAGAAGCTGACGACGTTGAACACCTAGCCGCCCCATCAAGTGCGGCCCACTTACGAGTACGACCTCTGCCATGACCTAGACGCTCGAGGAGGCCATACCAGGTCCATCTATGGATCCAGAGAAGACCCGCCCGCTTACCGGGAAGGATACTACAATCGGCTAAACCAAAACGATAGAATCCGGGAGCAGCAGCAGATTTGGAGGGCCGAAGACCTCCGACGCGATGTAGCCCGAGTTCGGGGCACCGCACACCCCTTGTGCTTCACAGAGAGGGTAATGCAACACCAATTCCCGGAAGGCTTTAAGCCTGTGAACTTCGAATCATACGACGGAACCACAGATCCAGCCGTATGGATAAAGGATTTCCTCCTCCACATCCACATGTCACAAGGAGATGACCTCCACGTCATTAAATATTTGCCGCTAAAGCTTAAAGGTCCAGCTTGACACTGGTTGAACAGCCTTCTCGAAGACTCTATAGGCTGCTGGGAAGAGCTTGAGGACGCCTTTCGAGCAAACTTTCTGGGCACCTATGTCCGGCCTACAGATGTTGATGACCTAAATTGCATCACACAACAGCCCGGAGAATCTGCCCGACAATTTTGGAATCGATTCCTGACCAAGAAAAACTAGATTGTCGACTCTCTGGATGCCGAAGCCTTGGCCGCCTTCAAGCATAGTGTCAAGGACGAATGGCTCGTAAGGCAGATCGGCCAGGACAAACCAAGAACAATGGTAGCCCATACTTCCCTCATGACCCGCTTTTGCGCGGGCGAAGACAGTTGGCTCACTGGCAAAAACACCAACCCCGACACACCCGGTACCTTAGAGGTTCGGGACGGAAATGGAAAGCCCCGACGCAGCAAGAATAAATGTCGCCACAATGACGGCGAGGGCGAGGATATGGCAGCAAATGCCGGATTCTGAAACCAGAAGTCCGGACCCCGAAAGAAAGCCCCTAAAGGCAATAGTGATGGCCTATCTAGACTGGACACAATTCTGGACAGGCCTTGTCAGATCCATGGGACATCAGAGAAGCCCACCAACCACACCAACCGAAACTGTTGGGTCATCAAATAGGCTGGCAAGCTCACAGCCGAAGACTTGGGCAAAAGCCCATGAAGCGAGGACGATGATGAGCCCCGCAGGCCAAATAGTGGAGGCCAGAAACCCTTCCCTTCCGAGGTCAAGACGGTAAACATGATCTATGCAACCCACATACCAAAGAAGGAGAGGAAGCGAGCGCTATGAAACATGTATTCCGTCGAGCCAGTAGCGCGGAAGTTCAATCCATGGTCAGCTTGCCCGATCACGTTCGATCGTAGGGACCATCCGACCAGCATACGCCATGTAGGGGCCATATCCTTAGTGCTCGACCCCATCATCGATGGATTCCACCTCGCTAGAGTCCTCATGGACGGAGGTAGCAGCCTCAATCTGATATACGAAGATATAGTGAGGAAAATGGGGATCGATCCGTCAAGGATCAAACCCAGTAACACCACCTTTAAGCGGGTCATTCCGGGAGTGGAGGCCCGCTGCACAGACACTTCTTGAAGTAGTGTTCGGATCTCCGGATAACTTTCGAAGCGAGGACTTGATCTTTGACATCGCACCTTTTCGCAGCGGCTATCACGCCCTCCTCGGCCGAACAACATTCTCCAAATTCAATGCCGTTCCACATTACGCGTACCTCAAGTTGAAGATTCCTGGTCCTTCGGGCATCATAACTATCAACGGCAACATAGAACGCTCACTTCGAACCGAAGAGCACACTGCGGCCCTAGCGGCCGAAGACCAAACCGGCCCATACAGGCCCGGATGCCAACCCGCCGTAAAGGCCGGCGACAATAGTAAATGGGTTCGAACCCGTTCCCCATCATGGGAACCCGCACGCGTTCGCCGCAAATAGGGATACGTGCCCCACGGCACGCCCACATTCTTTGTGCTCCACGTGCCTCGTCAGCACAATTTCGCACTCAAAATACCATGGGCAGCCGTGACACATATATCAACAAATCCGAAGTATATGTTCGGCTAAACCGAACTTCGGAACTACCTCGTCTTTGGACGACCTGGGGGCCAATGCCGGAAAACCCCCCAAGCATAAAGCTCCATCGACATGATCCTCACCCCCCAAGACCGATCAAAGGTCCCAACCCCCACTAACCCAGAATCAAAGGCGCAGACGTGCAGCAGGGCAAAGTGAAGGCTTCAACTCTTTTATTCTGTAAAACTCTTTTATTTTTAATAATGCCTTAGCAGTTCGAATTGTACGGTTAGACGACTTGATCTTACGAGAAATAATAAAAGCGCCCTTTATGGTGTTTGGATATCCGCATCTTGCGATTTTCTATCTCCTTCCTGATTCTCCACTCGCTCTTCGAACAGTCCGGCATGAAAATATATTAACTAGCCAAGAGCTCGATTTATATATTAGCTTAATATCTTTAAGTCCGGCACCGCCTTCCGCTAGGTGTTCGGCGTCTCGGATATTGCATTATATGCATCAGTTCCGAAATATGTCTTGGGTCAATAGTTGGGTTGCTCGGCTCCTGTGCTTGCCTCTTATGTTCCGCACGTTCGGCTAAGAGGGCAAAGGGAGAACCCCTGCGATTGTACTTCCGGTTTGCCCGGTCAAGTACCTCAGGAGGAGAAAGCCGAAAATTGACCGTCATAGTAAGCACGAACTGGTCAGCGATCCGATGACGAGGTTTGACTCCAAAAATCATTGGCGATTTCGCCATGTCACACGAAGGGTTCGTCTTAACACAAACCATGTGATCGGAAGGGTAGGTGTTGATCCCCAAGTACATCACAATACATCGGGGGCTAGTCCTTAGCCCCCACCGTCAAGCTCCTACGGCTAAGTGAAAGCAATAAAACCGAATAGTCCGATTGCTTGGTTTCGCTCACGCACTACCGCCTCCGGGTACCAAGACGTTGGCTAAGGGTAACAGTGCGGAGACAAAACACCCCTCGTGATATTCACTTGGGGGCTGAAGCCGATGACTGGTAGCTTTCAGACTAAACATACAGCCGCACAGGAGTCAAAATCAAATCATGACAATATAGAAAAGTCAGGTGGACGCATAATAAATCATAAGGTCCACTTGGTACAAACTTAATACAATCACTCAAGCATTACATCTTTTGAACACTGGCACTCTATCGCCCGCGTGCTAGTCATCACCTGTGCAAAGTATTGCTCAGGGCGGCGATGCTCCTTTCCCTTGGGCGGAGGACCAGTGGCCATGTCCATTGGATTAATCTTTGGCCAATGCACCATGGTCTTCGCAAATGCAAGCCTCGCCCCCTCAAGGCACGTCGACCGCTTTACGGCGTCAATCCGGAGCGGCGCCTCCCGCAGCTTCTGCACAAGGCCGAAGTAGGTGTCCGGAATGGGCTCGGCAAGCCACAGACTGTCACAGAGGTCCTTCACGACCAGCTCGGACATCCGATGCATCTCCATGAGCTGCTTCATTTGATCGCTAAGGTGGGGAGGACGCTCAGAATCCAGAAACTGTGACCAGAAGAGCCACTGTGTGGAGTCCTCCTCGAGAGTAGCGTAGTGCTTCGCTGCGGCCGCCACATTCTTCGGAAGTTTGGCAAAGACGCCTGTAGAGCGCCAGACCCGCGTCATCAGAGCAAACCTGTTGCCTCCGAATACACTCTGCAGTAAGTATTTCTTACCAATAGCAATTTGCCCGACTTGGCGGAGCTCTTCCTGGACACCTCGCGCATTGGTCCTTGCCTCCTAGAGCTCCCTCTCTGCCTTGGATAGCCGGAGGGATCGCTCCTCCTGCTCCTTCTCAAGGGCCTCCAGCTTCTTGGCGGCATCCTGGAACTCCACTTGGACTTTGGTTACTCGAGCCTCGTGCTGCTCGGTAATAAGCTTGGCCTTCTCAAGCTCTGCCACCGCCTTCTCAGCGGCCGTTTTCTTCACGGCCGCCTCTGCCTCTACTTTCCTTAGGGCCTCCCTCCAGCCCTCGACCTCGGCAGCGGCAGCTCCAGGATCATCACGATAAAGGATTAGCACACAGTCCTGATCGTCAATATCCGGCATCAAGCAAATACGCATCTTATCACAGGGCTTACCTTGCGCCTCATCAAGCCATTTGTTGACAAGGCCAAGCTCTTTATCGGAAAGCTTGAGCTTCCGATCCATTTCCTCCAGTGCCGCGGCATTAGCAGCCGCGGCCATGGAAGATGCCTGCGTCAGCAAAGGAAATGTCGAGATTATTACTCGGCCTACCAAATTTGATCCTCTGCAGGCTTCTCCGAAGTCCTTGCAGAGCCCCGGGGGCTGGTAGGTACACGGCCTACCCAAACTAAAGATTACAACCGCTCTATGAGAAAGGAGCATTACTTGACTTACCTCAAAGCCTGTCAGAAGGCCTTGGACAGCATCGTTCAGTCCGGATTGGACAGACCGAACACCTTGCATGATAGCACTCATAAGAGTGCGGTGCCCATCAACGATGGTGGAATTGTTCACCAACTCCTCCAGCGCATCCGGCCAGCTAGCCGCCGCCCGTTTGGAGGTGTTCAGCGCTGGCGTCGGCTCCCCAACCCCTTCTCCACCAGAAGGGGGAGCCTGTGTCGTCAAGGGCCTTGGGGGCTCGGGACCGGACGGCGGAAGGGGTCTGGATGGTCCGGACTCCCTCCCCATGGTAGCCAGGAGGGATGCATCCCCCAGGTCTTCAATCACTGAGGCGTTGGCCTCGGCCATGGTGGCATCGACCTCCTCCCCCATGTTCAAAGGAGGAGGGAACTTTCGTGACACCACCTCCCCAGCTTCTTCGGGGATTAGAGGGGGTGCCGAGCATGAGCCACTGTCCGCCAGTTCGGCGGGCAGGGACGTCCCCAAAGAGGTCTCCTTGGTAGGATGGCCACGCGGAGGGCTGTACCATTAGAAAAACAATCAATCCGCGAACTACTAAAAGAATAAAGAAATTGAAAATGTCGCAATATGTACCTGGCCGCTTGGAGCTTGACCCTGGGTTCCTTCTCTGGAACCTTTTCGGACGCTTCGGACTCCTTGTCGGAGTCCGAGCTGTCAGACAGGACCAGCTTGGGCCGGCACTGCCTCTTTCGGGCCTGCGGAGGTTGAACGTCCTCGACATCGCTGGATGTTGCCCTCTTCTTAGAGTGCGAGGAGGCGCTTTCCTCCTCGTCCTCGTCCCCATCCTGTGCGGACTAGGCCGTGGTGTCTCCGGACCTGCTGCCCGAACGGGCTTTGCGACGGAGGCCCTCTCGGGCCTCCGGCACCTTCGTCTTCTTGCCCTTCTTGTCAGGCGCCTTGTAGGGCACCACAACCAACAGCTTCTCGAGCTGCTCGAATCGGGGGCCCTCTGGCAGTGGCGCTAGGCCACTGATCTTCTTGGCCTTGGCAAGCCAGCCCTGCAAAATCCACATAAAGATGTTCGTATCAAATTGTGTGGCGCTTATATTCAAATTTATGATAATACAAGTATCACTCACCTTCCTCGGAGGGTTCGCGGCATTGATGCCGATGTCCTCCCCCTCGACCGACCACTCCTTCTGCGGTTTGAATAGCAGACTCCACACTTTCTTGTGGGTCATGCCGAAGAGGTGCTGCACGGTGGCCAGATCTTCGGGGTCATACTCCCACATTGGCTTGGCCCTCTCCTGGTAGGGGAGGAATCGGCGATGGTGCATGACCTAAATCACATCGACCAGCTTCACGCCGGTCTCCATGACGCTGACGACGCACTTCTGCAGCGCCTTCAAATCGTCAGCGGATCCCCAGTCCGGGCTCTTGTTGATCCATGAGGCCAACCTGGTAGCGGGTCCGGATCTGAATGCGTGTGACACCCTGATTTTCGCAACCTTTTTCTTTTTAAACTTTTCTTGGTTTTATTTGAATTTGAATGGTTTTGAACCCTTTTCATTTGGACTAGGACATTTTTGAATTCTTTCCAAGTGATCCAAAGTCTCATCACCTTGCCAAAACTTTGCCAAGTATCCCAAGGACCCAAATCCCAATTTGAATCATTTTCAATAACTCTTTTCTTTTATTTGGGAAATTAGGGCATTACTATGGGTTGTGAAGCAACCTATAGCTATAGTGCTTCGAAAATTCTCAAATAATTATCTAAAATTCTTTGGACCATATCTTGCCCCAATATCCAAAAATATTCCATGGTCTAGTTCAATTATTGCAAAATAAATCATTTTGGCTCCTGGTCAGGTTGGACCTCTGTGAAGGAAGTGCATACTAGAGTTGTCCAATTGCCACCAAATTTTTACAGCATGAGGACAACTCCAAACAACCTTTCCCCACCAATTTTCAGCACCTAAAGATCATCCTAGTGAACAGTACTTCAAATCTCAGTTTCAGACCAGAATTGCAGCATCTACATGAACTACCCTCATTTCTTATCCAAACCACTTCAAACTTGGCCAGTTTGTAGTTCTTTCAACGAGGATTACTCCAGACACCAGCTTTGGCTCCATCTCCACCTCAGCTATGCTCCAGAACCTCTCCAAGTCTGCTATCAGTAACTGTTGGTGACTCTACCTCTCAATTCTGCTTGAACCAAGCCAAACTACGGGCACAGGTGAAGTGAGGGATCGATGGTCGACACGCCAGACAAGAAATCCCAGGCTTGTGTGGCCTCTGGGTGGCCAGCACCGTGGTGAGGACGGCTGCGGCATGCTTGTCGCCGCGCTCTGCGCCGCACCCGTGTCTGTTGCGTCGCGTCAGTCTGCCCCTCGCCTCAGCTCCATGTCCGAACGTGCCGACTTCGTTTCTCGTTGACACCTAGCCCCTCCAAAACTCTCGCCTGTGCCGGAGAAGCCCTCGTCGTCCGCCACGCCATCGCTACACTATGGCGCCTGTGCGGTCACAGTGGCGGGCACGCCGTCGTCTTCCTCCTGAGCGATCACTTCCAGCATTCAATGCGCCTGCTCACACGAGTCCTCTCGCCCGCAAGCAGCCAGCCAGCGTGGCGTATGTCGCCGGCGCCATGGCCCGCATCAAGCCGCTTCGGGAGAGATCGCCGCTCGCCCCCTCTCGGCTATAAATAGCAGTGCCTCGCCTAGCCTAGCTCTCCACCCCTCTCCTCCTTCCTCAAAACGATAGCCAGCAGCGAAGAACCGAGGCAGAGAGGCCTCTGGCCTCGAACTCCGCCGGAGTTCCACCGCCGATCCCCTCCTGTCGCCTGCCCTCTCAAAGCCACCCCAGCTCCGCCTGAACCCACCGTCGAGTTCGCGAGGTCCCACTGGTGCTTCCAGACCCCTCCCCGAGTCGAACCGCTGCCGGAATCCTCGACTCCAACGACCACCGTAGCTGCTGCTCGCCGGAGAAGAAGGGAACTCCGCCGTCCGTCCACCTCCAGCCAAGCTACGGGTACAGGGTGAACCACCGCTCTGCGCCCGATCCATCTCCACCCTCTCCCAGCCCTACCGCCGTCCCCATCGCCGGTGAGCGCCGCCGGAGCTCCGCCGTTCTCTGTTCCCTCTCCCCCCTAAGTTTTAAATCGGGCCAGGCCCACTGTCAGCCACTGATCGAATCAGTAAGTGGTGGCGCGTGGGCAAAATACGTCTTCGACGTGGCCTGTTTCTATTTTTTCTACTTTTGATTTTATTTAAACAGTTGACCAGCAGGTTTGAATGCTTATAACTTTTAATAGAAAGGTCCAAATGACTTGATTTTTTTTGCATTGTGTTTCTAATATAATTCTTTCTTTTTCCACCAAGTTTGGTATTTTTCTCATACTCATAGAATTGTTGGTGAATAAAAAGGCTTTATGTGACATTTTCTTTTGCCTTTTAAAAATACTTTCAGAAGAAGATACTTGTGGATTTGAAGGCCAGGAGTTTCTGAACCACCCAACTGATCAAGGCAAGCCAGGACATCCATATTATGAAGCATTTCATAGCATTGCATAAATCATGTTCATTTTAATGCATTTAATTCAAAGTAAATTATTTAAATGCCTAATTATGATAACTCAAATTGATATGATGATTAACCATGCTTGTTAAGTGAAACTTAGCTGGTTGATCAAGAGTCACCTGTCCGGGCTTACCCGTGCAGCCACATTTGCCGGTATGGGACGGCCTTGACTTGGTCTGGCTCGGTGCTCTTTCACCGGTACCTCCAAAGAGGGAGGGTTATGCGTGCGTGCTGCCCTGATCAGGTAGACGGCGATAACCCTGTGAGCCCAGTTGAGTTGTTTGCCAGCGTCCCCATTTGGGACAGTTTAGTTAGGCCACAACGGTGGCAGGTGTCACGGGGTGACACGGGGCCACCCAAGGCTTGACTCCGGGGGAGTGTGATTGCCGGCGGTACGATGATAGAGTCACGTGTCAGACAGGTTTCGTTGGAGCAACGCTGGTTCACCCGAATGGGATCACGAGGTCAGTGCTCCATAGTGTGGGTAAAGTGCGCAACCTCTACAGAGTGTAAAATCTATTCGAATAGCCGCGTCCATGGCATTGGACAGCCCGTCCAGACCTCTCTAGGTGATCAACCATAATAACTATATTAAAGATGGAAGAACTTGTCTTATAAGCGGAAGTACTCGTTGGTATCGGGTATTCCGAGGGTTATGAGGCAACCCAGAGATAAGTAAGTTGATGACAGTAAGTGAATCATTTAAGACTTAACCTGTTGATTGCCATGCTATTATTTGCTGCATATTTGGTTGTCATGTGCTTGCGAGTACATTCAAAGTACTCACCTGGCGTATCATGCCAGATGCAGGAGAAGACTAAGATGGAGGTCTCGAGGTCCATGTTGCGATGCCTAGGATGTGTCCACAGCAGTGTCCCTGTGGATGGAGTTTCTATCATGTTCCGCTACACCGTAGTCTTCCGCTGTAGTATTCTGTAGTAATGCCAAGGCCCGGATATGTTGGATAAATAATGTAGATATTGTTGCAGCACTAGACATGCTTTTGGCCTCGATGATCATGTAATATAAGTAAGCTTGTACTCGACTTTTATCAATAAAGTTCAGCTATGTTCTGTTCCAAGTTGTTGTGTGTTTCCAGAAGACATGATCTCTGGGTTGGAAACACTGGTGAACCGGTTCTCTGAGCCGGGGTGCCACAACGCTTGGTATCAGAGCCATGCTGACTGTAGGACACTCTAGGTAACCCGCGCTAGGTTTGCGAGTAGTGTAGGATCGGAGTATGCATTTGCTTGTTGCATTTGATTGTTGCATGCCATGCATCATGCATCATAATTCATTATGCTACTAACCTTTGGCATTGTGAGTGTATATGGCACCAGTTCCATATCACTATCATCATGAGCTAGAAGCCCACAGCTTTCCAGTCTTGCTTTGTAGCGTCTGGCTTCGACTGTATCCCCACGGTGACGACCTGGTGTACCAGGTGTTCCGGGAGCAGTTGGCCGAGTCAGTATATGAGTACGATGTAGTGGCTTATATGACCACGACTTCGGACATTGGAAGCTCTTCTCGCTCCTCCAAGGGTGGAGTGGCTTCTACTCCACAGCTGGCGATCCAGTTTGCTACCATGGAGGCTATTACAGACTTGCGCTTCCACGAGGTCAAGATGCAGACCCATCCAAGTTTCTTCCACTATCCCACCCTGTCACCTACGATAGGGCGAGTCCTTTTCTCACCTGTTGACCCGGCGTGTGATCATGCGACTGGTGTTTTGTCTTGTTACCTGAATGCCAGTTACCATATGATCATATCCTTGGCTGAGGAGCTGTGTTGTGTTCAGGAGGCACTTGCAGCAGTGACTCCAGCACCTCCTCCTATAGTTCCACCTAGTTACCCACCACCAGTTCCACCCCCACATGTGCTTGAGACCCCTTCTAGTTCTTCTGGACCATCAGGCTTATCGTCTGGTAGTCGACTTGAGACCCCAGCTGAGTGGGCCTCACTCCTAGCCACTCCTGCTTCGCCGATGCTGAGGCGACGTGCTTCTTCTTTCGCAGAAGGAGAGCCATCTCAGCAGCGACGTCGCGTCTCCTTTGACCCGGGGACTCACATCATCAGTTCTGATTCTGACTCAAGATCTGACGATGAGGACTCTTCAGATGGATAGTGTTCATGTCACCGACGCACTAGACTGGAGTTTGCATAGTAATGCATGCACCCTTGCATATGTCGACTGTCATATGAGCAGTCTAGTCATGATATTCCCCTACCAGCTTGCCATGTATTATGTTGGGTTATCCTGTATAATTATGTTGTCTTCTTTATTCGCTCTTTTCATGAATTTCCTCTTGGTGTCATATTACCGCATTTCTCCTTATGCATGTTGCTCATCAATTCGGTCTTTGCCATGGGAACAAAAATTAGGATGAAGAGAGGAAGTAGCAGTCAAGGCGGCGATGGAAACCCCGTCCGTCGATCCGCCAGGCAGGCAGGGCAACCGCCCGAAGACTTACCACCACCACCACCTCAAGCACCAACCACAGATCAGATTATGAGAATGTTTGAGGAAAAGAGAAACCAAGATCTCATGGAAATTCTTAGGAGCATGCAGACAAATAGTAGGTCAGAATAATGGCAATGGGGTGCGTTCTAAACTGATTGACTTTCAGCGCACAAAACCACCCAGCTTTGGTCAGGCTGTGGATCCTATTAAGGCTGATGACTGGTTGAGAACCATGGAAAAGAAATTGGACATCGCTCATTGTGAAGAAGCAGATAAAGTTCCATTTGTCACCCACTATCTCGAAGGCCCGGCAGCCATCTGGTGGGACAACACCAAGCTGATGTGGCCTACTGAAGAGATTTCCTGGGAGAAATTCAAGGAGCTATTCCGTAAGTATCACATTCCCACAGGTATCATGAAAGTGAAGCAGAGGGAATTTCTGGCCCTCACACAAGGCAACATGACTGTGGGAGAATACTTAAACAAATTCAACAACTTGGCCCGATACTCTCCTTATGATGTGGCCACCGAAGAGAAAAAAAATAGATCGGTTCCTCGGAGGACTCAACCACGCCCTCCGATGTCAGCTATGCATGCTGGACTTTCCTGATTTCCAGACCTTGGTGGACAAGGCCTTCATCGCTGAACGAGAACACAAGTCTGGGAATGATGATCGTAAGAGGAAGTTCGAGCCCAAGAAGGACAACAATGAACCATATGCACAAAAGCTGCGCAGTTGGCAGTCAGGGCCATCTAAGAACAAACCGGTGTGGAACAATGGTGGCAACTACAATAACAAGCCAGTCAACCAGAGCAAGACCTTCGGCAAGCAGCCAGTCATAGAAGACTGTCGTCGCAACAACACTTGTTTCACTTGTGGCCAGAGCGGACACTACGCCAAACAGTGTCCTACTAATAACGGAAAACAATCAGCTGACCACAAGCCCCAAGTCAATCACCTTGGATGCCGCCCCAACCACAACTTCAATCACGGATGCGTCCATCACATCTCTGTCGAAGAAGTCTGTGAAGCTCCAGACGTTGTTCTTGGTATGTTTTCTGTCCATAACATACCTGCAGTAATTCTATTTGATTCTGGGGCTTCCCACTCATTTATTTCGCGGAGTTTCGCCACCTTGCATAAATTTTCTCCTTCACTTTTGGACAAAATCATGGTGGTACAATCCCCTGGCTCAATGCTCAGAACAAATATAATATACAAGGGGCTGGAAATCTCAATTCACGGAGTCAAATTTCCAGCTACCCTTGTTGCTATTGAATCCCCAGGACTAGACATAATACTGGGAATGTACTGGTTGGCACCACATCAAGTGTGTATCAACTGCGCCACCAGAATGGTGACATTGGTGAACCCCACTGGACAAACCGTTCAATTCCTGGCCAGCAGAATGCTAACAAGAAAGGGCACGGCATATCAGACCACTATTACCGATATGAATCTGATTCCGGTAGTGGGTGAATTCCCGAATGTGTTTCCGGAGGAATTACCAGGAATGCCGCCCGACCGAGAGTTGGAGTTTGCCATTGAAGTGATTCCTGGTATAGCTCCAATATACAAGAAATATTACCGTATGCCAGGCCCAGAGCTAGCAGAATTAAAGAAGCAGTTGGACGAGTTGCTACAAAAAGGATACATTCGTCCAAGCATCTCGCCATGGGGGTCACTAGTATTATTTGTCAGGAAGAAGGATGGAAGTCTAAGAATGTGCATAGACTATCGTCAGCTTAATGAGGTCACTATCATGAACAAGTACCCGCTCCCTCGAATTGATGACTTATTCGACCAGTAGATTGGAGCACGGGTATTCTCCAAGATCAACCTCAGAACGGGATATCATCAATTGAAAATCCGAAAGGAGGATATCCCCAAGACAGCGTTCACCACTCGATATGGAATGTATGAATTTATAGTTATGGCGTTTGGTTTGACCAACGCTCCATCTTACTTCATGAGTATGATGAACAAAGTCTTCATGGACTTTCTGGACAAATTTGTAGTGGTGTTCATTGATGACATTCTGATATACTCTAAGGATGAAGAGGAACATAAACAACATCTCAGAGCTGTCTTAGAAAGGTTGAGAACCCATCGCCTATATGCCAAGTTCAGCAAGTGCAAATTTTGGCTAAAAGAGGTGGGATTCCTTGGACATACTCTATCCGAGAAAGGAATAGTTGTTGATCCAAGTAAGGTTGCTGCGGTCTTGAACTGGAAGACACCAGCTACGGTGACAGAAGTCCGTAGTTTCCTGGGATTGGCAGGCTACTATCGCCGTTTCATTGAAGGCTTCTCTAAGATAGCCAAGCCACTGACAGAATTGTTGAAAAAGAACCAAAGGTTCATTTGGACAGCAGAGTGCGACAGTAGTTTCCAGGAGTTAAAGACGAGGCTAACCACAACCCCTGCCTTAGTTCTTCTAGATATTCACTAGAGTTTCGACATATATTGCGACGCATCCAGGCGTGGAATTGGATGCGTGCTAATGCAAGAAGGGAAGGTTGTAGCTTATGCATCACGACAGCTACGACCTCATGAGGAGAACTACCCCACACATGATTTGGAGCTAGCGGCTGTGGTTCATCCTCTGAAGATTTGGAGGCATTATCTTATTGGACAACGATGTGAAATATACACAGACCATAAGAGTCTCAAGTATATTTTCACTCAACCCGACCTGAACCTCAAGCAGCGAAGATGGCTTGAACTAGTCAAGGACTATGATGTTGGGATAAACTATCATCTAGGGAAAGCGAATGTGGTCGCTGACGCCCTGAGCAGGAAACAAGCTGCTGTGAATGCACTAATTGCGGGTATGCATTCGAGCTTACAAGAAGAGTTTGTCAAGCTCAATATGGTGCTAAGTGGCCCAATGACTCCGAACACATTGGAAATTACTCCAACCCTCATGGAGGAAATCAAGGAAGCTCAGAAGTCAGACGAAGATATTCGGGAGATCAAGAAGTTAATTCAGCAAGGAAAGGCCAAGTCCTTCCGTATGGATGAACAGGGTACCGTGTGGTTTGAGAAACAAATTTGTGTGCCGAAACAAAACAACCTGAGACAACAAATACTCAAGGAAGCACATAAGTCCGCATATTCGATCCACCCGGGAGGTACCAAGATATATCAGGACTTGAGGGAAACTTTTTGGTGGTCTGGAATGCGGAAGGATATAGCATACTATGTCGCCTGTTGTGACATTTGCAACAAGGTCAAAGCCGAGCATCAGAAACCCGCTGGGCTACTGCAACCTTTACCAGTACCCCAGTGGAAGGGGGATGACATATGTATGGATTTTATTGTGGGACTACCCAAGTCCACAAGAGGCAATTATGCTATTTGGGTCATTGTAGACATCCTTACGAAAGTGGCGCACTTTATTCCAGTAAAGACCACTTTCAACGCAAATCAGTTGTCACAACTCTACATGTCCCGGATAGTCAGTCTGCACGGGGTACCCAAGTCTATCACTTCAGATAGGGGTTCCCTATTTACTTCAGCATTTTGGCTACGGCTACATCAGGCTTTGGGAACTATGTTGAAACATAGTACAGCGTACCAACCGCAGACAGATGGACAGACCGAATGAGTAAACCAAGTATTAGAGGATATGCTTCGGTCATGTGCTCTCTCCCATGGACCCAAATGGGAGGATATCTGCCGTACGCAGAATTCTCCTACAACAACAGCTATCAGGCAAGTCTCAAGATGTAGCCTTTTGAGGCACTGTACGGACGGAAGTGCCGCACACCACTGAACTGGTCCCAAACAAGAGATAGTCGCATTTTTGGTATGGACTTGATGCTCGAGGCTGAAAGACAAGTCAAGGATATTCAAGAGCGTCTGCGAGCAGCCAAGTCCCGACAGAAAAGTTATTACGATACAAAACACCGGGAAGTAACTTTCGAGCCTGGAGACTATGCTTACTTACGAGTAACTCCTATGAAGGGAGTAAAGAGGTTTGGCACCCGAGGAAAGTTGGCCCCAAGATACATCGGTCCCTTTTTAGTGATCGCTAAGAAAGGCAGAGTTGCATATCAGTTGGAATTGCCTCCAGCACTGTCAGATGTTCATGATGTTTTTCACATTTCATAGTTAAGGAAATGCATCGCACCCCCAGCCAAGCAAGCAGATATGAGTGAGTTAGAATTGGCTAAGGATTTAACTTACAAAGAGAAACCTGTCAGGATCTTGGAGGAGATGGAAAGGACCACTAGGAGTAAGGTGATAAAATTTTATAAGGTGCTATGGGAGCACCACACCGAGGAAGAGGCCACTTGGGAAAGAGAAGATTTTCTGAGATCCACCTATCCATATTTGTTCCCTGAGCAACCGAATCTCGAGGACGAGATTCATCCTAAGGGGGGTAGGTTTGTGACACCCTGATTTTGGCAACTTTTTCTTTTTAAACTTTTCTTGGTTTTATTTGAATTTGAATGGTTTTGAACCCTTTTCATTTGGACTTGGACATTTTTGAATTCTTTCCAAGTGATCCAAAGTCTCATCACCTTGCCAAAACTTTGCCAAGTATCCCAAGGACCCAAATCCCAATTTGAATTATTTTCAATAACTCTTTTCTTTTATTTGGGAAATTAGGGCATTACTATGGGTTGTGAAGCAACCTATAGCTATAGTGCTCAGAAAATTCTCAAATAATTCTCTACAATTCTTTGGACCATATCTTGCCCCAATATCCAAAAATATTCCATGGTCTAGTTCAATTATTTTGCAAAATAAATCATTTTGGCTCCTGGTCAAGTTGGACCTCTGTGAAGGAAGTGCATACTAGAGTTGTCCAATTGCCACCAAATTTTTACAGCATGAGGACAACTCCAAACAACCTTTCCCCACCAATTTTTAGCATCTGGAGATCATCCTAGTGAACAGTACTTCAAATCTCAGTTTCAGACCAGAATTGCAGCTTCTACATGAACTACCCTCATTTCTTATCCAAACCTCTTCAAACTTTGCCAGTTTGTAGTTCTTTCAACGAGGATTACTCCAGACACTAGCTTTGGCTCCATCTCCACCTCATCTATGCTCCAGAACCTCTGCAAGTCTGCTGTCAGTAACTATTGGTGACTCTACCTATCAATTCTGCTTGAACCAAGCCAAACTACGGGCACAGGTGAAGTGAGGGATCGATGGTCAACACGCCAGACAAGAAATACAAGGCTTGCGTGGCCTCTGGGTGGCCAGCACCATGGTGAGCACGGCTGCGGCATGCTTGTTGCCGCGCTCTGCGCCGTGCCCGTGTCTGTTGCGTCGCGTCCGTCTGCCCCTCGCCTCAGCTCCATGTCCGAACATGCCGACTTCGTTCCTCGTTGACACCTAGCCCCTCCAGAACTCTCGCCTACGCTGGAGAAGCCCTCGCCGGCCGCCACGCCATCACCGCACTGTGGCGCCCGTGCGGTCACAGTGGCGGGCACGCCGTCATCTTCCTCCTGAGCGATCACTTCCAGCATTCAATGTGCCTGCTCGCACGAGTCCTCTCGCCCGCAAGCAGCCCGCCAGTGCGGCGTACGTTGCTGGTGCCATGGCCCGCATCAAGCCGCTTCGGGAGAGATCGCCGCTCACCCCCTCCCGGCTATAAATAGCAGTGCCTCGCCATGCCTAGCTCTCCACCCCTCTCCTCCTTCCTCAAGACGATAGCCAGCATGGAAGAACCGAGGCAGAGAGGCCTCTGGCCTCGAACTCCACCGGAGTTCCACCACTGATCCCCTCCTGTCGCCCGCCCTCTCCAAGCCACCCCAGATCAGCCTAAACCCACCGTCGAGTTCGCGAGGTCCCGATGGTGCTTCCAGACCCCTCCCCGAGTCGAACCGCTGCCGGAATCCTCAACTCCGACGACCACCGTAGCTGCTACTCGCCGGAGAAGAAGGGAACTCCGCCGTCCGTCCACCTCCGGCCAAGCTACAGGTACAGGGTGAACCACCGCTCTGTGCCCAATCCATCTCCGCCCTCTCCCTGCCGTACCACCGTCCCCATCGCCGGTGAGCGCCACCGGAGCTCCGGCGTTCTCTCTTCCCTCTCCCCCCTCTGTTTTAAGTCGGGCCAGGCCACTATCAGCCATTGATCGAATCGGTAAGTGGTGGCGCGCGGGCAAAATACGGCTTCGACGTGGCCCGTTTCATTTTTTTCTATTTTTGATTTTATTTAAACAGTTGACCAGCAGGTTTGACTACTTATAACTTTTAACAGAAAGGTCCAAATGACCTGATTTCTTTTGCATTGTGTTTCTAATATAATTCTTTATTTTTCCACCAAGTTTGGTATTTTTCTCATACTCACAGAATTGTTGGTGAATAAAAAGGCTTTATGTGACATTTTCTTTTGCCTTTTAAAAATACTTTCAGAAGAAGATACTTGTGGATTTGAAGGCCAGGAGTTTCTGAACCACCCAACTGATCAAGGCAAGCCAGGACATCCATATTATGAAGCATTGCATAAATCATGTTCATTTTAATGCATTTAATTCAAAGTAAATTATTTAAATGGCTAATTATGATAACTCAAATTGATATGGTAATTAACCATGCTTGTTAAGTGAAACTTAGCTGGTTGATCAAGAGTCACCTGTCCGGGCTTGCCCGTGTAGCCACATTTGCCGGTATGGGAAGGCCTTGACTTGGCCTGGCTCGGTGCTCTTTCACCGGTACCTCCAAAGAGGGAGGGTTATGCGTGCGTGCTGCCCTGATCAGGTAGACGGCAATAACCCTGTGAGCCCAGTTGAGTTGTTTGCCGGCGTCCCCGTTTGGGACAGTTTAGTTAGGCCACGACTGTGGCAGGTGTCATGGGGTGACACGGGGCCACCCAAGGCTTGACTCCGGGGGAGTGTGATTGCCGGTGGTACGATGATAGAGTCACGGGTCAGACAGGTTTCGTTGGAGCAACGCTGGTCCACCCGAATGGGATCACGAGGTTACTGCTCCATAGTGTGGGTAAAGTGCGCAACCTCTGCAGAGTGTAAAATCTATTCGAATAGCCGCGTCCACGGCATTGGACAGCCCGTCCAGACCTCTCTAGGTGATCAACCATAATAACTATAGTAAAGATGGAAGAACTTGTCTTATAAGCGGAAGTACTTGTTGGTATCGGGTATTCTAAGGGTTATGAGGCAACCCAGAGATAAGTAAGTTGATGACAGTAAGTGAATCATTTAAGACTTAACCTGTTGATTGCCATGCTATTATTTGCTGCATATTTGGTTGTCATGTGCTTGCGAGTACATTCAAAGTACCCACTTGGCGTATCATGCCAGATGCAGGAGAAGACTAAGATGGAGGTCTCGAGGTCCATGTTGCGGTGCCTAGGATGTGTCCACAGCAGTGTCCCTGTGGATGGAGTTTCTATCAAGTTCCGCTATGCCGTAGTCTTCCGCTATAGTATTCCGTAGTAATGCCGAGGCCCGGATATGTTGGATAAATAATGTAGATATTGTTGCAGCACTAGACATGCTTTTGGCCTCGATGATCATGTAATATAACTAAGCTTGTACTCGACTTTTATCAATAAAGTTCAGCTATGTTCTGTTCCAAGTTGTTGTGTGTTTCCAGAAGACATGATCTCTGGGTTGGAAACACTGGTGAACCGGTTCTCTGAGCTGGGGTGCCACAACGTGGGAGCTGCTGCCCAGCTGGCTCCCCGTGGCTTAGTGACATAGAACCACTCTGTTTGCCACATTGTGACAGTATCGATGAAGTGGCCCTTTGGCCACTAGACCCGCGTCAGTTTGCTGATCATGGCCCCGCCACAGTCCGCCTGCTCGCCGCCAACTACCTTGGGCTTGACGTTGAACACCTTTAGCCACAAACCGAAGTGTGGCTGGACTCGGAGGAAGGCTTCGCAAAAGATAATAAAGGATGAGATGTAGAGAAGGGAGTGGGGGCTAGATCGTGAAAATCTAGCCCGTAGAAGAACATCAGCCCCCGCACAAAGGGGTGTAGGGGAAATCCTAGTCCCCTAAGGAAATGGGGAAGAAATACGACCCTTTCGCCCGGCTTGGGCATAGGGATGATCTGGCCCTCTTTGGGGGCGTGATGAGCAACGTCGGCCGACAAATAGCCGGCCTGCTTCAGCCGCACGATGTTGTTGTCGGTGACGGTGGAGGCTTCCCACTTCCCATTGGCACCGGATCCGGCCATGGTTGAAGGAGACGTGATGGGATTCGCTATGGGAGCGGAGAAAAAGGGCGCTGGAGCTCTGAGGATCTGCGTGAGCGGGGGGTGGAAGAAGGCGTGGGATGCTGACTATAGTGGTTCCCCCTTTATAGACTGTTGACAGGCCAGGGGTTCCTTTTTCCACGCCGTTGGCTTCTCCACTTCCCGAGATACCCGCAATGTTATGTGCGGGGAGGGGAATCGAAATCATTAACCATATCCCTCGAAAGGCAGGACACGATCTCCGCCTCGAGGGGACGTGTCAAACGTGACATCGGCCTCGAGCCGCACTTCAAGAAATAGTAACTGCTCGATGTTATGACCGGAGGCGACTCTTCGTTGAAAGAGAAAAGTTGTCAGATGAAGGCACTATTTACACTTGAGCAGTTTTTTCATTGCCTTCGTCGTTAAGTATAACTACCGTTTCAGATTCCGGACATCGCTTGGTTCCGAACATGGGCAAAACATATTGAAGAACTCGCCTCGCAAGCTGAACACTGATTGGGTGAGCGGATGCCGTATACAAGCCTTGGCGCTGGAGGCAAGTTCATGGGGTACTGAGGGAGTCATGGACTAAGGGGTCCTCGGGGCGACAGCCCATGGATGTGGGCCGGACTGGTGGAGCCGTATAGTGACAAGAGATCTACGAAGCCGTGGTGTGCCCTCCAAGTTAAGAAGGCATAGGATCTCTTTAATCCCTTATTGTAATCTATCTTCGGTAACCCTAACCCTACCGGTGTCTATATAAACCAAGGGTTGTAGTCCTTAGGGCTAGAGCTACATAAATCACCTCATCTCCATAGGGTTTAGCTCATGCTAATCTCGAGGTAGATCTACTCTGTAAACCATACTATACATCCAATATATTCAAGCAGGATGTAAGGTATTACCTCTTCGAGAGGGCCTGAACCTGGGTAAACACTGTGTTCGTCGTCCCTTGTTCCCCATCGATCCTAGATCCACAGCTCGGGACCCCCTACCCCGAGGTCTGCCGGTTTTGACACCGACACACCCAAAATACTTTTTCTGCCGCCGCAAGTTTCTGTTCTTTGGAGATCCCGCCTGGAGACCTTTTCTGGTACTCTGCCGGAGGGGGAATCGATCACGGTGGGCCTTTACATCAACCTTACTGCCCTTCCGACGATGTGTAAGTAGTTTACCACAGACCTACGGGTCCATAGCTAGTAGCTCTATGACTTCTTCTCTCTCTTTGATCTTGAATATAATGTTCTCCTCGATGTTCTTGGAGAACTATTTGATGTAATCTTCTTTTGCGGTGTGTTTGTTGGGATCCCATGAATTGTGGGTTTATGATCAGATTATCTATGAATATTATTTGAGTCTTCTTTGAACTCTTTTATGCATGATTATTATAGCTTTGTATTTCTCTCCAGTCTATCTGTTTGGTTTGGCCAACTAGATTTATTTATATTGCAATGGGAGAGGTGCTTTGTAATGGGTTCAATCTTGCGAAGATCTATATCCCAGTGACAGAAAAGGACAAGACAGGTATTTGTATTATTGCCATTAAGGATAAAACGATGGGGTTTATTCATATTGCTTGAGTTTACTTTGTCTACATCATGTCATCTTTCTTAAGGCGTTACTCCGTTCTTTATGAACTTAATACTCTAGATGCATGTCGGATAGTGTCGATGTGTGGATTAATAGTAGTAGATGCAGGCAGGAGTCGGTCTACATGTCTTGGACGTGATGCCTATATACATGATCATTGCCTTGGATATCGTCATAACTATCCACTTTTCTATCAATTGCCCAACAGTAATTTGTTTTCCCAATGTATGCTTTTTGTTCCAAAAATACCTTGTTGTAATTTATTTACCATTATTTTATTTTGTGTTTTTGTTTATCTATCTACCATTAGTAGACTTGATCCTTCCAATTAACCGCCGAGGGGATTGACAACCCCCGTGATCGCGTTGGGTGCAAGTATTTGTTCTTTTGTGTGTAGGTGTTGTTCACGAGGTCTTGCATGCTTCTCCTACTAGATAGATGGCCTTGGTCCTTAAATAAGGGAAATACTTATCTCTACTATACTGCATCATCCTCTCCTCTTCGAGGAAATCCCAACGCAGCTCACAAGTAGCAGGAAGAATTTCTGGCGCCATTCCCGGGAAGACATCACCAAAACCTATCAAGTACCATCGCATAAATCTCATCTACTTGCATTTACTCTCATTTGCCATCTGCCTATCATTTTCATCTCCCCCACTTCTAAAACGATTTCAAAAAAACACAAAAATATTTTCGTTTGCTTGTTTGCCCGTTTGCTTGCTTTTTGCCTTCATGTCAACACTCAAAAACAGAAAAGGAAAGGAAAAGTAAAGACATATGGATCCTCATCCACTTGCTTATCTTTTGACAAGAGCTAATTATATTGAACCAATTGCTAGTGAGTTGAGTGCACTTGATTATCTCTATGAAGTTTTGCTTGAAAATCATGAATCTGAAAATTGTGATGAAGTGTTGAAAGAAGAAATCTATAAAGTGATTCATGATAGCTCCTTGAATGAAAAGCATGATTGTAATGATGTTATTATAAATTCTATTAATGTCAATTGTGCTAATGATATGCAAAGAAACAAGCTTGGGATGCTTATTCTATTATGTCCACTACTTATTGCAATGATCATGATTGGGGTGATGCTTCTTATGATCTTGAAAATTTATTGAAGCTTGATGATGATTATGTCATTGATAATAATGTTCACAATAATATTGAAAGTGGGTTTGGAAGAGTGTCAACTTTAGGTCAAAATAATCCCACGTATTTGAAGAGTGTTTAGTCTTATGAAATTATTGATAAAAGTGGGTTTGGATAGGTCATGACTTTAGTTGATGTTAATCCCACTATCTTGGAAGACTATAAGATTTGGATGCATGTGGATCATAAAGAGAATATTGTTTATGATAGCTATATTGTTGAATTCGAATATGATCCTACATGTAATTACAATGAGAGAGGAAAATATGGTTGTAGAAATCTTCATGTTGCTAAATTACCTCTCTTCATGTTGAGATTGCTATTGTTTCTTTTTTCTTCCTTGCATATGCTAGGTTTTGCTTGCCTTGATAATTTGTTTCCTTATAAAATGCCTATTCATAGGAAGTATGTTAGACTTAAATGTATTTGTCACATGTATTATGATGCTCTCTTTGTGTATCAATTCTTATCTTTCATGTGAGCATCATTGAAATCTCAAAGCCTCTCTTAATGGCTATAAAGGAAGATCTTGTTGGGAGACAACCCAATACTTTCTTTTTTGTGTGTGAACACAATTATGCTACTGTTATGGTTGTGTTTTTGCGTTTAAATTAGTGTTTGTGCCAAGTAAAGCCTTTGGGATGATTTGGTTGAAGGTTGATTTGATTCTGTGAGAAAACAAAAACTTTTGCACCCAGTATCAAAAGTGTTTAAATTAACTGGAATGTGGTAAAATTCTAAAAAAAATTACACATGTTTTATGTGAAAATTTCCCACATTGTCCTAATTTTTCAGAATTTTTGGAGTTACAGAAGTATTGTGCTTAGCCAGATCATTACAGACTATTCTGTTTTTGACAGATTCTGTTTTCGTTGCATTGTTTGCTTGTTTTAATGAATTTATGGATTGTATCGGGGGTATAAGTCACAGTGAAGTTATAATACAGTAGGTATTATGCAATAATAAAATATGAATGGGTTTACAACAGTCCCTAAAGTTTATGATTTGCTTCTTATACTAACAGATCTCACCAGTTTTCTGTTGAGTTTTGTGTGCTGAACTTTTCAAGTTTTGAGTGAGATCACGATGGATGATGGAATAAGGAGTGGAAATACCCTAAGCTTGGGGATTCCCAAGGCACCCCAAAGTAATATTCAAGGATACCCAAGACTCTAAGCTTGGGGATGCCCCGGATGGCATCCCCTCTTTCTTCTACCAACCATCTGTAAATTACTTGGAGCTATATTTTTATTCATCACATGATATAAATTTTGCTTGGAGCGTCGTGTATTATATGAGTCTTTGCTTTGTTTTTCCTTTTAGTTTGACACAACTATCTTTGCTGGACACACCTCTTTTAGAGGGACACACATTATTCGTGATTTGTTATAATACTCTATGTGCTTCACTTATATCTTTTGAGCTAGGTAGTTTGTCTAGTGCTTCACTTATATCTTTTAGAGCACGTCGGTGGTTATATTTTAAAGAAATAGTTGCACTCTCATGCTTCACTTGTATCATTTTGAGAGTTTGATGATAGTAATGGCAATATGCAGAAGTTATGAAATTGGTCCTAATATGATAGGTATTCAAGAGGGATATAGTAAAAACTTTCATGTAGGTCACTGAATATGATAAGTTTGATTCCTTGCAATAGTTTTGCGATATAAAGATGGTAATATGTGGGATGTACTAGTGAATATTGTGGTTTAGTAAGAATATTGTTGTTAAGGTTTGTGATTCCTGAAGCATGCACGTATAGTCTCTTGTTATGCTAAGAAGTTGGAGCACGATTTATTATTGATTGTCTTCTTTTGCGTGAAGGTCGGGGGCACGCGATGGTTAACTCCTACCAACCTCCCCCCTAGGGGCATGCATAGTAGTACTTTGCTTTGAGGGCTAATAGACTTTTGTAATAAGTATGTGACTTCTCTATGACTAATGTGAGTCCATGGATTATACACACTCTCAACTTTCCGCAATTTGCTAGCCTCTTCGGTACAGTGCATTTTGCCTTTCTCACCTCAAGATGTGGTGCAAACTTTGCCGATGCATCCAAACCCCGTGATTTGATAAGCTCTATCACACATAAACCTCCCTATATCTTCCTCAAAACAGCCTCCATACCTACCTATTATGGCATTTCCATAGTCATTCCGAGATATATTGCCATGGAACTTTCACTGTTTCGTTATTATGACACACATCATCATTGTTATATTGCTTTGCATGATCATATAGCTGACAAAGTATTCGTGGCTCAGCCACCGTTCATCATTTTTTATATATACTACGCTAGGTCATTGCACATCCTGGTACACCGCCAGAGGCATTCATATAGTCATATTTCGTTGTAGTATCGAGTTGTAATTTTGAGTTGTAAGTAAATAGAAGTGTGATGATCATCATTATTTATTATTAGAGCATTGTTCCAAGTGAGGAAATAAAAAATTAAGAAAAGAGGCCAAAAAGAGCCCAACAAAAAAATGAGAGAAAAAGAGAGAAGGGGCAATGTTATCTTTTTCCACACTTGTGCTTCAAAGTAGCACCATGTTTTTCATATAGAGAGCCTCCTATGTAGTCACTTTCATATAACTAGTGGGAATTTATCATTATAGAACTCGGCTTGTATATTCCAATGATGGGCTTCCTCAAATGCCCGAGGTCTTCTAGAGCAAGCAAGTTGGATGCACACCCACTTAGTTTTCTTTTTGAGGTTTCATACACTTATGGCTCTTCGTGCATCCGTTCCATGGCAATCCCTACTCCTTGCATTGACATCAATTGATGGGTATCTCCATAGCCCGTTGATTAGCCGCGTCGATGTGAGACTTTCTCCTTTTTTGTCTTCTTCATACCATCTCTACCACCATACTCTATTCCACCCATAGTGCTATATCCATGGCTTGTGCTCATGTATTGCGTGAGGGTTGAAAAAGCTGAAGCGCGTTAAAAAGTATGAACCAATTGCTTGGCTGACACCGGGGTAGTGCATGATTTGTACTTTGTGTGAAGAAGATGGAGCATGACAAGACTATATGATTTTGTAGGGATAGCATTGATATTTTGAAAGGCATGATTGTTTGTTGGTATGCCTGAGTATTGATATTTTTATGTCAAATTATAGACTATTGCTTTGAATCATTCGGATCTAAATATTCATGCCATAAAAGAAAGATTACATGATGAACATGTTAGGTAGCATTCCACGTCAACAAATTCTGTTTTTATCATTTACCTACTCGAGGATGAGCAAGAATTAAGCTTGGGGATGCTTGATACATCTCCAACGTATTTATAATTTTTTATTGTTCCATGCTATTGTAGTATCAATCTTGGATGTTTTATATGCAATTATGTATCAATCTTGGAATGTTCCAAGTGCCAATTGCTGTTTTTGCCTGTTTTTGGGTTTCCAGGAAATCAGTACCAAACAAAGTCCAAATGCCACGAAACTTTTTGACATTTTTTTCTGGACGAAAGAGACCCTAGAAGCTTCGGGAGGAGACCAGACGAGAAACGAGGAGACGGCAAGGCACTTGGGCGCGCCCTAGTGCCTTGTGGGCCCGTCGTGGCTCTATCTGACCTAATTCCACCTCTATAAATTCTCTAAAATTGAGAAACCAATAGAGAGCCACCCAAAATACTTTTTCCGCCGCCACAAGTTTCTATTCTTCAAAGATCCTATCTCGAGACCTTTTTCGGTAGTCTGTCGAAGGGGGAATCGATCACGGAGGGCCTCTACATCAACCTTGCTGCCCTTCTGATGTTGTGTGAGTAGTTTACCACAGACATACGGGTCCATAGCTAGTAGCTAGATGACTTCTTCTCTCTCTTTGATATTCAATGCAATGTTCTCCTCGATGTTCTTGGAGATCTATTTGATGTAATCTTCTTTTTGCGGTGCGTTTGTTGGGATCCGATGAATTGTGGGTTTATGATCAGATTATATATGAATATTATTTGAGTCTTCTCTGAACTCTTTTATACATGATTAATAGAGCTTTGTATTTCTCTCTGACCTATCTATTTGGTTTGGCCAACTAGATTGATTTATCTTGCAATGGGAGAGGTGCTTTGTAATGGGTTTAATCTTGGGGTGATCTATATCCCAATGATAGAAAGGGACAAGACACGTATGTGTATTGTTGCCATTAAGGATAACACAATGGGGTTTATTCATATTGATTGAGTTTACTTTGTCTACATCATGTCATCTTGCTTAAGGCATTACTCCGTTCTTTATGAACTTAATACTCTAGATGTATGCTGGATAGCAGTCGATGTGTGGAGTAATAGTAGTAGATGCAGGGAGGAGTCGGTCTACTTGTCTTGGACGTGATGCCTATATACATGATCATTGCCTTGGATATCGTCATAACTATGCGCTTTTCTATCAATTACCCAACTATAATTTGTTTACCAACCGTCTGCTTTTTATTCGAGAGAGAAGCTGAAAGCACAAGTGCTCCCTGGGTGATTTTGGTAATTAATGTCAACATATCTCTTGTTGGACTAATGCTTTATCTAGTGTATTTCAGACAAGTTCAACAATGGCATGGTATGGACTAGGAATGTGGACCCCTTCAAAATGCTAAGGACACATATTGGCAAAAGCTCAAGACTCTTCATTTTACTTTTAGTGATCCAAGATCACATTGAGTCCATAGGAAAGCCAATACTATTAAAAGGGGATGAGGTGTTGCTTAATGGTCTACTTCCTCAAGTGCTTAGTGATATTGCTCCAAAGCCCTCAACCACTTTCTCATTCCAAATTTGTCCAAAACCCAAAGTCAAACTCGGCCCCACCGAAACATCCTATCCGGCGCCACCGAGTTCACATGACATAGCCACTGCCAGAAACCCTAAACAGTTCGGTCACACCAATACGGGTCTCGGTCTTACCGACATGGCCTTGCCAGCGTGTTGTGACTTGTTGCACTCTTTCGGTCTCACCGAGTCAGTGCAATCGTTTACACCGAGTTGGCTTGACATTCACTCTGTTGCCCTATTGCTTCACTTTAGTCTCATTGAGTTGATGCAATCGGTGCCACCGAGTTAATGTTTGCCCTAAGCCCTAGCACGTCGATCCCACCAAGTTGTTCCAGTCGGTCCCATCGAGATTCCTAACATTCACATTTTGAACTAAATCGGTCTCACCGAGTTCATCTATTCGGTCTGACCGAGTTGGGTCAAATGTGTGTAACGGTTGGATTTTGTGTGGAGGCTATATATACCCCTCCACCCCTTCTCCATTCGAGAGAGAGCCATTGGAACGTGCCTACACTTCCAGCATACATTTTCTGGGGGAGAACCACCTACTCATGTGTTGAAATCAAGATATTCCAATCCTACCACAAGAATCTTGATTTCTAGCCTTCCCCAAGTTGCTTTCCACTCAAATCATCTTTCCAGCATATTCAAATCTGTGAGAGAGAGTTGAGTGTTGGGGAGACTATCATTTGAAGCACAAGAGCAAGGAGTTCATCATCAACACACCATCTATTTCCTTATGGAGAGTGGTGTCTCCTAGATTGGTTAGGTGTCGCTTGGGAGCCTCCGACAAGATGTGGAGTTGAACCAAGAAGTTTGTAAGGGCAAGGAGATCGCCTACTTCGTGAAGATCTACCCGAGTGAGGCAAGTCCTTCGTGGGCGATGGCCATGGTGGGATAGACAAGGTTACTTCTTCGTGGACCCTTCGTGGGTGGAGCCCTCCGTGGACTCGCGCAACCGTTACCGTTCGTGGGTTGAAGTCTCCATCAACGTGGACGTACGATAGCACCACCTATTGGAACCACGCCAAAAATCTCTGTGTCTTCATTGCATTTGCACACTCCAATCCCATCCCTTTACTTTCTTGCAATTAGCATGCTTTACTCTTTCCGCTGCTCATACTCTTGTCAAGCTTGCTTGAAATGTATTGTGAATGCTTAAACTTGTGCTAAAACTCCACCTCAACTTGAACAACTTAAAAATTGCCACTTTTACTTGTTGAGGGTCTAATCATCCCCCCTCTAGACCCCTCTTCTTATTCCTTTCAACTGGTATCAGAGATTTGGTCTCCATTGCTTTGGTTTAATCACCATTGGAGGAAAATGGATGAGTCTATGATTGGGAGTATTAGACGTAGAGTGCCTATGCTTGACGGAGAGTTCTACAATTCTTGGAAGAATGAGATGCTTGAGATTTTCAATGAATATGATTTGAACAAGTATATTACTAGCCCTTCTGCACCCCCTATTGAACCTTTGCATCCTACCCCCGATGAGTATCTTGACATGACCCGCAATCTTAGAACTATTGATCTTATCATTAGAGGTTTGCCTAGAAATTTGCTTGTATGCTTGCCTACATTTGAATGTGCTTACACTATATGGAAATATCTTGAGGAACGCTTTCCAAACTATTCCTTGAAATATCTAGATGAGATTCTTCAAAAGTCCATTGCTTTTCATAAAATGGATCCTAGTGATCCTAAATTTGATGATTGTCTATTTGAGCTCCGTGACCTTATGCGTGCCAAAGGAGATGTTGGAGTCATTAGTAACATCATTTCACAAGTTATTAGAATTCATAAACATGCACATTGTCATGGTCATAAATTTAATGAATCACTCTGTCTAGGTGATGATCATTCACATGATGATGATGTTGAACATGGATATTATGATGAGGATGATGATAGTGACTTTGATCTTGATGAGTCAATGAGACACTTTTGTCTTGTGGCTAACCTTCGCGGTTACATGGCCGGAGGAAAGGAATGGGTTCTTGATAGTGGATGTACTGATCATATGACCGGAGATAAGGACATGTCTCGTGAGCTTGCTGAAAATGATGGTCCCCGCAAGTATGTCACTTTTGGTGACAACTCCAAGGGTAAGGTAGTTTGCCTTGGTAAGGTGGCCATATCCCATGATAGCTCTATTCAAAACGTTATGCTCGTTGAATCTCTTGGCTACAATTTACTTTCCATATCTAGACTAGCTGACTTCGGTTTCAATGTTATATTTATTGAAGTAGATTGCCAAGTGTTTCGAAGAGATAATCATAATATGGTCTTTACTGGTATTCGTAGAGGTGATCTATACATTGTTGATTTCACTAAGAAAGCTCAACCTCGTACTTGCTTAATTGCTAAATCTTCTAAACGTTGGTTGTGGCATAGAAGGTTAGGTCACGTGGGCATGCAAAATCTTGATAAGCTTATTAAAGGTGATCATATCCTTGGTGTTAAAGATGTCATATTTGACAAGGATAGACTTTGAAGTGCTTGTCAAGCAGGAAAACAGGTTGGAGGAAGTCATCCCATGAAGAACATCATGACCACGAGAAGACCACTTGAGCTACTTCACATGGATCTTTTTGGTCCCAACGCCTACAAGAGTCTCGGTGGTAACTCATTTGGTTTGGTCATTGTTGACGATTTTTCAAGATTTACGTGGGTGTTCTTTCTTGATGATAAATCGCAGGTCCAAAAGAAATTCAAGAACTTCACTAGGAAGGCCCAAAACCAATTTGAAGTTGTCGGCGTACGACACCTATGGGACCGCGGGGATCCCTTCTACGATTCGGCAGGGAGAGAGGTATGCACAAAGAGCAGAACCAACGATCGACGTGAGGTAAGTTTACCCAGGTTCGGGCCGCTAATCAGCGTAAAACCCTACTCCTGCCTTGTTTTATTAAGGGTGTTCTTGAGCTCAAACTCCAGGAGCGCTAGTAATGAACAGTACGTTCAAAGAGCAGCTACGCATGCAGAATGGGCCAGAAGATCCTCCCCCTGTAGCAGTTGCCTTGGGCCTCCTTTTATACGTCCAAAGGGGTCACCACAGTGGCAAAATGTACATACATTGAGGTGTAAAGTAGCTACAGGGTTATCATACCTAACTACTGATGGTTTAGGACAAATGCAATTAGCTAGAGCTGAAGCACAAGGAGGCGCTCAAAGCTCTAACTGTAGATCACGCCGGCAAGCTCAAGGAGGCCGTCGATGCTGCCGAGGCTGCAGAGACCGCCAAGAATGAGCTGAGCGACAAAGTGAAGAAGCTGGAAGTGGATCTTGAAGAACACAGCAAGGAGCTCTCGACGCTCAAAGGTGACAGGGAGAAAACCCTCCACACCCTGGCGGAGATGCAAGTTGCCATATCCGACAAGACCAAGCAGCTCTCTTCTGCCAATGATATCATTGCCGATCTGAGGCTGAAGCTGGCCACGCTGGACAAGTCTCTTGAGGACGGCAGGACCCGCGAGAAGGCTCTGAGCAAAGATCTCCGAGATGAGAGGAACTTGCTTAAGAGTGCTGCCACCGCCCAAATTGACTATGAGAAAGGGGTGAAAATCTGGACTGATCGCCTTGTCGACACTGCGGAGAGGCTCACAGCACAACTGTCAACCATGGGCCTGTCAAACTTCAAGTATTCTTCCGAAGAAAGGATATCTCCAAGCGTCAGGTTGACCATGTTCTTTGAGAAAATCATCGATGCTCTGAAGCTGCTCCAGTCCAACCGAGCGACCCAACTAGCCGATGAATCCCGCAAGCTTTGCCGGGCCGTCCTCCGCAAAGTGCTCATCAAGGTGGTGCATAATAATCCTGGCATCGACCTCACCAACGTGCTCGGCAACTTGCCGCAAGATGCAAATCTCAAGGCACTTGAGGAGCTTGTCACGCCCATCCTTGAGAAGGTAGATTCAATCAAGAGGGTCGAGGGCCAGCGCAGGGACTAGCCGCTCCACCTCTTCTTGCCGTCGCCATTCCATGCCAAAGACAATTAAGTCTTAAGTTAGAACTGCGGCCACTTATTAATGTAATATAACTTGCTTATGTTTGGGTGCATGCATGCTATTTCCTTTGTCTGATTCCTTTCTGTATGGAGCACACCCTACGCTTACTAAAAACTTGCCGGCGCGTGACCTGCCGCGAGCGCTGGGTGCGGGACTTCAGCAGCCTGCTGGAGGTGCAGCGGCCGGCAAGACACCTTGGCGTTCTCAGTGCCGCCACTTAAATTGTTGAGCGGACTCGAAACAAAATAAGGGCGCAACCAATTACAACAAGGGTTCCTTCGCGTGCAGGTTTTCCATACAAAGACCGAAATCATCTAAGGAAAATAACTTCATAATAAAAGAAACTTGCTCAAAGTTTTGTAACTTAGCTTTCTATCGCCGTACTTCCTCCAGTAAGATGTCAATTCTGAACGTCGCCCACTGGTATCCATATCTTCCTCCCCCCCCCCCCCCCCCCCCCCCCAGGAAAACGTCAATCGCGCCGAGGAACCCTTCTATCTTTTGAGAAAAAGAAAGAAGAGAAAATAAAAATATGGAACCTTGGCGGTTCGTTAGTACTTACTGGGAACAAGTGTCATACAATATCTCAGACAAGCATGCATATATATATAAACATGGAAATCGATAAGAAAATGTACAACACTTAATCTTATTCATCTACACACAGGGTCTGTGCCTGGCTTTGTACAAAGGATTACATGCCCTGCCTGCAAGACTCGTACAAAAGGTGGTCGCCGGGGGCCCCCAGCAACCGCGCCCTAAGGGTAGAACTTGCGAAGATGTTTGATATTCCAGGAGTTGCTCACTGGAACGCCATCCTCGGTCTCCAAGCGGACAGTGCCGGGCCTGGTGACTCGTACTACCCGATAAGGGCCCTCCCACTTCGACGTCAACTTGTTTGAATTCTTGGCGGACTGAATCCGTCAAAGAACAAGGTCGCCTTCCTCAAGGCTTCGGGCATGAACTTTGCGGCTATGATAGCGGCGCAAAGCTTGCTGATAGCGAGCAGCTCACACAGCAGCCTGAAGATGATCCTCCTGAAGGAGCACAGCGTCATCTTGTCACAGCTGCTCTTGCTCAAGCTCATCATAAGCGAGCACTCGAGGTGACCCGTATATGAGTTCTGTGGGGAGAACTGCTTCCGCTCCGTAGACTAGAGCGAAGGGTGTCTGGCCAGTGGCTCGATTTGGTGTCATTCTGATTGACCAAAGAACCGCCGGCAACTCATCAATCCAGCGCTTTCCGCACTTTTTCAGCTTGTCAAAAGTTCTGGTCCTGAGACCACGCAGTACTTCAGCATTAGCCCTCTCCGCTTGGCCGTTGCTTCTCGGATGAGCAACAGAGGTAAAACAAATTCTGCCGCCAAGGTCTTGGACATACTGCATGAAGGTGCGACTTGTGAATTGCGTGTCGTTGTCGGTGATGATCCTGTTGGGCACACCGAAACGGCAAACTATTCCCTTAAAGAACTTGACGGCTGATTGTGCTGTCACCTTTCTCACCGCTTCCACCTCCGGCCACTTTGTGAACTTGTCGATGGCAACGTACAAGTACTCAAAGCCCCCGGCAGCACGGGGAAAGGGGCCCAGTATGTCAAGCCCCTAGACCGAAAATGGCCAGGAGAGAGGGATTGTCTGAAGAGCTTGAGCTGGCTGATGCGATTTCTTCGAATGAAACTGGCACGCTTCACACTTGGTTACTAGTGCAGTTGCATCCTGGAGGGCAGTGGGCCAAAAGAAACCTTGTCAGAATGCTTTTCTGACAAGTGCTCTTGATCCTATGTGAGAGCCACATATGCCTCCATGTATCTCTGCCAATAGCTCTAGTCCATCCTCCCGAGGAATACACTTCAATTTCACACCGTTCGGTCTCTTTCGGTACAGAACATCATCGACGAACTGGTACATAGTAGACTGATGGGCTACTTTTTCCGCTTCTTCCTGCTCTTCGGGGAGTTCTCCTGTCTGAAGGAAATGGACAATGTGTTGTGCCCATGCTGGAGCCTGGGGCTCGACAGCTAGGACTAAAGGCATCTCTTCCGCCAGGGGAACATTTGTCTTGACAGCAAAAGCCTGAGGCTGTGCCACAGCCTGTCGTTCCCCGGCAGGCTTGTTGTTGATCCCGGCAAGTTCCTTGCCGGTGGCTCCAGGGAGCTCTGCCAGAAAGTACTGTCCAGAATTCAACTTCTTCTCTTTTCTTGCCTCATTGACGGTGCCACAGATGGTTGAGTTAAATGGAGCACAAAAGTTCCTAGTTCCACAGGTAACTTGAGGGCAGCGCGCTTTGACAGGTCATCAGCAATACTGTTTTCGGCACGAGGAATGTGCTTCATTTGCAGACCATCAAAGTGTTCTTCCATTTTTCTCACCTCATCCACATAAGCTTGCATCAATGGACTCTGGTAATTCTTGTTAACTTGCCTGACAATAAGCTGCGAATCACCTCTCATGATGAGCTTCTTGATACCAAGGTCTACCACGATCCTGAGACCGGCAAGCAGCCCCTCGTATTCCGCAGTGTTGTTTATTGAACTCTCCCGGGAGAAATGCATCTGGATTACATACTTGAGGTGCTCTCCGGTGGGTGTGACAAGCAGCACGCCAGCACCGGTGCCTTGCAGCGAGAAAGCCCTGTCAAAGTACATAACCCATTCTCGATCAGTTTCCCTGCCGGGGAGAGTCGTTTCTTGAATCTCTTCGTCTGGCGTTGGGGTCCATTCCGCGATGAACTCCGCCAAGGCTCTGCTCTGAATTGTTGAAGTACATTCAAACTTGAGATCAAAGCTTGACAATTCCAACGCCCACTCCATGATTCTGCCGGTTGCCTCTGGATTTCGCAAATTCCGTTGCAACGGGAAGCGAGTGACGACGGTAATTTCATGTGCTTGAAAATAATGGCGCAGCTTCCTCGAGGCCATAAGAAGGCCGAAGAGCAACCTCTGCACACCAGAGTATCTTGATCTAGCTCCTTGCAAAAGAGAGCTAACAAAATAAACTGGGCGCTGCACCATCTTTTTCTTTTGCACTGGTTCTTCTGACTGCGCAGATCCTGTCTTGCCGGGATCAATCCTTGCCGGGGATGATCCTGGTGTATCACTTGGCGGTCCTGCCGCTGGTGTTGCCTCCTCATCAGCTTCTCTCTGCACCACTAGCGCAGCACTAACCACTTGATTTGTCGCTGCCAGGTACAGCAGCAACGGCTCTTGTGGCCTAGGTGCGATTAGCATTGGCAGAGAAGAAAGGTATCTCTTCAAATCTTGCAGCACAGCCTCCGCTTCCGGAGTCCATTTCATTGGACCTGCCTTTTTCAAAATTTTGAAAAAGGGCAGGGCGCGCTCAGCAGATTTGGAGATAAACCTGCTTAGGGCAGCAACGCAGCCGGCAAGACGATGTACATCCTTGACGCGTCTTGGTGCCTCAATTTGCTCAATAGCTTTGATCTTGTCGGGGTTCGCTTCGATCCCACGCTGAGACACAAAGAACCCGAGAAGCTTGCCGGAAGGAATGCCAAACATGCAATTCTCGGGATTGAGCTTTAAATTGATCTTGCGCAGATTTGCAAATGTTTCTTCTAGATCTTGAATGAGTGTCGCTTTGTCCTTGGTCTTGACCACTATATCATCCATGTAAGCTTCCATATTTCTATGCAGCTGAGGCTCAAAACCAATCTGGACTGCTCTCGCGAATGTAGAACTAGCACTTTTCAACCCGAAAGGCATTCGTATAAAACAATACATACCACATGGGGTGATAAATGCGGTCTTTTCTTCATCTTCTTTTGCCATGAAGATCTGATGATACCCTGAGTAGGCATCAAGGAACGACAGTAGGTCACAACCAGCAGTGGAGTCCACAATCTGGTCGATGCGCGGCAAGGGGAAAGGATCTTTTGGACAGGCTTTATTGATATCTGTATAATCAATACATAGCCTCCATTTTCCGTTCGTGTTGCACACTACAACTGGATTGGCTAGCCACGTTGGGTGAAGCACCCCTTTGACCAACCCTGCCGCTTCTAACTTCCTGATTTCTTCAGCAATAAATTCTTGCCGCTCCAAGGCCTGCTTTCTCACCCTTTGTTTGACGGGCCGCGCGTGAGGACAGATAGCAAGGTGGTGCTCAATCACCTCCCTAGGAACACCAGGGATGTCAGATGGTTGCCATGCAAACACATCGACATTCGCCCGCAGGAAGGCAATGAGCGCGCTTTCCTATTTGTCATCAAGGGTGGAACTTATGGTGAAAGTTCCTCCCATTCCATCCTCCTTGGCGGGCACCTTCTTTGTCTCTGGTGGAGCAGCCTTGGACTTCTTGTTCTTGCCGGTGGAACTCTCTGGCACATCCTCAACAGGAGCGTAACACTCCAAGGAGGTGCGCTTGCCGGAGTTTGCGCCAAGGTTCTTGCTGGTCTTTTTCTTCCCCCCGGGAGTTCCAACGGCAGGAGCAGATGCCTTGGCGGCAAGTGCTACGACTGCTTCCCAGTAGAGTTGATCGGCGCAAATGAGCGCATCCTTCTTGTCGGAGTGGACAGTGATGACGCTCAATGGCCCGGGCATTTTCAGCATGTTATATGCATAGTGTGATGCCGCCATGAACTTGGCCAGCACTGGGCGGCCAAGGATCCCATTGTATGACATGGGGATCTTGGCAACGTCGAACACCACCTTCTCCGTCTTGTAGTTGAGCTCGCTACCAAATGTTACCGGTAGCGTTATTTTGCCTTTCGGCTGGGTCCTTCCTGGATTGATCCCTTGAAACATGCCTGTTTCCTTGAGATCTTCATCAGGAATTTGCAGCTTCTTGAGCACATCTGGTGAGATTAGATTCAGTCCGGCCCCATCGTCAACTAGCATTTTTGTCACCTTGAGGTTGCGGATTGTCGGCGAAACCAACAATGGCAAGCACCCAACCGCAGTTGTGCGATCAGGGTGATCCTCGGCGTCAAAAATGATAGGCATGTTGGACCACTTCAGAGGTTTACGTGCATCGAACGATGGCTCCATTGCATTAACCTCATGCACCCACTGTTTAAGTCGACGGTGGGAAGAATGCAACGAGGTGCCTCCGTCGATACACATGGCCTCTTTAGCTTTCTGGAACTCGTGCTCACTGGACTCATCATCCTCTTCATCATCATCATCACCCTCTTCCTTGTCACGGCCTCGAGTGGGCCTCTCTTTCTGTTGCTTGACCTTGCCGCGGCGACCTCCCCGGCCACCATGCTTCTTGCTGGACCCCTTAGCACTATCTTGGGCCTTCTCCTTGTCTCGCCTCTCATACTCAGCTCGTTGCTTCTCGACAAGCTGTTCAACTTGCAGGAAATTTTGGAGATCATGGCCCTTGGTGCGTTGGATCTTGCAATACTGCTTGCCGGAGCCTTCCAGCTTGTTGGCAGCTGCCAAGGCCTGACAGGAGGCGCACCCGGCAACTTCCTTGCCGGGGTCGCCAACTTTGGCTTTCTTGGCGGTGCCAAGGTCGCCGGACCCCTCGACAGCAAGTACCGCCTTGCCTTTACGCTTCTTATTTCGCCGCCGGCCCTTTTTTGTCGGGGCGGTAGCATCTTCGCCTTCAGAGTCGCCCCCTGCGCCACCATCCTCGCCGAGAAGTCTCCTTCCCTCTTCAGCCCGAGCACATTTATCAGCCAGAGCATAAAGCTCGGCGATATCCCTGATCTTGTTCATTGCCATTTCTTCCCGCATCTTGCGGTTACGCACGTTTTGATGAAACGCGCCGATGACAGCGGCAGGGTGAACATCAAGGATGATGTACTGCACATGGCTGAATCTTTGGATATACTTGCGCAGAGGCTCACCCTACTTCTGGGGGATGAGATGTAAATCACTCTCCTGCCCAGGAGTTTGATGGCCTCCAACAAAGGCGCCAACAAGCTGATGGCACAAATCTGACCAAGAAGAAATGGAATTCTTCGGCAGATGCATCAACCACGCCCTGACGTTGGGTTTGAGCACCAATGGGAAGTAGTTGGCAAGTATCTTGTCGTCTCGGCCCCCGGCAGCCTGCACCGCAATGGTGTAGATGCTCAGGAACTCCGATGGGTGGGTCTTGCCATCATATTTCTCCGGGACCTCTGGCTTAAAGGTTCGGGAATTGGGCCACTGGACTCGCCGCAGCTCATGGGTAAACGCTGGACAACCTACCTCGTAAGGCAAGTCGCCTGCATACCCTGGCGCAGGCTTGTCGACAACAGGTCCTGCGCGTTTATCAGATTGATTGCGTGCTTCCCGTCGCCGCTTGATGGTAGTTTGAGCGTCCTCTTTGCTCCGTTCCCGAAGAACTTGACGCTGATCGCATCGCATCCGCGGATCGGACGACGCCGTGGAATCATCGTCACGGTCATCGGTCTGCCGGGTCGTCGATCGCCGCTGCTGTCGTGGAGGAGAGTGCACCGTAGTTGCTCTGCCTCCAGTCTTCTCTCCATAGGCTCACGCCGGATCGATGGACCGTCGCCGTGAGGACCCTACCTGCTGTGGCCCATCCTTGTTAACGAAGCTGATGAGACTCTGGATGGTAGATCGCCACTCCTCCATCTTCTCCAGGGCAGGAGGCAAATCGAGGACCAGCTGCGCACATGCCAAGGCTTCCGCTGGTGTAGGCGGCGGCGACAGGTGCGAGGTACATGAGGTGCTCTGACTCCTAACGATGTTAGAAGGAGCACCGTCACGATCACGCGACCACGCGCCACTTCCACCAGCAGCTTGACATGCATGCTGGGCCTGCGCACCTTGAGATTGATGCGCAGAAGTCCTTTCATGGGGGCGTCCCGAACCACCAGCGCCATGGCGCTGCTCGTCGCGTGCAACCTGTGAAGGCCGCAACGCTTGCACTGGCGCGGGAGTCCTAGGAGGCGTCCTATGATCTTTGGAGTTCGCTGCGCCGCCCATAGGCAGCACTGCCCCATCTCTGGATCTAGTGGCGTGCGGATTGCCGTCACCATTGCGAACGATGCTGCTCACCTGGCTTGGATCACCAGAACGCCGTGGAGGCTCTAAACCTCTACCTTCTGCATCCACGCCATCACCTGTACGCGAGGGCACGGGCAAAACGGACCTAGATGGTAGCACCGTTGCGGCACTCTTCTTCTTGGGTGGCATGGTGATGAAGATGACGAAGAAACTGAGGCGCCGATCACTGGATCAGGTTCGCACAACCTTCTTCCCCCTACCTGGCGCGCCAAAGATGTCGGCGTACGACACCTATGGGACCGCGGGGATCCCTTCTACGATTCGGCAGGGAGAGAGGTATGCACAAAGCGCAGAACCAACGATCGACGCGAGGTGATTTTACCCAGGTTCGGGCCGCTAATCAGCGTAAAACCCTACTCCTGCCTTGTTTTATTAAGGGTGTTCTTGAGCTCAAACTCTAGGAGCGCTAGCAATGAACAGCACGTTCAAAGAGCAGCTACGCATGCAGAATGGGCCAGAAGATCCTCCCCATGTAGCAGTTGCCTTGGGCCTCCTTTTATACGTCCAAAGGGGTCACCAAAGTGGCAAAATGTACATACATTGAGGTGTAAAGTAGCTATAGGGTTATCATACCTAACTACTGACGGTTTAGGAGAAATGCAATTAATGCACTATGAGGTGTCCGTTTAGGTGTCCTCATTTTCTTGGGGATGGAAAAAGGAGCCATCCCATCAGCACCGCTTAAACTCTCCTCCACTGGTACCCTGCCACGCATCCAGGAATGGGCCCAGAATGCCAGGCTGGTTGCTGTACTGAAGCGGTGGCACAGTGATAGGATCTTGCCGGGGCGCAAATCTTGCCGGGCTTCGCAAGCCTCCCCGGCAAGATCTTGTCGGGGGCCTGGTCTTCGGTCTTCAGCTCTTCTCCTCTCTTGACCTTCTGATTCTTGGTTTGAGTGTCTCTTTGACTACTTTGAACTTGTCTCCAAATGTTCCCCCGACAAGCCTTGCCGCGGGCTTGGCTACAACTGCCCGTGCACAAGTATGGGGTACTAAAGTCTCAATACTTAGTACACCGACAGAAGTGAAGATCAAGAAGGTTCGAAGCGACAATGGAACAGAATTCAAGAACGCCAATGCGGATACCTTTCTTGATGAAGAAGGGATTTCACATGAGTTCTCGGCTACGTACACACCTCAACAAAATGGAGTTGTTGAGAGGAAGAACCGGACACTTATTGAGATGACAAGAACGATGCTTCATGAATACAAGACACCAAGACACTTTTGGGCGAAAGCAGTTGAGACAGCTTGTCATGCCACAAATCAACTATATCTTCACAAGCTTCTCGGCAAGACGGCATACGAGCTTCTCACCGGTAACAAACCCCAAGTTGGATACTTTCGAGTATTTGGCTCAAAGTGCTACATTCTTGATAAGCATCATCGTTCGAAATTTGCTCCTAAAACTCATGAAGGTTTTCTACTCGGTTATGGCTCAAACTCTCAGACTTACCGTGTCTACAACAATTTCACCCGAAATGTTAAAGAGACGGTAGATGTGAAGTTTGATGAATCTAACGGCTCACAAGTAGAGCAATTGCCAATTGATGTAGGAGACAAAGACCCTTCGGAAGCAATTCAAGACATGTCTATTGGCAAGATTCACCCAACGGAGGTGAAGGAGAGTACTTCATCCATTCAAGTGAAAGCCTCTACTTCACATCAAGGTCAGACTTGGAGGCATCCACAAGCGGAACACGTCAAGATGAAGAAAATGAGGAAGTACAACAAGATGAACCACATCGACCTCCCTCTCCACCTCCACAAGAGAACGACAACGCCAACTGTCGTGGTGGAACACGGTCACCTATGGGGCTATCAGCCCCTTGTGGTTTGGCAGGGGGGAGATCACGTAGCACAAAGAGCGGAAGCCATGGAACAACACGGCAGAGGTGACGCTGGTGGTTTTTACCCAGGTTCGGGCCGCTGGGGAGCGTAAAACCCTACTCCTACTTTGGTGGATTGAAAGGATGACCGTAGTGGAAACGCAGTGCTCAAGCCCGGCAAGGTCGCCTCGGGGAGAGCAGCTACGCGCATATGAGTGTACAAGGGTCCGAATCTTCTAATAGGTTGCCATGGCAGTCCTTTTATAGGCTAAGGGGTTACCACAGTGGCAAAACAGTCATTATCTACTGATTAGATAGCCAGCAGTGCTATCATTCCTAACTCTGGCAGTTAGGACAAAGTGCATTAAATGCACTGCTAGGTGTCACGCTGAGGATGCAGCCCCACAAGCCTGCCGCGCCGCTTAATCATCTCCCATCTGTCTGCATGACATGCCTCTGGACGGTGTCATATAGGGGGAATCTCCCTCCCAAATGGCTGCCACATGCCAAATGACAGCCACTTAATCACTTGGAGGCTCGACACCACACTGATAAGTGACTTGCGTCGCTGTGCGGTGGAGTGGTGGAGTCTTGGCGGGGAGATTTTCCCTTGGCGGCCTCGGCAAGCCTGCCTGGGAGATTTGGGGACTTGTTCTTGGTGAGGCCTCGACCTGACTAGGCTCGCCTGCCCGGTAAGGGAGGTCTTTTCTTAGTGACATCTTGTTTCCTTGGCTTGTCTTGGCCTTCTTGATCCACCCTTTGATTCCTCAAAGAGATACCTCTATGGCTTGGTCTCGTCTTGGTAGCTTGGCACTGTCATATCCTCGCCACCGCGCCTGTGTACACTCTGGGCAACATACGTGAAGGTTTGTTGCACCGATAGGTGCCCCCGGGCCTGGCCCGAACGTGCTGCCGAGCACCATTGGGGTAGGCCCAATCAGGTACATAGGCGGGGCGCACGCGGTGGCTCTCTTCTTGATATTTTTCCTTGCTTCTTCATTAACCTGTGCTTGAGTCAGTTTCCGGATTTCCTGTGCGACGCCAAACATGGTGGGGCCAACTCTGTAATGGCCTGTGAATGACTTTAAATCATGGGGAGGTAACTGCATTTCACACATCCCACTACGCCCATCCTTTCTACCACGTATGTCGCATGCATCGCGTGGGGTAGGTAACGGATGGGCATGGTGTAGGAAGGAGCGTTATGGCAGAAGCCCAGATGTCCCGGATTGGCGTAAGGGGGTGATCGATGAGTCCAGCCGCTATCGGTGGTATAGACGGGTCGGATTTGAAGGAGCCCAGGGGAGGGAGAAGAATCAGCCCCTGGTCCCAGCTCGTCTATAAAAGGGAGCGCGAGGGGGAACGGAGGCATTCATCTGCGCACCTTCTCCCTCTTCCTCCTCGCATTCTTCTTCCTCACTATGCCAACGAAAAGAGGCCGGGGCCTGGCCCCAGACCTCAGCTCGGGAGTGATGATTCCGAAGGCTCGTGTTGGCATTCGGGGAGTGAGTCTGGTTTGGGGTCGTGGAAGACATGGTGGTCACGGTTGGGGTGGTCGCAGTTTGTGGCGGCGCACCCTTGACTGCCGCCTTGACTTCGGTGTGGAAGGTGTTGTGCTTTTCCTTATCGGTAGAGCGTTTGCACCCTCCATGCAAGCTGGCCATCCGGGGCAGTGTTGCCGCCCCTGCTGCAAGTGGCTGAAGTTTGATAATCTGTCTGTGGAGTCTTCAGGGCTTCTGGCGTCTGCCTGAGGTGCTGCGCTCGAGATCTTTGGTAATCCCAGCACTGCCTCCTCCGGCGAGGTCGAGGATGACGCTGAAGATGGTGGCGCCCTCTTGCCCGCCAAGGTGGGAAGCGGTGCCTCAAATGCCCCTTGGGTTTTGCCACCGCCATCAGCCACCTCCCCGGGGAAGGTGACGGGCCAGGGGACCAGCATCCTCCTGGAGCGACGGTGACAAGGAAGAAACTGGCGAAGACGAGGAAGGCGGGTGGCAGGCCGTCAGGTCAGAGTATGATGGCACCGACGCCTTCGTCTTGTATTGCCTGCTTGCTGCTCCGTCTTTCGGCCCTCCCCCCCCCCCCCCCCCGGGCACCATCATCACCAGCCTCTTCCGGACGGTTGCCGGGGAGGGGAATGTTCTCTTGGTGCCTTCTACCGTGCGCACCCCGCCTAGGTGCTTCTTTTGTCTTTCTCGCACTCGAGATGAATCCTGAGAAGGAGGGCAACAAGAAGCATCACGAGGCATCTGCCCTCTTTATATTTGAAAGAATGTAGGCGCTTGCCAAACTTTAGTCTTAAATATGTAATCTCTTCTATCCATGATTGTACTCTGTAAGCTTTGTACTCGTTTATCCGCATATTAATGAAAAAAGACATGTTTGCCGGGTACTTGTGCAAGTATTATATCCATGTAGAGGAGGAATGCCTCTATACTTTCAAGTAAACAAGTTTTCCCGGCAAGCTATCTTGCCGGTGCCTTCCATTGTTGCCGCGGGACTTGACCTGCCGAGCTCAAAACTATGGAAGGGAACCAGCCCCTCGTCGAACCTTCTCTATCAAATGCCACTACAACCATCTTGACCGAAATTGTTCGAATCAAGGGATGGGAGCGCAAATGTTTTGAAGGTCACAAGGTTTTTCTATGCATGAGCTTTCTTCTTACAAAGACATATTTATGGATAGAAGGAAACTTATCTGTTTGGCCTGTCGGGGATCGATATGTAGGCTTGTTTTCGTGTCTTCTTTTCGGGATCGAGACCATGGCAAGAGCCCTGTAGTTAGTGCAGAGGAAAACATAGCAAAATATGATCTTATCTAAATGACCATGGCAATTTTATGCTAAGCTAATCATGCATGCATGTTTTTAGGGCGCCAGTGCTTCATTTTATTATCTGTGCTCAAGGTCTGTGCCTGGCTTTGTACAAAGGGTTACATGCACATCGGCAAGGCTTGTACAAAAGGGTGGCTGCTGGGGCAGGGCTCGGCAGCCGCGCCTTACGGGTAGAACTTGCGAAGATGCTCAATATTCCATGAGTTTTGCATTTTGATGCCATCTTCGGTCTCCAGACGGACTGCGCCAGGTCTGGTGACTCGTACTACCCTGTAAGGGCCTTCCCACTTTGGCGTCAACTTGTTGGAACCCTTGGGGACTGAACACGCCTAACGACAAGGCGACCTTCCTCAAGACTCCGGGCATGGACCCTGCAGCTGTGATAGCGGTGCAGGGCTTGCTGGTAGCGTGCAGCATGCACTGCAGCCCAGAGACGGTTCCCCTCAAGGAGCACGGCATCGTCATGCCGGTGCTGCTCTTGCTCTACTTCATTGTAGGCAAATACTCGAGGTGACCCGTATATGAGTTCTGTGGGGAGCACTGCTTCTGCCCCACAGACTAGGGAGAAGGGAGTCTGGCCGGTAGCTCGATTTGTTGTCGTATGGAGGGACCAAAGAACCACCGGCAGCTCGTCGATCCAGCGTCTGCCGCACTTTTGTAGCTTATCAAAAGTCCTTGTCTTGAGCCCATGCAGCACTTCAGCATTCATCCTCTCAGCTTGTCCATTGCTCCTGGGATGAGCAACAGAGGCGAATGAAACCTTGCTTCTGAGGGTTTGAATGTATTGCATGAAGGCGCGACTTGTGAATTGGGTGCCATTGTCAGTGATGACTCTGGCGGGTACTCCGAAACGGCACACCAATCCATTCAAGAACTTGATAGGTGATTGTGCGGTTACCTTCCTCACAGGCTCCACTTCCAGCCACTTTGTAAACTTGTTGATTGCAACTTACAAGAATTCAAAGCCCCCGGTAGCACGGGGGATGGGGCCCAAGATGTCGAGCCCCCAGACCGAAAATGGCCATGACAAAGGAATGGTCTGGAGAGCTTGAGCAGGTTGATGGATATTCTTGGAGTGGAACTGGCAGGCTTCACATCTAGTGAGTAGCTCAATTGCATCTTGGAGTGCCGTGGGCTAGTAGAAACCTTGCCGGTGAGCTTTTCCAACCAAGGCTCTTGATCCAATATGGGAGCCGCACATGCCTTTGTGTATCTCTGCCAATAGTTCCTTCCCCTCTTCCCGGCAAATGCACTTTAATTTTACACCGTTTGGCCTCCTTCTGTATAACGTGTCATCAACAAACTGATACATACTGGCCCTCCGGGCTACTTTTTTAGCTTCTTCTTGCTCTTCGGGAAGTTCTCCAGTTTGGAGGTAGCGAACAATGTGTCGCGCCCAAGTTGGAGCTTGCGGCTCGACAACTAGGACCAATGGCACCTCCTCATTCATGGGAGCGCCTACCTCGACCGCAAGGACATGTGGTCCTGCGGAAGAGTGCATCTCACCAAGCGAAGTGGAGTTGTTCCCGACAGCTTCTCTACCAGGAACCTCTGGAGGCCCTGCCGGTAGAGGCTTGCTGGAGTCCAGCTTCTTCCTTTTCATAGCCATCATCAATGGATATACTGATGGTTGTGTCAGATGGAGGACAAAGGTCCCTGGTTCCACAGGGAGCTTTTGTGCGGCACACTTTGACAAATAATCAGCAGCGCTGTTTTCCGCACGCGGCACGTGCTCTATTTGCAATCCATCAAAGTGTTCCTCCAACCTCCTCACTTCTTCAACATATGCCTCCATAAATGGGCTCTGATAATCCTTGTTAACCTGTCTTACCACAAGCTGCGAATCTCCATGGATGATCAACTTCTTGATCCCCAATTCTACTGCAATCCTGAGCGCGGCAAGGAGCCCTTCATATTTCCGCAGTGTTGTTGGTAACTTTCTCCCGAGGGAAATGCATTTGGACCACATACTTGAGGTGCTCTCCGGTGGGTGCGACAAAGAGCACGCCAGCCCCTGCACCTTGCAATGAGAAGGCACCATCAAAGTACATGATCCACTCTTGGGGCGCCTCCTTGCCGGGGATAACTGTTTCTGGCGTCTCTTCGTCTGGAGTAGGTGTACATTCTGCAATGAACTCCGCCAGTGCCCTGCTCTAAATGGTTGAGGTACTTTCATACTTCAGACCAAAACCTGACAACTCCAATGCCCATTCAACTATTCTGCCAGTGGCCTTAGGGTTCCTCAGTATGCGTTGCAAAGGGAAACGGGTGACGACTGTGATCTCATGGGCTGGGAAGTAGTGGCGCAGTTTCCTCGAGGCCATGATGAGGCCGAAGATCAATTTCTGCACTCCAAAGTACCTTGACCTAGCCCCTGTAACAGGGAGCTAACAAAGTAAACTGGTCGCTGCACCACCCTATTCTTTGCCGTGGCCTTGGGATTGCCTTCACCACCCTGCTCTTCTTTCTCCTGATCCGTACCCAACCTTGCCGCGACTGGTTTGCTTCCTTCTCCGGGGAGGACAGTAGTTGCGGCTGCTCCTTCATCTACTTCCCTCTGCGCCACCAGCGCTGCACTAACCACTTGATTGGTTGCCGCTAAGTATAGCAGCAACGGCTCTCATGGTTTAGGAGCGACCAAGGTGGGAGCAGAGGAAAGATAGGCTTTTAAGTCCCGCAGTGCTGCTTCTGCCTCCGGGGTCCACTTCATGGGCCCTTCGTTCTTCAGAATTTTGAAGAACAGCAGGGCGCGCTCGGCAGACTTGGAAATAAACCTACTTAGTGAGGCAACACATCCAGTTAAACACCTCACATCCTTGACTGTCTTGGGTGCTTGAATTTAATCGATCGCTCTGATCTTGTCGGGGTTGGCCTCTATCCCCCGGTGAGACACAAGGAAGCCAAGTAGCTTGCCAGAGGGGACGCCAAATACACACTTCTCAGGGTTCAACTTCAAGTTGATCTTGCACAGGTTTGCAAAGGTCTCTTCTAACTCCTGAATGAGTGTTGGTCTGTCCTTGATTTTGACCACTATATCATCCATGTAAGCCTCAATATTCTGGTGCAATTGAGACTCAAACCCAAGTTGCACTACCCTTGCAAAAGTGTACCCAGTGCTCTTTAACCCAAAGGGCATCCGCACAAAGCAGTACGTGTCGCATGGGGTTATGAACGTGGTCTTCTCCTCGTCTTCCTTAGACATGAATATCTAATGGTAACCGGAGTATGCATCCAAGAAGGAAAGCAGATCGCACCCGGAAGTGGAATCCACAATCTGATCAATACGCGGCAAGGGGAAAGGGTCCTTCAGGCATGCCTTGTTCAGATCTGTGAAGTCTATGCAAAGCCTCCATTTTCCATTCGCCTTGCGCATCACCACCGGGTTCGCCAACCATGTTGGATGCAACACTCCTCTGAGCAAACCAGCTGCTTCAAGTTTCTTGATCTCTTCGGCAATGAATTGCTGCTGCTCCAAAGCTTATTTTCTGACCTTCTGCTTGACAGGCTTAGCATGAGGGCAGACAGCAAGGTGGTGCTCCATTACCTCCCTGGGAACGCTGGGGATGTCAGATGGTTGCCAAGCAAACACATCGACATTCACCCGCAGGAAGGCAACGAGCGTGCTTTCCGATTTGTCATCAAGGGTGGAGCTGATGGTGAACGTACCATCAGCGCCAACCAGCCCTGCCAGGACCCTCTTCATAGCAGGCGAAGCAACTTTGGATCTCTTGCTAGTGGAACTCTCTGGCAAATCATCGACGGGCGCGGCACACTCCGGAGAGGCGCACTTCCCGGATTCCTTGCCGGCATCCTTGCTAGCCTTATTTCCTCTTTTGTTTTCCTTGGCGGGAACTGCAGCTTCTGCGGCCTCGGCAGCGACCACATCTCGGTACATCTTATCCATGCATATGATTGCGTCCTTCTTGTTTGATGGGATGGAGATGACGCCCATTGGTCCTGGCATCTTCAGAGTATTATAGGCATAGTGAGATGCCGCCATGAATTTTGCCAGTACTGGATGACCAAGAATCCCATTGTATGGCAAAGGAAGCTCGACCACGTCAAACATAGTCTTCTCGGTCCGGTAGTTCCATTCTCCTCCAAACGTCACCAACAGTGTGATCATTCCCTTAGGACAACTCCTGCCCAGGTTGATTCCTTGAAACGTTCCAGTAACCTTGAGCTCCTCATCTGATATTTGCATCTTCCTGATCAACTTGGGGGAAATCAGATTCAACCCTGCCCCGCCGTCAACCAACATATTGACAGAAATATGCCCTAGAGTCAATAATAAAGTTGTTATTTATATTTCCTTATATCATGATAAATGTTTATTATTCATGCTAGAATTGTATTAACCGGAAACTTAATACAAGTGTGGATACATAGACAAAACACCGAGTCCCTAGTAAGCCTCTACTACACTAGCTCGTTAATCAAAGATGGTTAAGTTTAATAACCATAGACATGTGTTGTCATTTGACGAACGGGATCACATCATTAGGAGAATGATGTGATGGACATGACCCATCCGTTAGCTTAGCATAATGATCGTTCAGTTTTATTGCTACTGCTTTCTTCATGTCAAATACATATTCCTTCGACTATGAGATTATGCAACTCCCGGATACCGGAGGAATGCCTTGTGTGCTATCAAACGTCACAACATAACTAGGTGATTATAAAGATGCTCTATAGGTATCTCCGAAGGTGTCTGTTGGGTTGGCATAGATCGAGATTAGGATTTGTCACTCCGAGTATCGGAGAGGTATCTCTGGGCCCTCTCGGTAATACACATCATAAGAAGCCTTGCAAGCAATGTGACTAATGAGTTAGTTAAGGGATGTTGTATTATGGAATGATTAAAGAGACTTACCGCTAATGAAATTGAACTAGGTATGAAGATACCGACGATTGAATCTCGGGCAAGTAACATACCGATGACAAAGGGAATAACGTATGTTGTCATTATGGTACGACCGATAAAGATCTTCGTAGAATATGTGGGAACCAATATGAGCATCCAGGTTCCACTATTGGTTATTGACCGGAGAGGTGTCTCGGTCATGTCTACATAGTTCTCGAACCCGTAGGGTCCGCACGCTTAACGTTCGATGAGGATTTTGTATTATATGAGTTATGTGATTTGGTGACCGAATGTTATTCGGAGTCCCAGATGAGAACATAGACATGACGAGGAGTCTCAAAATGGTCGAGAGGTAAAGATTCATATATAGGACGATGAAATTCAGACACCGGAAGTGTTCCGAGGGTACCGGGTACATATCGGGTAACCGGAAAGGGGTTCCGGGCACCCCCGGCAAAGATATGGGCCTTATGGGCCAAGAGATTGACAGACCAGCCCCTGGTGGGCTGGTGCGCCCCAATATAGGCTGAAATAGGAGGAGAAGGAAGGAGGGGAAGGGAGAAGGAAAGGGGAGGATTCGGCCTCCCCCTTTCCTTCTCTCCCCCCTCTCTTTCCTTCCCCCTCCGACACTTATGGAAGGGGGGAGGCCGACTTGTGGGAGGCGCCCAAGTAAGATTACTCCTACTTGGGGCGCCCCTTGCTGCCCCTCTCCCTCTCCCACCTATATATATGTGAGGCGGGGCACCGCTAGAATATACAACATTGATTCCTAGCCGTGTCCGGCGCCCCCTCCACAGTTTACGCCTCCGGTCATATCTTCGTAGTGCTTAGGCGAAGCCCTGCGCGGATCACTTCACCATCACCGTCACCACGCTGTTGTGCTGACGGAACTCTCCCTCGACACTTTGCTGGATCAAGAGTTCGAGGGACGTCATTGAGCTGAATGTGTGCAGAACTCGGAGGTGCCGTACGCTCGGTGCATGATCGGTCGGAACAAGAAGAAGTTCGACTACATCAACCGCGTTGTCAAACGCTTCCGCTTTCGGTCTACGAGGGTACGTAGACACACTCTCCCCCTCTCGTTGCTATGCATCTCCTAGATAGATCTTGCGTGAGTGTAGGAAATTTTTTTAAATTGCATGCTACGTTCCCCAACAGTGGCATCCGAGCCAGGTTTGTGCGTAGATGATATGCATGAGTAGAACACAAAGAGCTGTGGGCGGTGATAGTCATACTGCTTACCACCAACGTCTTACATTTGATTCAACGGTATTGTTGGATGAAGCGGCCCGGACCAACCTTACATGACCACGTTCTTGAGACCGGTTCCACTGACAGACATGCAACTAGTTTTGCATAAAGGTGGTTGGCGGGTGTCTGTTTCTCCTACTTTAGTTGAATCGAATTTGACTGCGGCTGGTCCTTGCCGAAGGTTAAAATAGCAAACTTGATAAATCACCGTTGTGGTTTTGATGCGTAGGTAAGAACAGTTCTTGCTAGAAGCCCGTAGCAGCCACGTAAAACTTGCAACAACAAAGTAGAGGACGTTTAACTTGTTTTTGCAAGGCATGTTGTGATGTGATATGGTCAAGACATGATGTGATATACGTTGTTGTATGAGATGATCATGTTTTGTAAAAGTTATCGGCAACTGGCAGGAGCCTTATGGTTGTCGCTTTATTGTATGAAATGCAAACGTCATGTAATTGCTTTACTTTATCACTATGCGTTAGCGATAGTTGTAGAAGCAATAGTTGGCGAGATGACCACGACGCTACGATGGAGATCAAGGTGTCAAGCCAGTGACAATGGAGATCATGACGGTGCTTTGGAGATGGAGATCAAAGGCACAAGATGATGATGGCCATATCATGCCACATTTTTTGATTGCTTGTGATGTTTATCTTTTATGCATCTTTTTTTGCTTAGTACAGCGGTAGCATTATAAGATGATCCCTCACTAAATTTCAAGGTATAAGTGTTCTCCCTGAGTATGCACCATTGCGATAGTTCGTCGTGCTGACACACCACGTGATGATCGGGTGTGATAAGCTCTACGTTCACATACAACGGGTGCTAGACAGTTTTGCACATGCGGAAAACTCGAGTTAAACTTGACGAGCCTAGCATGTATAGACATGGCCTCGGAACACTGGAGACCGAAAGGTCGAACGTGAATCATATAGTAGATATGACCAACATAGAGATGTTCACCATTGAAAACTACTCCATCTCATGTGATGATCGGACATGGTTTAGTTGATTTGGATCACGTGATCATTTAGATGACTTGAGGGATGTCAATCTAAGTGGGAGTTCTTAAGTAATATGATTAATTGAACTTAATTTATCATGAACTTAGTCCTGATAGTTTTTGCATATCTATGTTGTAGATCAATGGCCCGTGCTACCGTTCCCTTGAATTTTAATGCTTTCCTAGAGAAAGCTAAGTTGAAAGATGATGGTAGCAACTACACGGACTAGGTCCATAACTTGAGGATTATCCTCATTGCTACACAGAAGAATTATGTCCTTGATGCACCGCTAGGTGAAAGGCCTGCTGTAGGAGCAGATGCTGATGTTATGAACGTCTGGCAAGCTCGATCTGATGACTACTTGATAGTTCAGTGTGCCATGCTTTACGGCTTAGAATTGGGACTTCAAAGACGTTTTGAACGTCATGGACCATATGAAATGTTCTAGGATTTGAAGTTAATATTTCAAGCAAATGCCCGAGTTGAGAGATATGAAGTCTCCAACAAATTCTATAGTTGCAAGATGGAGGAGAATAGCTCTGTCAGTGAACACATACTCAAAATGTTTGGGTATCATAATCACTTGACTCAGCTGGGAGTTAATCTTCCAGATGATAGTGTTACTGACAGAGTTCTCCAATCACTGCCACCAAGCTATAAAGGCTTCGTGATGAACTATAATATGCAAGGGATGGATAAGATAATTCCCGTGCTCTTCGCTATGCTCAAAGCTGCGGAGGTAGAAATCAAGAAGGAGCATCAAGTGTTGATGGTTAACAAGACCACTAGTTTCAAGAAAAAGGGCAAAGGAAAGAAGGGGAACTTCAAGAAGAATGGAAAGCAAGTTGCCACTCCCGAGAAGAAGCCCAAGTCTGGACCTAAGCCTGAAACTGAGTGCTTCTACTGCAAAGGGATTGGTCACCGGAAGCGGAACTACCCCAAGTATTTGGCGGATAAGAAGGATGGCAAAGTGAACAAAGGTATATTTGATATACATGTTATTAATGTGTGCCTTACTAATGCTCGTAGTAGTGCCTGGGTATTTGATACCAGTTTGGTTGCTCATATTTGTACCTCGGAACAGGGGCTACGGGTTAAACGAAGATTGGCTAAGGACGAGGTGACGATGTGCGTTGGGAATGGTTCCAAGGTCGATGTGATCGCCGTCGGCACGCTACCTCTACATCTACCTTCAGGATTAGTTTTAGACCTGAATAATTGTTATTTTGTGCTAGCGTTGAGCATGAACATTATATCTGGATCTTGTTTAATGCGAGACGGTTATTCATTTAAATAAGAGAATAATGGTTGTTCTATTTATATGAGTAATATCTTTTATGGTCATGCACCCTTGAAGAGTGGTCTATTTTTGTTTAATCTCAATCGTGGTGATACACATATTCATAATATTGATGCCAAAAGATGCAAAGTTGATAATGATAGTGCAGCATATTTGTGGCACTGCCGTTTAGGTCATATTGGTGTAAAGCGCATGAAGAAACTCCATTCAGATGGACTTTTGGAATCACTTGATTATGAATCATTTGATGCTTGCGAACCATGCCTCATGGGCAAGATGACTAAAACTCCGTTCTCCGGAACAATGGAGTGAGCCACTGACTTATTGAAAATAATACATACCGATGTATGCGGTCCGATGAGTGTTGAGGCTCGCGTCGGGTATCATTATTTTCTGACCTTCACAGATGATTTGAGCAGATATGGGTATATCTACTTAATGAAACACAAGTCTGAAACATTTGAAAAGTTCAAAGAATTTCAGAGTGAAGTGGAGAATCATCATAACAAGAAAATAAAGTTTCTACGATCTGATCACGGAGGCGAATATTTGAGTTACGAGTTTGGCCTTCATTTAAAACAATGTGGAATAGTTTCACAACTCACGCCACCTGGAACACCACAGCGTAATGGTGTGTCTGAACATCATAACCGTACTTTATTGGATATGGTGCAATCTATGATGTCTCTTACCGATTTACCACTATCGTTTTGGGGTTATGCATTAGAGACAGCTGCATTTACGTTAAATAGGGCACCATCTAAATCCGTTGAGACGACACCGTATGAAATGTGGTTTGGCAAGAAACCTAAGCTGTCGTTTCTTAAAGTTTGGGGTTGCGATGCTTATGTGAAAAAGCTTCAGCCTGATAAGCTCGAACCCAAATCGGAGAAGTGTGTCTTCATAGGATACCCAAAAGAAACTATTGCGTACACCTTCTATCACAGATCCGAAGGCAAGATCTTTGTTGCTAAGAATGGATCCTTTCTAGAGAAGGAGTTTCTCTCGAAAGAAGTGAGTGGGAGGAAAGTAGAACTTGATGAGGTAATTGTACCTTCTCTCAACTTGGAAAGTAGCTCATCAGAGAAATCTGTTCCCGTGTTGCCTACACCAACTAGAGAGGAAGCTAATGGTAATGATCATGAAACTTCAGATCAAGTTACTACCGAACCTCGTAGGTCAACCAGAGCAAGTTCCACACCAGAGTGGTACGGTAATCCTGTTCTGGAAGTCATGTTACTAGACCATGACGAACCTACGAACTATGAAGAAGCGATGATGAGCCCAGATTCCGATAAATGGCTTGAGGCCATGAAATCTGAGATAGGATCCATGTATGAGAACGAAGTATGGACTTTGGTTGACTTGCCCGATGATCGGCGAGCCATAGAAAATAAATGGATCTTCCAGAAGATGACTGACGCTGATGGTAATGTTACTGTCTACAAAGCTCGACTTGTCGCGAAAGGTTTTCGACAAGTTCAAGGAGTTGACTACGATGAGACTTTCTCACCCGTAGCGATGCTTAAGTTTATCTGAATCATGTTAGCAATTGCCACATTTTATGATTATGAAATCTGGCAAATGGACGTCAAAACTGCATTCCTTAATGGATTTCTTAAAGAAGAGTTGTATATGATGCAACCAGAAGGTTTTCTCGATCCTAATGGTGCTGACAAAGTGTGCAAGTTCCAGCGATCCATTTATGGACTGGTGCAAGCATCTCGGAGTTGGAATATACGCTTTGATGAGGTGATCAAAGCATATGGTTTTATACAGACTTTTGGAGAAGCCTGTATTTACAAGAAAGTGAGTGGGAGCTCTGTAGCATTTCTAATATTATATGTGGATGACATATTGTTGATTGGAAATGATATAGAATTTCTGGATAGCATAAAACGATATTTGAATAAAAGTTTTTCAATGAAAGACCTCGGTGAAGCTGCTTATATATTAGGCATCAAGATTGATAGGGATAGATCGAGACGCGTAATAGGACTTTCACAAAGCACATACCTTGATAAAGTTTTGAAGAAGTTCAAAATGGATCAGTCAAAGAAATGGTTCTTGCCTGTGTTGCAAGGTGTGAAGTTGAGTAAGACTCAATGCCCAACCACTGCAGAAGATACAGAGAAAATGAAAGTCATTCCCTATGCCTCAGCCATAGGTTCTATCATGTATGCTATGCTGTGTACCAGACCTTATGTGTGCCTTGCTATAAGTCTAGCAGGGAGGTACCAAAGTAATCCAGGAGTGGATAACTGGACAGCGGTCAAGAACATCCTGAAGTACCTGAAAAGGACTGAGGATATGTTTCTCATTTATGGAGGTGACAAAGAGCTTGTCGTAAATGGTTACATCGATGCTAGCTTTGACACTGATCCGGATGACTCTAAGTCACAAACCGGATACGTATTTATATTGAATGGTGGAGCTGTCAGTTGGTGCAGTTCCAAGCAAAACGTCGTGGCGGGATCTACGTGTGAAGCGGAGTACATAGTTGCTTCGGAAGCAGTGAATGAAGGAGTCTAGATGAAGGAGTTCATATCCGATCTAGGTGTAATACCTAGAGCATCGGGTCCAATGAAAATCTTTTGTGACAATACTGGAGCAATTGCCTTGGCGAAGGAATCCAGATTTCATAGAAGAACCAAACATATCAAGAGATGCTTCAACTCCATCCGTGATCAAGTCAAGGAGGGAGACATAGAGATTTGCAAAATACATACGGATCTGAATGTGCCAGACCCGTTGACTAAGCCTGTTCCACAAGCAAAACATGATCAGCACCAAGACTCCATGGGTGTTAGAATCATTACAATGTAATCTAGATTATTGACTCTAGTGCAAGTGGGAGACTGAAGGAAATATGCCCTAGAGGCAATAATAAAGTTGTTATTTATATTTCCTTATATCATGATAAATGTTTATTATTCATGCTAGAATTGTATTAACCGGAAACTTAATACATGTGTGGATACATAGACAAAACATCGAGTCCCTAGTAAGCCTCTACTAGACTAGCTTGTTAAACAAAGATGGTTAAGTTTCCTAACCATAGACATGTGTTGTCATTTGATGAACGGGATCACATCATTAGGAGAATGATGTGATGGACATGACCCATCCGTTAGCTTAGCATAATGATTGTTCAGTTTTATTGCTACTGCTTTCTTCATGTCAAATGCATATTCCTTCGACTATGAGATTATGCAACTCCCGGATACCGGAGGAATGCCTTGCGTGCTATCAAACGTCACAACATAACTGGATGATTATAAAGATGCTCTACAGGTATCTCCGAAGGTGTCTGTTGGGTTGGCATAGATCGAGATTAGGATTTGTCACTCCGAGTATCGGAGAGGTATCTCTGTGCCCTCTCGGTAATACACATCATAAGAAGCCTTGCAAGCAATGTGACTAATGAGTTAGTTATGGGATGTTGTATTATGGAATGATTAAAGAGACTTGCCGGTAATGAGATTGAACTAGGTATGAAGATACCGACGATTGAATCTCGGGCAAGTAACATACCGATGACAAAGGGAATAACGTATGTTGTCATTACGGTACGACCGATAAAGATCTTCGTAGAATATGTGGGAACCAATATGAGCATCCAGGTTCTGCTGTTGGTTATTGACCGGAGAGGTGTCTTGGTCATGTCTACATAGTTCTCAAACCCGTAGGGTCCACACGCTTAACGTTCGATGATGATTTTGTATTATATGACTTATGTGATTTTGTGACCGAATGTTGTTTGGAGTCCCGGATGAGATCACGAACATGACAAGGAGTCTCGAAATGGTCGAGAGGTAAATATTCATATATAGGACGATGATATTCGGACAACGGAAGTGTTCCGATGGTACTGGGTACATATCGGGTCACCGGAAAGGGGTTCCGGGCACCCTCGGCAAAGATATGGGCCTTATGGGCCAAGAGAGGGACAGACCAGCCCCTGGTGGGCTGGTGCACCCCAATATAGGCCAAAATAGGAGGAGAAGGAAGGAGGGGAAGGGAGAAGGAAAGGCGAGGATTCGGCCTCCCCCTTTCCTTCTCTCCCCCCTCTCTTTCCTTCCCCCTACGACACTTATGGAAGGGGGGAGGCCGACTTGTGGGAGGCGCCCAAGTAGGCTTACTCCTACTTGGGGCGCCCCTTGCTGCCCCTCTCCCTCTCCCACCTATATATATGTGAGGGGGGCACTGCTAGAACATACAACATTGATTCCTAGCCATGTGCGGCGCCCCCCTCCACGGTTTACACCTCCGGTCATATCTTCGTAGTGCTTAATTAGGCGAAGCCCTGCGCGGATCACTTCACCATCACCGTCACCACGCCGTCGTCCTGACGGAACTCTCCCTCGACACTTTGCTGGATCAAGAGTTTGAGGGACATCATCAAGCTGAACGTGTGCAGAACTCGGAGGTGCCGTATGTTCGGTGCTTGATCGGTCGGAACAAGAAGAAGTTCGACTACATCAACCACATTGTCAAACGCTTTCGCTTTCGGTCTATGAGGGTACGTAGACACACTCTCCCCCTCTCATTGCTATGCATCTCCTAGATAGATCTTGTGTGAGCGTAGGAATTTTTTTGAAATTGCATGCTACGTTCCCCAACACATATTCGTGACCTTGAGGTTGTGGATTGTTGGTGAAACCAACAACGGCAAGCACCCTATCGCGGTGGTGCGGTCAGGGTGATCCTCTTCGTCAAAGATGATGGGCGTGTGGGACCAGTTGAGCAGTTTTCGGGAGTCTGCCGCTGGCTCTACGACATTGACCTCACGTGACCACTGTTTAAGCTGGCGGTGAGAGGAGTGCAAAGATGCGCCTCCGTCAATGCACAGGGCCTCAGTGGCTTTCTGGAACTCTTGCTCACTGGTTTCCTCTTCATCCCCTTCCTCACTTTCGTCATCACCTTCCTTCTTCTCACGGCATCTGGCAGGTTTCTCTTGATGCTGAGGAATCTTGCCGCGACGGCCTCCTCTGCCTCCTCGGCCCTTCCCGCCAGCACCTTCTTGGTCTCTTTCCTTGTTACGCTTCTCGTACTCAGCTTTCTGCTTCTTAACAAGTTGCTCAACTTGGTGACACTCTTGGAGATCATGGCCCTTGGTCCGATGGATCTTGCAGTATGGCCCGTCAGCCTTCCCAGCCTTTTCGGCCGCCGCAGCCTCCCGGCAATCAGTGCACGTGGCAACTTCCTTGCCGGGGGCTTCGGTCTTGGCTTCTTGCTGGTACTAGGAGCACCAGAGCCCTCAACAGCCAGTACTGCCTTTTCCTTGCGCTTCTTGTTGTGCTTCTTATTCTTCCTCTTCGGGTTAGTGGCATCGTCGTCATCTTCTGAGTCAACTTCGATGCCATCCTCTTCCTTGGGGAGCCGCCTCCCTTCCTCTGTACGGGCACACTTATCCGCCAAGATGTATAGCTCATTCACTATCTTGGGCAACCGGACGTTCATCTTGGAACGTATCCTCCTGTTGCGCACGTTGGACTGGAACGCGGCAATCACAGCTATCGGGTGGATATCTGAAATGTTCCTGTGCACCCGGCTAAACCTTTGCATGTACTTCCGCAAACTCTCCCCTTCCTTTTGTGGAAGGAGCTGCAAATTGCTGGGCCGTCCTGGTTCTTGATGGCCGCCCGTGAAGGCACCGACGAACTCATTGCACAGGTTAGCCCAGGATGAAATGTAATTCTCCGGCAGGTGCCTCAGCCATGACCTCACGTTCGGCTTGAGTGCCAAAGGGAAGTAGTTGGCGAACACCTTCTCATCTCTTCCTCCGGCGGCTTGAACAACGATGGTGTAGATGCTCAAGAACTCTGCCGGGTTCAGCCTTCCATCATACTTTTCTGGTATCTCTGGTTTGAAAACACAGGCGGATGCCCAACGGACTTGTCGCAGCTCACGAGTGAAGGCAGGGCACCCAACCTCGAAAGGCAAGTATCCGCCTTCACTGGGTGTGGGTTCGTCGACGTCGGGGCCATTGCGCCTGTTAGATTGGCGGCGGGTTTCGCGGCGTCATTCTATGGTGACGCGCGCGTCTTCCCTCCGCCGATCTTCGAGGACCTGCCGCTGATCCCGATGGGCCCGAGGATCAGATGAAGCCATTGATGCCTCGTCAGGCTCCTGGTCGCATGGTTTGGGCTGCAGCCTCTACGCTGGCTGTCGTGGAGGAGATTGCACTGTTGGAGTGGCCCCCTCGACATGGTCAGCAGCTCGGGTCGTGGTTGTTGCTTGCAGGCGGCGTGGCAGGCCTGTCCGCTGTGATCCTTCTGCTTCGGCAAAACCGATCAAACTCTGAATGGTGGCTCTCCAGTCATCCATTTGATGGGCCGCTGGCGGGAATCTCAGGAGGAGTTGGGCTCGCGCCATGGTTTCCAAAGCAGTGCTTGGCATAGATGACGATGCAGACCGCGACGTCACTCGACTCCTAATAGTACCAGTAGTGGCGGCGCCGTGCTCTCATCGCCGCGAGCCAGCTGCCACGGCAGTACGGTGGTGAGAAGGGTGCGCCTGGGGGTTGGCGACCCCGTTTGGCGCTTTGTCTTGGTTACCCTGCCCTGGGGGAGGCACGTGCCCCGTAGCTGTGCCTGTAGCAGGGACAACTAGGGGGTCGCGACTCGCACCAGAGCAGGCGTTGTCGCTGCGGCTGCACCCTCCAATGCGGTGGGAAGGTGGAGACTGAACATTCTCCCTGCCCACGCCTTGTGGAACACGGCCGTCGGGATGTTGTTGATACCGCCCACCCCCGATGTTTTCCTGTCGGTGCAACAGACCCTGGGTCCATTGCACAGACTGTGCACAGGCCAGAGACAAGATTACAGGACCAAGATCAGAGCAAACAAGGAGGATCAATTCCTTTGAAGGATCCAAGTGCAAGTCGAGAAGGCCAAGGTGAGCCAGAGGAACAAGGCATCGCTAAAGGAAGGACCTACCTTGCCGAGCAGGCGAGCCTAGCAGGGTTGGGTTTTGCCCCGGAAGCAAGCTCCCTGATAACCCACAAGTATAGGGGATCACAACAGTTTTCGAGGGTAGAGTATTCAACCCAAATTTATTGATTCGACACAAGGGGAGCCAAAGAATATTCTCAAGTATTAGCAGCTGAGTTGTCAATTCAACCACACCTGAAAGACTTAATATCTGCTGCAAGGTTTTTATTAGCAAAGTAGTATGGAAGTAACGGTAACAGTAGCAAAAGTAACAGTAGCAGTTATGTAGCAATTTTAACAGTGGCAACGGAAAAGTAACAAAGCAAAGATCAATATGTGAAAAGCTCGTAGGCAATGGATCAATGATGGATAATTATGTCGCATGGCATTCATCATGCAACAGTTATAACATAGGGTGACACAGAACTAGCTCCAGTTCATCAATATAATGTAGGCATGTATTTCGAATATAGTCATACGTGCTTATGGAAAAGAACTTGCATGACATCTTTTGTCCTACCCTCCCGTGGCAGCGGGGTCCTATTGGAAACTAAGTGATATTAAGGTCTCCTTTTAATAGAGAACTAGACCAAAGCATTAGCACTTAGTGAATACATGAACTCCTCAAACTACGGTCATCACCAGGAGTGGTCCCGACTATTGTCACTCCGGGGTTGCCGGATCATAACACATAGTAGGTGACTATAACTTGCAAGATTGGATCAAGAACACAAATATATTCATGAAAACATAATAGGTTCAGATCTGAAATCATGGCACTCGGGCCCTAGTGACAAGCATTAGGCATTGCAAAGTCATAGCAACATAAATGCAGAGCAGCCCTGAAGATCAAGGACTGACTAGACATTGTAATTCACGGAAAAAGAGATCCAGTTACAGTCATACTCAATATCAATTAATAACAAAGCATACAAATGACAGTGGTGCTCTCTAACTGGTGCTTTTTATAAGAGAATGATGACCCAACATAAAAGTAAATAGATAGGCCCTTCGCAGAGGGAAGCAGGGATTTGCAGAGGTGCCAGAGCTCGAGTTTTTAAAACAGAGATGAATATAATATTTTGAGCGGTATGCTTTCATTGTCAACGCAACAACCAAGAGATCTCAATATCTTCCATGCTACATACATTATAGGTGGTTCCCAAACAGAATGGTAAAGTTTTTACTCCCCTTCCACCAACAATCACACTCCATGGCTGGTCCGAAACAACGGGTACCGTCCATACAATCAACAATCCTGGGGGAGTTTTGTTTAATTATTTGAAATTTTGTTTCTGATCTTTTGATCATAGGACTGGGCATCCTAATTACTAGCCATTTTCTCATGAATGATGAGCGGAGTCCACTCATCATGAGAATAACCCACCTAGCATGGAAGATACTGACAACCCCCAGTCGCTACATGAGTGATTCGGGCATAAAAAACAGATTATGATTTGAAGGTTTAGAGTTTGGCACATGCAAATTTACTTGGAACGGTAGGTAAATACTGCATATAGGAAGGTATGGTGGACTCATATGGAACAACTTTGGGTTTATGGAAGTGGATGCACAAGCAGTATTCCCGCTTAGTACAAGTGAAGGCTAGAAAAAGACTGGGAAGTGACCAACTAGAGAGGGACAACAGTCATAAACATGCATCGTGATTAACAAACATTGAATGCAACCATGAGTAGGATATAAATCACCATGAACATAAATATCGTGGAGGCTATGTTGATTTTGTTTCAACTACATGCGTGAACATGTGCCAAGTCAAGCCACTCGAATCATTCAAAGGAGGATACCATCCTATCATACTACATCACAACCATTTTAAAAGCATGTTGGCACGCAAGGTAAACCATTATAAGCTTCGAATTAATTAAGCATGGCATGAATAAATATAATCTCTAATTGTCATTGCAAACATTTTTCATTCATAATAGGCTGAATCAGGAACGATGAGCTAATCATATTTACAAAAACATGGTAGGTTGATTTCATACCAGCTTTTCCTCATCTCAATCATTTCATCATATATCGTCATTATTGCCTTTCACTTGCACGACCGAACGATGTGAATAATAATAATAGTGCATGTGCATTGGACTAAGCTGGAATCTGCAAACATTTATTCAAAGGAGAAGACAAGGTAATATGGGCTCTTTGTTAGATCAACAATAATGCATATGAGAGCCACTAAACATTTTCATCGTGGTCTTCTCCCTTCGACCCCCAAAGAAAAGAAAAGAATTTCAAAGAAACACACTGAAATGTTTTTGGAGTTTTTTTGTTTTTTTTGTTTTTCTGAAGAAAGTAAAACAAGAACGAGAAAAACTATTTACACGGGAAAGCTCCCAACAAGTAAAAGAAGAACAAGAAATCTTTTTGGGTTTTCTTTAATACTACAACTAAGCATGGATGGTAAACTAAGCTACAACTAATTATTTTTTTGTTTTTCTCAAAGGCCTTTTCAAATACTCAAGAAGAAAGCGAGAAAAAGAAATAACCTAACATGGATAATACAATGAAAAAGTATGAACACCGACAACTAGAATGAGTGTGTGAACATGAATGTAATGTCGGTGAGAAATACGTACTCCCCCAAGCTTAGGCTTTTGGCCTAAGTTGGTCTAGGGCCACCACTGGCCCGGATGATATCCAAAGTCATAGTTGGGGTCGTATTGTGCTGCGGCAGCCGCTGCTTGGTGGGCTGCCTCCTGGAGGTGAGCAGCCTCCGATGTCCTCTCATACTCGTTTGCCTCCTCTCTAGTTATAAAATATCTCCCATTTACCTAAAAATTAAAGAAGGCAGGAGCAGGAAGGGTAATATGGACGGCACGCTGTCTGTCAAAGATTAGTCGGTACTGGAGGGACTGTTCATTCCTCTCAAGAAACTGATAGCATACTAAAGCATTATAATCAAGAAAAGCAGGTGGCAACTCTATGTCATTCCCCCTTATGGGTACACCAAGATAATTAGCTAAAAGAGTTGCATAAATCCGACCAAATAAATCTCCCTCTTTAGCATTATGATGTAACCTCTTTGCAATAATAGCCCCCAAATTATATCGCTTGTCACCTAACACCGCACACTTGAGGATACTAAGATCTGGAACGCAAAGGTGGCAGTGATCATGTTTACCGTTAATGCATCTACCTATAAAGAGAGGAAAATAATGTATGGCAGGAAAGTGAATGCTCCCTATGGTAGCTTGTGTGATATTTCTAGTTTCTCCCATGGTGATGCTAGCAAGGAAATCATTATATTCAGATTTGTGAGGCTCACTAAGAAGGCCCCACTATGGGATTTTGCAAGCAGTATTAAAATCTTCAAGGTCCATGGTATATGATTCATCATAAAGATCAAATAAAATAGTATGGGTATTGCGCTTAGATGAAAATTCAAACCTCCGCACAAATGAATTGAGGAGATAATAGTATTGTTGGCACTTATCTGACGCGAAGTCCTCAAGATCAGCATCACGTACATATGCATCAAACTCATCCTTGAAGCCTGCACGAACCATGAATTCAACCGACGGCCATTCACGATGCCACACTTGAGCTTCCCTTGGTGGTTCAAGGTCCGGCTCATGTCTTGCGAGTCTCGGTGCTTGCTTCCTCGAAGAACCACCTTGGTACATTTTTCTTCCTCTAAAAAATTTCTGAATTTTTTAGTAACTCCAAATAAAAGTGAACCAAACTCAACAAAACTAATAGCAACTACTCCTACAAGTACCTAGAGGCTAAATCATGCATCAAAACTACTTTGGACCATATAAATTTGACATGCAAGCTCAAGAACAGGGTCACCATAGCAGCAAAAATTTGCAATATATAAAGCACTAGAACAAAAACTAATTGGACCATTGGAGGAGTCACATACCAAAGAACAATCCCCCAAAATAGTTTTGCAAATGGAGCTTTGAGCAAGGAGATCGAAAAAGGAAGCAAAATGAGCAAGAACACGAGTTTGAGCTATGGAGTGATTTTTTCTGGAGGAAAACGAAGTGGATGGGTGCTGGAATAAGTGAAGGGGGGCCACGTGGGACCCACAAGGTCGGGGGGCATGCCTAGGGGGGTAGGGTGCGCCCTCCATCCTTGTGGACAGGTTGTGGGTCCCCCTGGTGTGTTCTCAGTGCCAGAGATTCTCAAATATTCTATAAAAAATCATACTAAATTTTCAGGGCATTTGGAGAACTTTTATTTACGGGACATTTTTTATTTCACGGATAATTCAGAAAACTGACGGAAAATACTATTTTTACTTTATTTAATCTAAATAACATAAAGTAAAAAGTAGGTACAGAAAGTTGTGCCTTCTAGATTCATCCATCTCATGCTCATCAAAAGGAATCCGTTAACAAGGTTGATCAAGTCTTATTAACAAACTTCTTCCGAATGACATGAAACCGGAGAATTTTCGAATAACACTAGGTTACCTCAACGGAGATATGCATGTCCCCAACAATAAGAATATCATATTTCTTTTTGACAATAGGAAGAGGGAATTCAAAACCTCCGATAGTAATAGTTGAAATTTTTCCAATAGAGTTGATACTATGAACTTGAGGTTGTTTCTTTGGAAAATGTACCGTATGCTCATTACCATTAACATGAAAAGTGACATTGCCTTTGTTGCAATCAATAACAACCCCTAGAGTATTCAAAAAGGGTCTACCAAGGTTGATCGACATACTGTTGTCCTCGAGAATATCAAGAATAACAAAGTCCGTTAAGATAGTAACATTTGCAACCATAACAGGCACATCCTCACAAATACCGATGGGTATAGCAGTTGATTTCTCAGCCATTTGCAAAGAGATTTCAGTAGGTGTCAACTTATTCAATTCAAGTCTACGATATACAGAGAAAGGCATAACACTAACACCGGCTCCAAGATCACATAAAGCAGTTTTAACATAGTTTCTTTTAATGGAGCATGGTATAGTTGGTACTCCTGGATCTCCAAGTTTCTTTGGTATTCCACCCTTAAAAGTATAATTAGCAAGCATGGTGGAAATTTTAGCTTCCGGTATCTTCCTTTTATTAGTAACAATATCTGGCATATACTTATCATAAGGAGGCATTTTAAGCATATCAGTTAAACACATACGCAAAAAGATAGGTCTAATCATTTCAGCAAAGCGCTCAAAATCCTCATCATCCTTTTTCTTGGATGGCTTAGGAGGAAAGGGCATGGGTTTCTGAACCCATGGTTCTCTTTCTTTACCATGTTTCCTAGCAACGAAGTCTCTCTTATCATAACGTTGATTCTTTGATTGTGGGTAATCAAGATCAACAGCAGGTTCAATCTCTACATCATTATCATTACTAGGTTGAGCATCAACATGAACATCATCATTAACATTATCACTAGGTTCATGTTCATCACCAGATTGTGTCTCAGCATCAGAAATAGAAATATCATTTGGATTCTCAGGTGTGTCTATGACAGGTTCACTAGAAGTATGCAAAGTCCTATCAGTTTTCTTTTTCTTTTTATTACTAGGACTAGATGCATCAGTATTAATTCTCTGAGAATCTTGCTCAACTCTGTTAGGATGGCCCTCAGGATACAAAGCTTCTTGAGTCATTTTACCACCTCTAGTCATAACCCTAACAGCATTATCATTGTTCTTACTATTCAACTCATTAAGCAAATCATCGTGCCTTAAGTACTTGTTCTACTTGAGTTGTAACCATGGAAGCATGTTTACTAATAAGCTTAAGATCATTAACAGTTCTACTCATATAATCACCCAAGTAGTCAAGCATGTGAGCATTACGTTTCAATTGTCTACTAACATAAGCATTGAAATTTTCTTGTTTAACAATAAAATTATCAAACTCATCCAAGCATTGACTAGTAGACTTATTATGAGGAATATCACCTTCATCAAATCTACGGAGAGAGTTTACCTCTACTACCTGTGTCGGGTTATCAAGACCATGTATTTCTTCAACAGGCGGTAAATTCTTAACATCTTCAGCTTTAATACCTTTTTCTTTCATAGATTTCTTTGCCTCTTGCATATCTTCAGGACTGAGAAATAGAATACCTCTTTTCTTCGGAGTTGGCTTAGGAGTTGGTTTAGGAAGTGTCCAATCATTATCATTACTCAATATATTATTCAATAGCAATTCAGCTTGCTCAATAGTTCGTTCCCTGAAAATACAACCAGCACAACTATCTAGGTGGTCCCTAGAAGCATCGGTTAGTCCATTATAAAAGATATCAAGTATTTCATTTTTCTTGAGAGGATGATCAGGCAAAGCATTAAGTAACTGGAGAAGCCTTCCCCAAGCTTGTGGGAGACTCTCTTCTTCAGATTGCACAAAGTTAAATATTTCCTGTAAAGCAGCTTGTTTCTTATGAGCAGGGAAATATTTTTGAGAGAAGTAATAAATCATATCCTGGGGACTACGCACACAACCAGGAGCTAGAGAATTAAACCATAACTTAGCATCACCCTTTAACGAGAAAGGAAACAACTTAAGAATATAGTAATAGCGAATTTTTTCCTCATGAGCAAATAGGGTGCTATATCATTCAATTTAGTAAGATGTGCCACAACTGTTTCAGATTCATAACCATAGAAAGGATCAGATTCAACCAAAGTAATTAACTCAAGATCGACAGAGAATTCAAAATCCTTATCAGTAACAAAAATAGGTGAAGTAGCAAAATTGGGATCATATTTCATTCTAGCATTCAAGGATTTTTCTTTTAGCTTAGCTAGCAGTTTCTTAAGATCTTCTCTATCATTGCAAGCAAAAAAGTCTCTAGCAGTTTCTTCATCCATAATATAACCCTCAGGTACAACAGGCAATTCATATCTAGGGGGAGAATCATAATCTTCATTTTCAATAATATTTTCTCTAACCCTAGCAAGTTGTTCATCAAGAAATTCACCTAATGTCACAGTATTATCAAGCAAAGCAGTAGTATCATCATAAGCATCATGCATAGCAGAAGTGGCATCATCAATTACTTGCGACATATCAGAATTACTAGCAGGTGTAGGTGTTGCAAGCTTACTCAAAACAGAAGGTGAATCAATTGCAGAGCTAGATGGCAGTTCCTTACCTCCCTTCGTAGTAGAGGGAAAAATCTTGGCTCTAGTATCTTTCAAATTCTTCATAGTGATCAACAGATATAAATCCCAAGTGACTCAGAGAATAGAGCTATGCTCCCCGGCGACGGTGCCAGAAAAAGGTCTTGATAACCCACAAGTATAGGGGATCACAAGAGTTTTCAAGGGTAGAGTATTTAACCCAAATTTATTGATTCGACACAAGGGGAGCCAAAGAATATTCTCAAGTATTAGCAGCTGAGTTGTCAATTCAACCACACCTGAAAGACTTAATATCTGCAGCAAGGTTTTTAGTAGCAAAGTAGTATGGAAGTAACAGTAATAGTAGCAAAAGTAACAGTAGCAGTTTTGTAGCAATTGTAACAACGGCAACGGAAAAGTAACAAAGCAAAGATCAATATGTCAAAAGCTCATAGGCAATGGATCAATGATGGACAATTATGTCGGATGGCATTCATCATGTAACAGTTATAACATAGGGTGACACAGAACTAGCTCCAGTTCATCTATATAATGTAGGCATGTATTCCGAATATAGTCATATGTGCTTATGGAAAAGAACTTGCATGACATCTTTTGTCCTACCCTCCCGTGGCAGCGGGGTCCTATTGGAAACTAAGGGATATTAAGGTCTCCTTTTAATAGAGAACCGGACCAAAGCATTAGCACTTAGTGAATACATGAACTCCTCAAACTACGGTCATCACCGGGAGTGGTCCCGACTATTGTCACTCTGGGGTTGCCGGATCATAACACGTAGTAGGTGACTATAACTTGCAAGATAGGATCAAGAACACAAATGTATTCATGAAAACATAATAGGTTCAGATCTGAAATCATGGCACTCGGGCCCTACTGACAAGCATTAGGCATAGCAAAGTCATAGCAACATCAATCTTAGAACATAATGGATACTCGGGATCAAACCGTACCAAAACTAACTCGATTACATGGTAAATCTCATCCAACCCATCACCGTCCAGCAAGCCTACGATGGAATTACTCACTCACGGCGGTGAGCATCATGAAATTGGTGATGGAGGATGGTTGATGATGACGACGGTGACGATTTCCCCTCTCTGGAGCCCTAAACGGACTCCAGATCTGCCCTCCCAAGGATGAACAGAGGTGGTGGCGGCTCCGTATCGTAAAACGTGATGAATCCTTCTCTCTGATTTTTTTCTCCCCGAACATGAATATATGGAGTTGGAGTTGAGGTCGGTGGAGGTCTAGGGGGCCCACAAGGACGGATGGAGCGCCCTGGGGGGGTGGGCGCGTCTCCCACCCTTGTGGACAGGGTGTGGGCCTCCTTCAGTTGATTCTTTCGCCAATATTTTTTATTAATTCCAAAAATGATCTCTGTGAAGTTTCTGGTCATTCCGAGAACTTTTATTTCTGCACAAAAATAACAGCATGGCAATTCTGCTGAAAACAGCGTCAGTCCGGGTTAGTTCCATTCAAATCATGCAAATTAGAGTCCAAAACAAGGGCAAAAGAGTTTGGAAAAGTAGATACGATGGAGATGTATCACTCCCAGATCATCCCGGCAGGCCTGCCGGGGCTGGCGGAGGCAAGCCACTCCACCGCTCCACCTCACAAGCGACGCAAGTCATTAATCAAAGCGGTGTCGAGCTCCAAGGTGACTAAGTGGCTGCTTTCTGCCACATGGAAGCCACTTCCTACAGCAAACACCTCCATATGATACCCGTCGTGAGATGTGTCAAGCGAGCAGGCGCGAAGCTGGCAAAACAGCCCGGCAGGGCCTGCCGGGCGAGCTGTGATGTGACACTGAGCGGCACATTTAATGCGCTCTGTCAGCCTGCAGAGTTAGATATGATAGCACTGTTAGCTATCTAATCAGTACGCAAAGACATATTTGCCACTGTGGTGACCCCTTAATCTATAAATGGAGGCCCATGGCAATGGTAGAAAGGGTTGGACCCTCGCATATCCATACGCGCGTAGCCACTCTCGCCCCCAGAGCGACCTTGCCGGGCGAGTGTGCTGCGTCCACCACCATTATCCACCATCAATCCACCAAAGCAGGAGTAGGGTTTTACGCCTCACGGCGGCCCGAACCTGGGTAAAGACTGCCTGTGTGATCCCTGCCGTGCTGCACGATGCTTCTCCGCTCTTTGTGCAACGTGCCCATCCCCCCGCCGAACCAAAAGGGGCTCATGGCCCCATAGGTGGCCGTGGTTTCCCACGACATCTTTGGCGTGCCAGGTAGGGAGATCACTTGTGCGAAACCGAGAGCGTACGCTGCGCGTCATCTTCATTAACATTTTCATCGTCGACGGTGTCATCGACTATGGCGCCCAAGAGGAAGACCGGAGCTGCAAATCACCTGTCCACCTCGAAGGCTTCGCCGCCCATGACCGCCGACGTCGCGGGGAATACGGGGCTCGTGAGGGTGTGGATGCTCTGGGGGACGTGGTCGGTGCAGGCGGCGCCGTCACCACCTTCCCCATAGCCGAAGCAGGAATGGGAGGTACCGGCGAAGGACAGCATCAACAACATCCCGACGGCCATGCTCCACGAGGTACGGATGGAGGGGTCATTCTGCCTGAACCCCTTCTCCTCGCCAATGGGCACAGCCGTAGTGATGATGCTCGCTCTGGGGTGAATCGCAACCCTTCGGCCGCCCCCGCTGCAGGTGCAACCGCAGGGCATGCGCCACCCCCGGGGCGGGCTGACCCAGCTACTGTGCCCAACAGAGCCGCTGGCCCTCAGGCGCCTCTGCCACACCATTCCGTCCAAACGGCTAGTTCACAGCAGCAAGGGCGCGGCGCAGTCGCCACCGGCAATGTCAGGAGCCGAGCGACACTATGATCTACATCGTCATCACCTATGCCAAGCACTGCCTCAGAGGCCATGGCGCGAGCCCAACTCCTATTGAGATTCCCACCGGCGGCAGACCAAATGGATGAGTGGCAAGCCACCATGCAAAGTTTGATTGGTTTTGCCGAGGCGGAAGGATCATAGCGGGCCGGACCGCCACGGCCTTCCCAGGCAGCAACGACGGCTCGTGCGGCTGGTCGTGCGGGAGGGGCCACCCTCATGGTGCAATCCCCAACACGGCAAGCCGCTCGGGAGCCGCAAAACCAAGCACCCGATGACGTCTCGATGGCCTCGTCAGACCCTCGAGCGTGTCAAGGCCGACAGCGTGCCCCGGAGGGCAGGCGAAGGGAAGGCATGCATGTCGTCGACGAGCGGTGCCGCGACAACCCCCGTCGGTCCAATCGGTGTGATGGCCCCGACGTCAACGAGCCCGCGCTCAGAGATAGCGGGTGCCTGCCTTTCGAGGTTGGGTGCCCTGCCTTCACCCGTGAGCTACGGCAAGTACATTGGCCGTCCACTCGCACGTTCAAGCCAGAGATACCAGAGAAGTATGATGGGAGACTAAACCCGGCAGAGTTCTTGAGCATCTACACTGTTGCTGTTCAAGATGCCAGGGGAAGAGATAAGAAGGTGTTCGCCAACTACTTCCCTTTGGCCCTTAAGTCAAATGTGAGGTCTTGGCTGATGCACCAGCCAGAGAACTCCATTTTGACCTGGGCTGACCTGTGCCACGAGTTCATTGGTGCCTTCACGGGCGGCCATTAAGAACCAGGGCGGCCCAGCAACTTGCAACTTCTCCGGCAGAAAGAAGGAGAAACTCTGCAGAAGTACTTGCAGAGATTCAGTCAAGTCCACAGAAATATCCCAGATATCCACCCAGCTGCCTTCCAATCCAATGTGCGCAACTGCAAGATACGTTCCACGATGAACATTCAGTTGCCCAAGACTGTGAAGGAGCTCTACACTTTGGTGGACAAATATGCTCGGGTGCAGGAGGGGAGGAAACTTCCTAGAGAGGAAGATTGCGTCGACATCGACTCAAAAGATGACGACGAAACCATCAGTAAGAAGAAGAAAAAGAAGCACAACAAGAAGCGCAAGGATAAGACTGTGATGACTGTTGAGGGGTCAGGCATGCCTAGTACCGGCAAGAAGGCCAAGGCTGAAGCCCTCGGCAAGGAGGCTACCGCATGCGCTGACTGCCGGGAGGCGGCGGCTGCCGAGAAAGCTGGGAAAAGTGATGGGTTGTACTGTAAGATTCATCGGACCAAGGGCCATGATCTCCAGGAGTGTCATCAGGTTGAGCAGCTCGTCAAGAGGTAGATGGCTGAGTATGAGAAGCGCGATAAGGAAAAAGGTCAGAATGGCACTGGCGGGAAGGGCCGAGGTGGTGAAGCAAATCGCCCCGGCAAGGCTCCTCGGAACCAAGGGAAACCCGCCAAAGGCCGAGAGAAGGAGGATTGCAGTAATGAGAGTGATGGAGGGAATGAAGAGGAAACCAGCGAGGAGGAATTCCAGAAGGCCACTGATGCCCTGTGCATTGACGGGGGTGCATCTTTGCACTCCTCTCACCGCCAACTTAAATAGTGGGCGCGTGAAGTCAATGCCATGGAGCCAGCAGCAGATTCTCGGAAGCCGCTCAAGTGGTCACGCACGCCCATCATCTTTGATGAAGATGACCACCCCAACCGCATTACTGCGGTAGGGTGCTTGCCGTTGTTAGTCTCACCCACAATTCGCAACCTCAAGGTCACAAAGATGCTGGTTAAAGGTAGGGCTGGGTTGAATCTGATTTCCGCAAAGGTTATCAGCAAACTCCAGATAGCAGAGGAAGAAATTAAGGCCACAGGTACGTTTCTGGGAGTCAATCCCGGCAGGAGCCGTCCTAAGGGAAATGTTACGTTGCCAGTGACATTTGGAGGAGAGTTGAACTACAGGAATTAGAAAGTTGTGTTCGATGTGGTTGACCTCCCCCTGCCATACAACGGGATCCTTGGGTGCCCAGCCCTGGCCAAATTCATGGCAGCATCCCACTATGCCTACAATACCTTGAAGATGCCAGGGCCGATGGGCGTCATTTCTGTTCCATCGAACAAGAAAGACGCAATTATTTGCATGGATAAGATGTACTGGGACGCGGTCGCGGCAGAGGTCGCGGAAGCCACAATTCCTGCCAAGGAAAAGCATAGCAGGGGCACTGGCAAGGAATCTGGGAAGCGTACCCCTGTGGAATGTGCCACGCCCGTTGATAACATGCCAGAGAGTTCCAATAGCAAGAGATCCAAGGCTGCTCCACCCCAAGTGAAAAAGGTCACGGCAGGGTTGGCTGGCGTTGATGGTACTTTCACTATCAGCGCCACCCTTGATGACAAATAGGAAAGCGCGCTCGCCGCCTCCTGCGGGCGAATATCGATGTGTTTGCCTGGCAACCATCTGATATTCCCGGTGTTCCCAGGGAGGTAATCAAGCACCACCTTGCTCTCTGCCCACATGCCCGGCCCATCAAGCAGAAGGTTCGGAAGCAGGCCTTGGAGCGGCAGGAGTTTATTGCCGAGGAAATTAAGAAACTTGAAGCAGCTCATTTGGTCAGAGGAGTACTGCATCCAACGTGGTTAGCAAACCCAGTGGTTGTGCGCAAGGCTAATGGAAAATGGAGGCTTTGCATAGATTTTACGGATCTGAACAAGACATGCCCAAAGGACCCATTTCCCTTGCCGTGCATCAACCAGATCGTGGATTCTACTTCAGGATGTGAGTTGCTCTCTTTTCTGGATGCATACTCTGGATACCATCAGATTTTTATGTCCAAGGAGGACGAAGAAAAGACCTCATTCATCACCCCATGCGGCACATACTGCTTTGTGTGCATGCCTTTCGGGTTGAAGAGTGCCGGGTCTACTTTTGCAAGAGCAGTCCAGATTGGCTTTGAACCATAGTTGCACAGGAAGATTGAAGCCTATATGGATGATAGTGTGGTCAAGACCAAGGACAGATCAACCCTCATCCAGGATTTAGAAGAGACATTTGCTAATCTACGCAAGATCAACTTGAAACTGAATCCGGAGAAGTGCGTGTTTGGCGTTCCCTCCAGCAAGCTACTTGGTTTCTTTGTGTCCCACCATGGGATAGAGGCCAACCCCAATAAGATAAAGGCCATTGAGCAGATACAGGCACCCAAGACAGTTAAGGATGAGAGGCATTTGACTGGATGCGTTGCCGCACTTAGCAGATTCATCTCCAAGTCTGCCGAGCGTGCCTTGCCGTTCTTCAAGATTTTGAAGAGGGCAGGACCCATGAAGTGGCCCCCGGAATTAGATGCAACACTGTAGGATTTGAAGGCCTACTTGTCTTCTGTGCCTACTTTGGTCGCACCCAAACCACAAGAGCAGTTGCTGCTATATCTGCCAGCAACTAATCAAGTGGTTTGAGCGGCCCTACTAGCGTAGCGAGAAGTAGAAGAAGCAGCCACCTCAGCAAGTGTCCCGCCCGGGGAAGAGGAAGGGAGCGGCCCAGCAAGGCTAAATACGGATCAGGATAAAGAAGAGCACGGCAGCGGAAGCAACCCCAAGGACACGGCAAGGAAGAAGGTGGTGCAGCGCCTAGTATACTTCGTCAGCTCCCTGTTGCAGGGGGCTAGATCTAGGTATTCTAGCGTGCAAAAGTTGATCTTTGGCGTTGTCATGGCCTCAAGGAAACTACGCCACTACTTCCAAGCCCATGGGATCACGGTTGTCACCCGCTTCCAGTTGCAAAGGATATTTCGAAACCTAGAGTCCACCGGCAGGATAGTGGAGTGGCATTGGAGTTATCCAGCTTTGGCCTAAAGTTTGAAAGCACATCAACAATCCAGAGCATGGAGTTGGCAGAGTTTATTGCAGAATGGACGCCAACCCCTGATGAAGAAGTACAGGAAACAGTTATCCCCAGCAAGGAAGCGCCCCAAGAATGGATCATGTATTTCGATGGTGCCTTCTCCCTACAAGGTGCAGGGGCTGGCGTGCTTCTCATGGCTCCCACTGGAGAGCACCTGAGGTACGTCGTCCAGATGCACTTTCCCCGGGAGGAGGCAACCAACAATACAGCAGAATATGAAGGGCTTCTTGCCGGGCTCGGGATTACTACAGAGTTGGGAATCAAGAAGCTGATCATTCGAGGAGATTCACAACTGGTGGTGAGATAAGTCAACAGGGATTACCAAAGCCCATTGATGGAGGCATACGTCAAGGAAGTGAGAAGATTGGTGGAGCGCTTTGACGGGTTGCAAACAGAGCACGTACCCCGTGCGGAAAACAGCATTGCTGATCACCTGTCAAAGTGTGCTGCGCAGAAGATTCCTGTGGAACCAGGGACTTTTGTTCTTCATCTTACTCAGCCCTCCGTATCCCCGACAACAATGGCCCAAAAGAGGAGAAAATTGGACTCCGGTAAGCCTCTCCCGGTAGAGCCTTTCGGGGCTCCTGGCAGGGACCCTGCCGGGAACAACTCCCCTTCGATTGCCGGGCTGCAACCTCCTGCCGGGCCATTTGTCCCCGCAGTCAAGGGATGCGCCCCCACGAATGAGGAGGTGCCGCTAGTCCTCATTGCCGAGCCTCAGGCTCCAACTTGGGCAAGGCACTGTCACACCCTAATTTTTGGCCCTTTCTTTTTCTTTTGATTTTCTGAGGATTTTGCTTGAGTTTTCCTTTTCTGTGGCTATGTGGTCTGGAAACTAAAGAAGATGACCTCTTGTTTCTTTCCAGAGTGGCTTGTCATCCTCATATCCATCCCAAGACCTTGCCATTTCATCTTGGCCCAACCCCAATATTATTTTCTTGGGAATATTTCTTTTTCTATTAAAGGAATAGTCCTTTTTGCCCTAGGTTGTGAAGCAACCTATATTTCTATCACTCCCAAAATTCCAAAATAATTCTAATAAATTGTTTGGGTCATATCCTCCTCAAATATGGCAAAATATTTCATTTGCCATGTTCCTCATCATGCTCAATTAATTCCTTTTCTATTCTGTCCTAAATGGCAGTTTGTGAAGCAAGTGCCGTTTACCTTTTCCCAATTGACCCCAAACTTTTTGGACACCTTTTCATGTCCATATAATTGCCTCATGCAAAAATTCAACTTAATTTTCATAGTGGATATTCCTGAGAAATTTTTCAAAGTTCCTGTCTGAGGGAATTGTTTGTGAAGGAAGTACTAGCTAGGATGGTCCAAATAAGTTGAAATTTTTCATGGTCCTTCATATGATCAAATAATCACTCTACTCAAGATTTTAGCTCATGAAATGCATCCATGTGAGCTTAGCATCAATTCTTTGTTTCTGTCCAAATTTTCAGTTAGTGAAGCAAGTATATTTTATATTGCTCCATTACTGCTGACAATTTTCCTAAGACTTCTCCTATCCATATAACCTATCTCCACAAGATTTGGGATCATTTCATCTAGCCATTTTCCCTCAGGATTTTTCCTAAGTTTCTGTCCAGAGATGTGTTGTATGAAGGAAGTACCATTTTGGCTTGGCCAAATGGCATTAAATTTTTATGTCACTCTCATATGACCAAATAACAGTGCCATGTTCATTTTCAGCTCAAGTCATCACTCCTAGTGAGTGCTTCTTCCTGTTCCTGTTTCTGGACCAATTTATGTAGTTGTAAAGCAACTATATTAAATACTGGTCAAAATCACCTCATAATTGACATAATTATGGTCCTTCTTAATCTAAACCTCCCAGACATGAGCTCTGTCCCTTATATCTTCTCTGCTCACCACAGCATCATGCAACAGTTTGCAACAGCAAACTTTCAGAGATGAATCCCATCGATCCAGAGCTCCTTTCTTTGATCCATCACCTCTCTCAGACTCAGTGATGCAGGGACTCATCACCAGACATATCACGTCAGCCCCTATTGTCCTTGTCATGCCAGTCTGCGTGGTGACCACCGCTTTGGCATGCAGTGGGCGCGAGCTGGACGTAGTTTGCTTCGGGCCCCTCGTCTGCTCGGCGTCTCAGCGAGCACGGGCATGTCTAGCAGCTCCCCCTCGCCGTCTTCTTCTGCCCAGACCTCTCTCCCCCTCCGGCAGCTTGCTCGCTGGCGCTCGTCGCCGCGCGCCCACGGACGGACTGTGCCATTTCATCTCGGTTCGCCCCTGGCCGTTTCCTCCCCGTTCCCCTCGACCTCTTCTGCCCCGTGACCTGCCCCTCCTGATTCCCTCCGTCGCCTTCCATCAAACTAGCTGGCGTGAACACGCATACATGGCCATGGCCGAGCCACGGCCACACGTCTGCGGCCTCCCCTCTCGGCCACGGCTATATATAGCCCCTCCACGCGGCTCCCGAGCACCTCATCAGCTCCACTTCGCCCCCAGGACCCCTCCTAGCCACTCGCCAGAGCTCGAGGACCCTCCTAGCCCTCCCATGGCCGCCATGATCGCCGGCATCCCCCTCCTAAATTCACTCAAGCCAGCGCTCCCCTCTCACTCCCTCCACCTCCATGAGCTCCACTATACTCCGGCGGACCCTCCCAGCTTCTTGCCTCGACCGCCGGAGCACCTGAGCCCCTTGTCCATCTTCGACCGCCGGCGTCCGCCGCGGGAGTCGAAGCTCTGCTCCCTCCGTTGTTTCCCGGCGGGAACGAGCCCTCCAGGCGGGAGCTGCCCATCTCCCTGAGTCCAACGGTGGCCGGAGCCTCGCTTGAGATGGCCCGTGCCACCGGGGGTCGCCGCCGGTGCGCGCGGCCGTCCGCTGCATCGCGGGCGAGCGCGGGCTTGAAGACGAAGGCAGGGCCAGGTGGGCCCCGCCCCACGCGACCCCACCAGTCAGCCACCCAGGAGCCGGCCCCGATACTACTGACTGGGATAAGTGGACACGGCTTTCTCATAATGTGCTTTCCCTTTGTGTAAGCGTACTTATATGCTTCTTCAGTGTAGTCTATGCTTTCTCCTTTCGAAGGCGTATTTCTGAGAATGCGTTTTCTCCTTTTTCAGCCGCCGGCCAAATCCTCTAGTTTGTGAACGTTGACCCGTTAGCAACAGAAAAGCATATTCTTTTATTTGTTTTTCTGCTAACGAACAAACGGTCGTATCTTTTCAACCGAGACTCCGATTGAGGTGATTCCAGCGCTCACATCTTCGTCTCGTCGAGCCCATTCTGTTCTTATCATTTTCACTATGGTTTTACATACTAGAAATGACCTTATTGCCCTTGCCCCTTATCATCCCCCTCTGAGGAAGAGCCTTTTCCGGCGATTCCTTCCGCGATCTTTCCGCACTTCTTCCCGGTGTATTCTTCATCCCTAGGCAAGCCACAACACCCACTTGCATGATGGCCATGCAGTAGCCATGGTTTTCAACTTGAATATTTAATAAATGTCTTCTTGTTTTGATAAGATTATCGTTGTTTCGGTGATGCTTATGGATTTGTGTTCACTTTCATGCTATGTTTTTATGCACCTGGTTATCATGTACTAGTTGCTAATATTTCTTTCGTATGTCATGCTGAGTAGTAGTACAGGTTGGTGTTAGTAATGTTCTTCGTTGCATGACTATGGTCGGTTACCAAGTACCGTGGATATGCTTGTTTCTTTGCGTCCAGCTGATTATATGCTTATTTGGTAGTATTCTTGATATGTCTTGCTTAGTATTTATTGTTAATGCTAATGGTCATGTTATGCTATGAGTAGTGTTATACCTGTGATGTTCATGCTAGTCAGTATGCCATGCTCATTCGGATATATGCTTTATTGTTGTTGATATGCTTGATGATTACGTTGTACCCCCATGTTTATTTTGATATCATGCATGATAGTTGCATCATGTTATATTGTATGACTCAGCATCATTTGCATTCAAGTTTAACCGGACTTAAATGAACTTGAATAACTGTTGGCTGAGTCATGGTGCCACCAAATCGAGCTGACCAGTGCAACCACATTTGCCTTTTATGGGAGGGTCCTAACTGGGTCTATTGTCATGCCTGTCGCCGGTGCCTCCAAAGAGGGAAGGTTATGCGCGTGCGCTAGCTTGGCCGGGTAGGACGGCATAAGCCTTGTGTGCCCGTGGTTGGTTTTGAGCTCATGTGCCCGTTTGGGACCGTTTATTGTTTTGCCATGACGGTGGCCGTTGAATGTCTTTGGTAGACATCGGGGCCACCCAAGACTTAGCCCAGAGGGGAGTTAGTCGGAGTGGCTGGGAGAGTGTGATGGCAGTAGATTGGTTTTGTCAGAACGCCGTTGGTCCACCCGAATGGGAGTGCGAGGCCATGGGTTCCGTGGTGTGGGTACAGTGTGCTAACCTCTGCAGAGTGTGTATTCAATCTATCGATAGCCGTGCCCGCGGATAAGGGCCCAGTTCGTAATCGGTCACACTATGAGTCAACAGTAATAATAATAATGTGCTTAATAACAACCTTGGTTCAATGATGAGAAAGAGATTGGTTGTGATCGAGAGAGGATCACCGTGGTATCGAGGATACCGATTTGTTGGAAAATTGTGGTGTTATGCGAGAGTCAAGGGTAAAGGTCAAGCTCCTCGTGGTCATGTAATGATTACTACGGTATTGTAATACCAAGCTTGATTGGATCCTGAGATGATCGTGTGATGTTCGTGATGGTAAGCTTATGCATGTGATGGTTACGAGGTAACCCGAGCAGAGTAAGTTGGTGCATGATAGCGTCATCATGTTGCATGCTAGTATCATCATGTTCATATGTTCATGCCATGCTCATATTGTTCTAGCTGTATCATGTTCATCTTGTTCATGCTATGATTAATCTGATAGTATCATGTTAATCCTTGTTAACCTGTAAAAGCCATGCATGATAGTTGCATCATGTTATATTGTATGACTCAGCATCATTTGCATTCAAGTTTAACCGGACTTAAATGAACTTGAATAACTGTTGGCTGAGTCATGGTGCCACCAAATTGAGCTGACCAGTGCAACCACATTTGCCTTTTATGGGAGGGTCCTAACTGGGTCTATTGTCATGCCTGTCGCCGGTGCCTCCAAAGAGGGAAGGTTATGCGCGTGCGCTAGCTTGGCCGGGTAGGACGGCATAAGCCTTGTGTGCCCGTGGTTGGTTTTGAGCTCATGTGCCCGTTTGGGACCGTTTATTGTTTTGCCATGACGGTGGCCATTGAATGTCTTTGGTAGACATCGGGGCCACCCAAGACTTAGCCCAGAGGGGAGTTGGTCGGAGTGGCTGGGAGAGTGCGATGGCAGTAGATTGGTTTTGTCGGAACGCCGTTGGTCCACCCGAATGGAGTGCGAGGCCATGGGTTCCGTGGTGTGGGTACAGTGTGCTAACCTCTGCAGAGTGTGTATTCAATCTATCGATAGCCGCTCCCGCGGATAAGGGCCCAGTTCGTAATCGGTCACACTATGAGTCAACAGTAATAATAATAATGTGCTTAATAACAACCTTGGTTCAATGATGAGAAAGAGATTGGTTGTGATCGAGAGAGGATCACCGTGGTATCGAGGATACCGATTTGTTGGAAAATTGTGGTGTTATGCGAGAGTCAAGGGTAAAGGTCAAGCTCCTCGTGGTCATGTAATGATTACTACGGTATTGTAATACCAAGCTTGATTGGATCCTGAGATGATCGTGTGATGTTCGTGATGGTAAGCTTATGCATGTGATGGTTACGAGGTAACCCGAGCAGAGTAAGTTGGTGCATGATAGCGTCATCATGTTGCATGCTAGTATCATCATGTTCATATGTTCATGCCATGCTCATATTGTTCTAGCTGTATCATGTTCATCTTGTTCATGCTATGATTAATCTGATAGTATCATGTTAATCCTTGTTAACCTGTAAATGCCATGCTGTTGTTTGTCTTGATATCTTTGGTTGCTGTGAGCTTGCAAGTACATTCAATGTACTGACCTGGCGTGTCATGCCAGTTTCCAGGTCATGCCGGATTTGATTGCTTGTTTGCTGTGGATTCCTTGTTTGCAAGCTAGGATAAGCGTTCCAGCCAGAGTCCCTGTGGAGTGGAGTTCATCACCGTCGTCACTGTTCCGCTGCTAGAGTTATTCCGCTGCTTCGTGTTGTTCTGCTGCTTGCATGGAGCAACCGTGGTAGGCGTAGTGTCGCCGTGCCGATGTAATCCCCTTGTATCCATATAGCTTGCAATAAAGAGCTGATTTGTTCTATGCTAAGCAGTGCCGTATTCTAGAAGACTTCTCCTCGATCTCTGGGCTGGAATACGGGGCATTCCAGTTTCTCTGAGCCGGGGTGCCACAGGCACATAATCCATTTTCTCCAAACCGAAGAACTTCCCAAAGAGCTAGAAGAAGCTGAAAGAGTAGCCTGGTGGGCCAGTATGTATCAGTTTGTCGATGACACACTATACAGAAGAAGGCCCAACGGTGTGAAATTTAAGTGCATTTGCCGGGATGGAGGAATGGAACTGCTGGCAGAGATACACGAAGGCATGTGCGGCTCCCACATTGGATCAAGGGCTTTGGTTGGGAAAGCATTCCGGCAAGGATTCTATTGGCCCACAGCCCTCCAAGATGCGGTTGAGCTCGTCACCAAGTGTGAAGCCTGTCAGTCCATTCCAAAAATATCCATCTGCCTGCCCAAGCACTCCAGACAATCCCTTTGCCATGGCCGTTTTCGGTCTGGGGGCTCGATATCCTCGGCCCTTTCCCCCGAGCTGCCGGGGGCTTTGAATTCTTGTTTGTTGCAATCGACAAGTTTACAAAGTGGCCGAAAGTAGATGCCGTGAGAAAGGTGACTGCTCAGTCAGCTATCAAGTTCTTGAAAGGATTAGTGTGCTGCTTCGGGGTCCTTACCCGGATCATCACCGATAATGGCACCCAATTCACGAGCCGCGCCTTCATGCAATATGTTCATGCCCTCGGAAGCAAGATCTCATTTACCTCTGTCACACATCCCAGAATCAATGGACAAGCTGAGAGGGCGAACGCTGAAGTGCTGCGGGGACTCAAGACAAGAACGTTTGATAAGCTGCGGAAGCACGGCAGGCAATGGATCAATGAGCTGTCGGTGGTTCTTTGGTCCCTCAGAACGACACCAAACCGAGCTACCGGGCAGACTCCCTTCTCCCTAGTCTATGGGGCAGAAGCAGGTATCCCCATGGAACTCATTTATGGGTCACCTCGAGTGCTTGCCTATGATGAAGTAGCGTAGGAACAACACATGCGTGACGACGCCGTGCTTCTCGAGGAGAACCATCTCCAGGCTGCTAGGCATGCTGCATGCTATCAGCAAGCCCTGCGTCGCTATCATAGCCACAGGGTTCATGCCCGGTGTTTTGAGGAAGGTGACCTTGTCCTTAGGTGCGTTGAGTCCGCCAAGGGTACAAACAAGCTGTCGCCGAAGTGGGAAGGCCCTTACCGGGTAGTACGAGTCACCAGACCTGGCGCAGTCCGTCTGGAGACCGGAGATGGCATTCAATTGCAAAACTCATGGAATATTGAGCATCTCCGCAAGTTCTACCCGCAAGGCACGGCAGTCGGGCCCTGCCCGGCAGCCACCCTTTTGTACAGGCCTTGCCTCAGCTGCATGTAACCCCTTGTACAAAGCCAGGCGCAGACCCTGAGCAACAGAGAAATAAATGAAGCGCTGGGGGCCCCCGACAAGTTGCATGCATGCATAAGCATTGCATGATTCATGTAGATAGGTTGCATGATCATGTAGATAGATTGCATCTGGCATCATCTTCATTTGCATAAACTGCAGGCTCCTGCCGTGGACTTAGTCCTGGGAAGAGGATGCGAAGACAAGCCAGCACTGCGGTCTCCAGCAAGCCAAATAGATAAGTTCCATCTCTTATCCATACATGTTCCGTGGGTAGGACTTGTGCATATGAAAACCTCACCGCCTCGGAAACAAAGGTGCTTCCATCTACTGACACGAACGCTGCTTCGGTCAGGATGGTCGTAGTGGCCTTTGGCTGAAAGGGGTTGGCGGGGGGCTGGTCTCTCCCAATGGGTTCTGCGCTCGACAGGTTCAGCCTCACGGCAGCAGTCCTATGGGGTACCAGCAATGTAGCTTACCGGGATCCACTTGTTTACATGAAAGTATGGAGGTGTTTCACCTCTGCATGGATATCGTACATGCACAAGTATCCAGCAAAGCTTATCTTTTCATTAATATGCTGATCAAACAAGTACAAATCTCACGGAACATAAACATGGATACAAGAGATTACATTATTTGAACTAAAATTTGGCAAGTGCCTACAGATTTAAGATTAAAAAAAAGATAAGTGCCCTGTAAACTCCTCTCCCTGTCCCTTTTTATCCCAGGTAGTGCGGTGGGAAGAGGAGAGCTCAGGAGGACTGCCCAAGCAGGAGCCCACCCCAATCCCGTCATGGCCTGCCGGGTGCAGCCTGACCAGATCGGGAGTGGCGAGGCTGTGAAGAAGGGGGACGAAAGGAGCAGCTCAGCAGTGCCCTGGTCACCACCTCCAGGACCAGTCAAAAGCCCCAGCACAAGCGCCGACAGGGAAGGCCGTCGGAGCTCAGCTGGAAGGCCGCTGGAGGAGGCGAAGGCACCAAGAGAGCGGCCCCCTCCCCGGCGATCGGGAGCCTGGTGATGACGGTGCCGGGGAGGGGAGGGGAAGAACGGGAAGACGAGGCTACAGGACGTCATTACGAGATGAACGTGTCGGTGCCATCGTACTCCGACTTGACGGTCTGCCTCCCACCTTCTCTGTCTTCCCTAACTTCATCTTCATCAACACCGCTCCAGGAAGACGCCGGGCCCCCAGCCCAGCACCTCCCCCGAAGAGACGGGGAGCAGCTACAGTGGCCAGGAGGCTCAGCACGCGCCGCTCCCCACCTTGGCGGGCATGAAGACACCGCCGTCGTTAGCAAGAATGCGAGATCCGCCGGAAGGAGCGGTGTTGGGATTACCTAGGACCCCATATACTACATCCCAGGCAAGCATCAGGAGCCCCGGACACCTCGCCAACAGGGTGGCGACCCCCGGCGACGTGCGGCACCAGACCAGACTCACTCCCCAAGCATCAGCACGAGCATTTGACATCGTCAGCAACTCCAAGCTAGGGCCCAGGGCCCGGCCCCGGGCTCTTCCTTTCAGCATACCCAAAAGAAGCAGAAGGCGGAGGAGCAGAGGAATGTGGATGAATGCCTCCGCTCCTCCCCCGCTCCTCCTTTTATAGGCGAGCTGGGGGTGGGGGCTGATTCCCCGACGAGTACCCACCGTCCTCCTCCGTCAATCCAAGAAGATCAGGCCCCTGCCTTGATGCTCTCCCGCACAACGCACCTCCATTACCTACCCCACTCAATGCATGCAGCATACGTGGCTAAGGACAAGGGCGCGGTGGGAAGAGTGAATTGGCATACCCGCCCGTGCGTTAAAGTCATTCACGGGCCATTACAAGAATGGCCCCACCATAATTGGCGTTGCACGACACGCGGGAAAACCGGAAACTGACCCACGCTCAGGTTAATGAAGAAGCAAAGAAGATCTCAAAGGGCGGAGCCGCCCTTACATTTCTACCTGTGCACTGGTTAGGGCCTACCCCGACGATGCCCAGCGGCGTGTCCGTGCCAGGCCCGGGGGCTCCTGTCGGTGCAACAGACCCTGGGTCCATTGCACGGACTATGCACAGGCCAGAGACAAGATTATAAGACCAAGATCATACCGAACAATGAGGATCAATTCCTTTGAAGGATCCAAGTGCAAGTCGAGAAGGCCAAGGTGAGCTAGAGGAACAAGGCATCGCTAAAGGACCTACCTTGCCAGGCAGGCGAGCCTGGCAGGGTTGGGTTTTGCCCCGGAGGAAAGCTCCCAGATCATCCCGGCAGGTCTGCCGGGGCTGGCGGAGGCAAGCCACTCCACCGCTCCACCTCACAAGCGATGCAAGTCATTAATCAAAGCGGTGCCAAGCTCCAAGGTGACTAAGTGGCTGCTTTCTGCCACATGGCAGCCACTTCCTACAGCAAACACCTCTATGACACCCGTCCTGAGACGTGTCAAGCGAGCAGGTGCGAAGCTGGCAAAACAGCCCGGCAGTGCCTGTCGGGCGAGCTGTGATGTGACACTGAGCGGTGCATTTAATGCGCTCTGTCAGCCTACAGAGTTAGATATGATAGCACTGTTAGCTATCTAATCAGTACGCAAAGACTGATTTGCCACTGTGGTGACCCCTTAATCTATAAAAGGAGGCCCATGGCAATGGTAGAAAGGGTTGGACCCTCGCATATCCATACGCGCGTAGCCACTCTCGCCCCCAGAGCGACCTTGCTGGGCGAGTGTGCTGCGTCCACCAGCATTATCCACCATCAATCCACCAAAGCAGGAGTAGGGTTTGACGCCTCCCGGCGGCCCGAACCTGGGTAAAGACTGCCTGTGTGATCTCTACCGTGCTGCGCAACGCTTCTCCGCTCTTTGTGCAACGTGCCCATCCCCCCGCCGAACCAAAAGGAGCTCATGGCCCCATAGGTGGCCGTGGTTTCCCACGACATGTCCGCTCCCGCTTCGGCCGCAGGGGAATGACGACAGCGCCGCCTGCACTGGTCACGTCCCTAATGGCTCCTGCGTCCCCCAATGCCACCGCAGCACCCATGGTGTCAGCAGCCGCCTGCGATGGGGCCTTCAAGGTGGAATGGTGAGCTATTGCGCCGGACTTTTTCTTGGGTGCCATGGACTATGTAGCTAATGATGAAGAAGACGATGACGAAGATTGATGCGCTGTTTACGACATCGGGTTTGCGCACGTGTTCCCCCTACCTGGCGCGCCAAAGATGTCATGGTGGAACACGGTCACCTATGGGGCCATCAGCCCCTTGTGGTTTGGCATGGGGGAGATCACGTAGCACAAAGAGTGGAAGCCATGGAACAGCACGGCAGAGGTGACGCTGGTGGTTTTTACCTAGGTTCGGGCCGCTGGGAAGCGTAAAACCCTACTCCTGCTTTGGTGGATTGAAAGGAGGACCGTAGTGGAAACGTAGCGCTCAAGCCAGACAAGGTCACCTCGGGGAGAGCAGCTACGCGCGTATGAGTGTACAAGGGTGCGAATCCTCTTTTAGGTTGCCATGGCCCTCCTTTTATAGGCTAAGGGGTTACCACAGTGGCAAAGCAGTCATTATCTACTGATTAGATAGCCAACAGTGCTATCATACCTAACTCTGGCAGTTAGGATAAAGTGCATTAAATGCACTGCTAGGTGTCACGCTGAGGATGCAGCCCGGCAAGCCTCCGTGCCGCTTAATCATCTTCCATCTGTCTGCATGATACGCCTCTGGACGGGTGTCATATAGGGGGAATCTCCCTCCCAAATAGCTGCCATGTGCCAAATGACTGCCACTTAATCACTTGGGGGCTCGACACCACACTGATAAGTGACTTGCGTCGCTATGTGGTGGAGCGGTGGAGTTTTGGCGGGGAGATTTTCCCTTGGCGGCCCCGGCAAGCCTACCGGGGAGATTTGGGGACTTGTTCTTGGTGAGGCCTTGACCTGACCAGGTTCGCCTGCCCGGTAAGGGAGGTCTTTTCTTAGTGACATCTTGTTTCCTTGGCTTGTCTTGGTCTTCTTGATCCGCCCTTTCATTCCTCAAAGAGCTACCTCTCTGGCTTGGTCTTGTCTTGGGAGCTTGGCGCTGTCGTATCCTCGCCACCGTGCCTGTGTACAGTCTGGGCAACATATGTGAAGGTTTGTTGCACCGACACCAACAACAATGAAGAAAGAGAAGAAGAATAAGAAGAAAACAATGAAGAGGATGTTCCACCCCGACCCAAACAAAAGCTCTCACGAGTTAGAGCAAGAGTCTCAAGAGATCATCCCGTCGAACAAATCTTCGATGATATTCAAACCTGGAGAATCACTCGCTCTAAAACTCGTTTAGCTAACTTTTGTGAACACTACTCATTCATTTCTAGTATTGAACCTATGAAGGTTGAAGAAGCCCTTGAGGATCCGGATTGGGTAAATGCTATGCACGAAGAGCTACACAACTTCGAGAGGAATCAAGTGTGGATGTTGGTTGAAAAGCCCGACGACAAGCACAATGTCATTGGAACCAAATGGGTGTTTCAGAATAAGCAAGATGAAGATGGACAAGTTGTACGCAACAAGGCCCGTCTCGTCGCCCAAGGCTACACTCAAGTCGAATGTATGGACTACGGTGAGACATATGCCCCCGTTGCTAGACTTGAGTCCATACGCATCTTACTTGCTTATGCCAATCACCATGATATAACTTCGTACCAAATGGACATTAAAAGTGCTTTTCTTAATGGAGAAATTGAGGAGGAAGTATATGTTAAACAACCGCCCAGCTTTGTCAATCCTAAGAAACATAATCATATCTACAAACTTCACAAAGCTCTTTATGGTCTTAAACAAGCCCCTAGAGCATGGTATAAATGCTTGACCAAGCTCCTTATTGAAAAAGGCTTTGAAATTGGGAAGATTGATTCTACACTTTTTACTAAAAGGGTTAATGGAGAACTATTCATGTGCCAAATTTATGTGGATGATATCATATTTGGTTCTACTAACCCTCATTTTAGTGAAAAGTTTGGAAGGCTAATGTCAGAGAAGTTTGAGATCTCTATGATGAGTGAACTCAAATTTTTCCTTGGTTTGCAAATCAAGCAAACTAAGGAAGGTACCTTTGTTTCTCAAACAAAGTATACCAAGGATCTTTTCAAGAAGTTCAACATGCAAGTGCCTACTAGTGGACATCCTGACTTGACTGAGGATGGCAAACCGATTGACTAAAAGGTTTACCGCTCTATGATTGGTTCATTGTTATATCTATGTGCCTCCCGTCCCGATATTATGCTAAGTGTGTGCATGTCTGCACTATATCAAGCGGCTCCTAAAGAATGTCATCTTAAGGCCGTGAAAAGGATAGTGAGATACTTAATTCATACACCAAATTTTGGCATTTGTTATCCTAAGAGGTCATGTTTTGATCTTGTTGGCTACTCCAATTCGGTCTATCCGGTGACAAGGTTGATAGAAAGTCCACTTCGGGTACTTGACAATTTCTTGGTAGATCCCTTGTGTCTTGGTCCTCCAAGAAACAAAACTCGGTATCCTTATCCGCTGCCGAAGCGGAATACATTGCCGCCGGATCATGCTGTGCTCAATTACTTTGGATGACCCAAACCCTTAAGGATTATGGGATACATGTGAAACATGTTTCGTTACTTTGTGACAATGAAAGTGCTATTAAGATTGCTCATAATCCCGTACAACATTCTCGAACTAAGCATATTGAAGTTCATCATCATTTCATTCGAGATCATATTGCTAAAGGAGACATCAATCTTAAGCATGTTCACACCGATAAGCAATTGGCAGATATATTCACCAAACCGCTTGATGAGAAAGTGTTTTGTCGTTTGAGAGGTGAATTGAACATCATTGATGCCTCAAACTTGGAGTAGAAACTCCATTTGGATACATGCAAGGCATGAGCCTTCTTATGACTAATCCTTGATATTTCTCTTATGATGATGATCATATGTCTTGGATCTACACTAGTACCCTTGCATGTTATCTAACCCTTGTAGGTACTTGGATGAACACAAATCTATGAGGTTGCAAGCCACTCACATCTTGAGCCACCTCTAAATCACCAAGTTCCTATGATATGATTGTTGAATACAAGGAAGCATGAACTCACTCAACATATCCTTTGACTACTTCAATATATCAAATTTCTTTTGGTATCAAGTTTTATGATTGTCATTTTGGATACACTAGTGCCCTTCCTTGCAAGACTAACCCATGTAGGAAAATGAACTCAAACAACTAGAGATGCTTCCAACTCTTGATGGACAATGTCAATTTTGAGCATCCAACACAAGTTCAACTTAGAGAAGTATGTGATGCCACCTTAGAGAAGCTTTGCTCCAAGCCATGAGCTAAAGTAACTCAACAAGGTGTGAATACATCAAAATGCTTAAACGAAAAATGGTAACCCCATTTTGAGCTTAAACGATGAGTATGACCTATGATTAGGTGACCTCACTTGACTCCTAAGTCAATATACTCTAACATAGGTGTCTTTGTCGCCGACCCTTTCTAGATGAAGTTCTCTAGTGTTCTTTTGCTCAGTTGCTGTTTGAATGTGCATATTCTTCTTTGTTTCTATGTCTCTCTCAAAAAAAACTTCATCTAGATACCTTTTCTTATTTCTGTTTTACTCTGTAAATTCTGTGTTTAATTCCTTGCAAATCCTTGTGAGGTTTCATTTGCAAAATCTTTTCTCTGTGTTGAACTCGGTCTCTCTGATCCGAACCCATCGGCTTGACCGAAACACAAGGTCCCCTTGTGAATAGTTCATTGGTACAACCGACATGGACTACTTTGGTCTCACTGATCGGGACTGTCGGTGACTCTGTTATCTCGGCGTCACCGATGGAAAACGAATCGGCGTCACCGATTTCAACTCTGAGAAAGTATTTTGCCATTTCTTATTGCCTATTTTCTTCAGCTCCACTCAATGATTCTTTCCTCTATCAGTATCACAAATTACATGTTGCTTCGTAGTGCCTCTCAAGGACCACACCTATTTGGCTCACAATCCAGAAGTTCCCTTCTTGGAAATTGATATCAAAGGGGGAGAGAGAGATCATCAAAGCTTATCAAATGAGCACATCTAAGCTCTTCTACAGATGTTTGTTATCAAAGAGGAGAGAAGTCACATGTCTTTAAGAGGGGAAAAGACATGTCAATATGTTTGATCTTAGCTATTGCTAATAGTCTTGTTGCTCTAATTGTATATTACCCTTTCTTGTTCTGATTTTCTCTCACCCTATCTTCTCCCATTATCCAATATCAGATTCAGGGGAGAAAAATTCCATGTCTAGGGGAGGAAAATCTTTGGAATTCATGGCACATCTTTAGATCTTTGGGGACATGTCTATATCTAAATGAAGTACTCAGTACTCACCCATTACATGTCATCCCAGTCTTGGTATTCTTGTGGTTCTCTAAAACTGCTTTACTTAGAGTGATCTTGTGTTATCTAACCCTGTTTTCTCAAGTTCTGTCTTTCCAGAGCCAGCTCGAGACCACAAGGTAAGTATATGCATCACACTCATGTGCATGATGATCTCTTGCTGATGTACATATTTTTTGCAAGAAGAATTCATAAACATTGAGGTACATTTCCTAATCATATCATTTGCTCTGATGCATATAGCCAAGATACATGTAACTCTCTGCTTGCTCTGTCATGCTTATGCATTCACATGCTAGTACGTTATATCTTCACATGATTGCATACATTTAGGGGGAGCTTATGCATGTTACATGTCTTTCCAAAGCTTTACTTGCTACTCTTCATATCTTTTACCTAAAGCTTTGATGTATGTTGTCATCAATTACCAAAAAGGGGGAGATTGAAAGCACAAGTGCTCCCTGGGTGATTTTGGTAATTAATGTCAACATATCTCTTGTTGGACTAATGCTTTATCTAGTGTATTTTAGACAAGTTCAACAATGGCATGGTATGGAATAGGAATGTGGACCCCTTCAAAATGCTAAGGACACATATTGGCAAAAGCTCAAGACTCTTCATTTTACTTTTAGTGATCCAAGATCACATTGAGTCCATAGGAAAGCCAATACTATTAAAAGGGGATAAGGTGTTGCTTAATGGTCTACTTGCTCAAGTGCTTAGTGATATTGCTCCAAAGCCCTCAACCACTTTCTCATTCCAAATTTTTCCAAAACCCAAAGTCAAACTCGGCCCCACCGAAACATCCTATCCGGCGCCACCGAGTTCACATGACATAGCCACTGCTAGAAACTCTAAATAGTTCGGTCACACCGATACAGGTCTCGGTCTCACCGAGATGGCCTTGCCAGCGTGCTGTGATTGTTGCACTCTTTCGGTCTCACCGAGTCAATGCAATCGGTCACACCGAGTTGTCTTGACATTCGCTCTGTTGCCCTATTGCTTCACTTCGGTCTCACCGAGTTGATGCAATAGGTGCCACCGAGTTAATGTTTGCCCTAAGCCCTAGCACATCGGTCCCACCGAGTTGTTCCAGTCGGTCCCACCGAGATTCCTAACATTCACATTTTGAACTAAATCGGTCTCACCGACTTCATCTATTCGGTCTGACCGAGTTGGTTCAAATGTGTGTAATGGTTGGATTTTGTGTGGAGACTATATATACCCCTCCACCCCCTTCTCCATTCGAGAGAGAGCCATCAGAACGTGCCTACACTTCCAGCATACATTTTCTGAGAGAGAACCACCTACTCATGTGTTGAGATCAAGATATTCCAATCCTACCACAAGAATCTTTATTTCTAGCCTTCTCCAAGTTACTTTCCACTCAAATCATCTTTCCACCATATCCAAATCAGTGAGAGAGAGTTGAGTGTTGGGGAGACTATCATTTGAAGCACAAGAGCAAGGAGTTCATCATCAACACACCATCTATTACCTTTTGGAGAGTGGTGTCTCCTAGATTGGTTAGGTGTCGCTTGGGACCCTCCGACAAGATGTGGAGTTGAACCAAGAAGTTTGTAAGGGCAAGGAGATCGCCTACTTCGTGAAGATCTACCCGAGTGAGGCAAGCCCTTCGTGGGTGATGGCCATGGTGGGATAGGCAAGGTTGCTTCTTCGTGGACCCTTCGTGGGTGGAGCCATCCGTGGACTCGTGCAACCGTTACCCTTTGTGGGTTGAAGTCTCCATCAACGTGGATGTACGATAGCACCACCTATCAGAACCACACCAATAATCTTCGTGTCTTCATTGCGTTTGCACACTCCAATCCCATCCCTTTACTTTCTTGCAATTAGAATGCTTTACTCTTTTCGTTGCTCATACTCTTGTCATGCTTGCTTGAAATGTATTGTGAATGCTTAAACTTGTGCTAAAACTCCACCTCAACTTGAACAACTTAAAAATTGCCACTTTTACTTGCTGAGGGTCTAATCACCCCCTCTAGACCCCTCTTCTCGTTCCTTTCAGAAGCCTCTAGTGAAAACTATGGCCCACGGGTCTACCTTTATCATATATTAAAATCCAAAAATACCTTGCTATAATTTATTTACCATTATTTTATTTTATGTTTTTGTTTATCTATCTACCATTATCAGACTTGATCCTTGCAATTAACCGCCGAGGGGATTGACAACCCCCTTGGTCGCGTTGGGTGGAAGTATTTCTTCTTTTGTGTGTAGGTGTTGTTCAAGAGGTCTTGCTTGGTTCTCCTACTAGATTGATAACCTTGGTTCTTAACTTAGGGAAATACTTATCTCTACTGTACTGCATCATCCTCTCCTCTTCAAGGAAATCCCAACGCAGCTCACAAGTAGCACTAGTTGAGGCTTGGGATGGATTTTGGGCCTCTAGACTCACGTTACCCCATGTTATCCCATGCCAAACGAGCCTGGGGGAGACCCATGTTCATGGAAATTTTTCTGCAGGTGTCGGTGTAATGAGAACCAGGGTCTCATCAACCTTCTTAGCATGGGTCATACCCGTCTAGGACCATTACCCGACAACCCCGGCCAAGGCCAAGTTTCCCGGCAAAGAACCATCCTTGCCGGCAAGCAAGACATCCGGCAAACATCTTGACGCAGAGCATGAAGAAGGAACCAGACCAAGCTACGAAGAAGAGCACGGCTTGGGATACAAGACGAAGTCAGTGCTCGCTGGCAAGGCATGAGCCGGCAAGCCAAGGGCCCGGCAAGCTCCGTCCCGGCAAAGCTTGCCGGAGGACAGTTGGGCACAAGTGCAAGACTACCGAAAATGGCGTTCAAGCCAATAGCCAGAAGACAGAAGACCAAAGGTTTGGCTCCCGGCAAGATGCTTGCCGGGAGGCTTGCGAAGATCCAGCAGGCCTCGCACCCGGCAAGACTCCGCCACCCTGCCACTGCTCTAGCGCAGCGGCCAGCCTGTCATTTGGGTTTTGTCCTCCTGGATGTGTGTCATGGCACTAGTGGTGGACGGGCTTAAGCGGTGCTGATGGGACGGGCCCTTTTTCCGTCCCCAAGAAAGTAAGGAACACCTAAACGGAGCATTTAATGCGTTTGTCCTAAGACCTCAGTGATAAACAAGTAAACCCTGTAGCAACCTTACACCTCTTGTATGTACTGTACGCCATTGTTGGTGACCCCTTGGACATATAAAAGGAGGCCCAAGGCGTATCTACAAGGGGGGAGGACTCTCTGGCCCATTCTGCTTGCGTAGCTGCTGCTCGAACATACTGTTCACCGCAAGCACTCCTGGAGCTTGGGCTTAAACACCCACAATAAACCAAAGCAGGAGTAGGGTATTACGCTTCTCAGCGGCCCGAACCTGGGTAAAAATCCCCTCACGGTCCCATAGGTGTATACCTCTCTCCCTGCCGAACCGTAAAAGGGATCCACGCGGTCCCATAGGTGTCGTACACCGACATCTTTGGCGCGCCAGGTAGGGGGAAAGGTTGCGCGAACCTGATCTAGCGATCAGCGCGTCAGTTTCATCATCTTCACCACCATAGCGCCCGAGCAGAAGGGCGCGACGGCAGATGCTTCATTTACGTCCAAGTTTCCATTGCCAACGCTTACGGGTGACGGCGGAGGAAGCGGCGGACGAGGGCAGACAAGCTTCGCACCCCCGAAGCTAAGTTCTAGTACCTTAATCGCTATACGATGTTTAGTCTTTTCCTCGAATGGCATTTATTTTTTATAACCTGTGTGCAGAGGAGTGCTTTCAGAACATCCTGCGCTCTTGGTGGTTCTGGACCACCTGACGACACCCATGCAGCCACGTTTGTACCCAAGCATTAAGTTTCCGGAGAGGCGGCATTCTCGATAGGCTGCTAGACAGGACCCGGTCCTAAGCGCCATCGACTAGAACATGCGCATTCGGGGAGTTGCCAGTAAGCTTGTGCTCCTAGTTGCCTCGAATCTGCTCGGCAACGTCAGTAGCTGCACAAGGACCAACAAGTGTTGCAGATATACGAGTGAAGGAGGGCTCAAAGGCTGGCAGCTCCTCAGAGAATAACCTTCTTGAGAGTTGCCGGTCAACACCACGAGCGCGGCCACGCTATGCGAGATGGACGGCGGGAAAAGCTAAGTTACAAAGATTTGTGACAATTACATTTCTCTTGCTGTTCTCACTTGCTTCTTACCCCTACACGCGAAAGAGCCTTCCCGAGGCTAATAGCACCCCTAGTTGTCTCAAGTCTGCTCGACAACTTGGGCGGCTGCACAGGCACCGGGAAGGTAAACCTTTCCGGGAGGCGGCGTTCCCGGCAAGCTGCTAAGGACCCATTTCTCAAGCGCTGCCGACAGGAGCATGCGCACCGAAAAGCTTTCTAGCAAGCGTGGGTTGTCTTGATTAATTTTTCGTCCTTGTACATCAACTTGCACATGAAGGAACCTTGTCGTGGTTAGCCCGCGCTCTGGTTTCGCCTTGAGTCTGCTCGGCAAGCTTAGCAGCTGCGTTCTGGCCCGACAAGTCGCTTTGCCAGCGGTGGTGTTTCCAGCAGGCTGCTAAGGACCTGTTCCTCAAAGCGCTCGCGGCAAGCATGCGCACCAGCAAGATTTCAAAACAGTGTAGAGTATAAGATATATGCAAGGATTGAATTAATCAAGGGGGAGCAAACATTTATTTAGCATAAAGAAACATGTCTTGCATACATAAAATTGGCCTGACTAAGATAAATTGTTTCTTTACATATGCTATTGCAGTAACAGGTAAGCAAAGAGTACTTCAGTCCTGGCGGCTGCTTTGTTCTTGGCGGCGCGCGGCAGCCAAGGAGGATAGCACTGGCAACAATCAAGCATTTGCTGTTAAGCAGTAGGCTTTGGCAAATTATCAAACCTTGTTGTTGAGCCATGCGCTCCGGCAAGGAGACTTTTCGCTCTTGTCATCGAGCCAAGCGCTCTGATGAGGGCAGAAGCATAGCGAGAATCTTGTCGTTGAGCCATGTGCTCCGACAAGGGGGATTTTTGCTCTTGTCGTTGAGCCAAGTGCTCTGACGAGGGTAGAAGCATATAAAATCTTGGGCATGGCAGTCATGACCCATGCCGAATTTGGCCCCACCTCCAGCATCGAGGTCTTTGAGTTCTCTGCTGAAGGCGGGTCCGGGGGCTCCTGTCGGTGTAATGAGAACCAGGGTCTCATCAACCTTCTTAGCATGGGTCATACCCATCTAGGACCGTTGCCCGACAACCCTAGCCAAGGCCAAGTTTCCCGGAAAAGAACCAACCTTGCCGGCAAGCAAGACATCCGGCAAACATCTTGACGCAGAGCATGAAGAAGGAACCAGACCAAGCTATGATGAAGAGCACGGCTTGGGATACAAGACGAAGTCAGCGCTCGCTAGCAAGGCACGAGACAGCAAGCCAAGGTCCCGGCAAGCTCCGTCCCGGCAAGGCTGCCGGAGGACAGTTGGGCACAAGTGCAAGACTATCGAAAACGGCATTCAAGCCAATAGCTAGAAGATAGAAGACCGAAGGCTTGGCTCCTGGCAAGATGCTTGCCGGGAGGCTTGCGAAGATCCAGCAAGACTCGCACCCGGCAAGACTCCGCCACCCTGCCACTGCTCCAGCGCAGCGGCCAACCTGTCATTTGGGTTTTGTCCTCCTGGATGCGTGCCATGGCACTAATGGTGGACGGGCTTAAGCGGTGTTGATGGGACGGGCCCTTTTCCATCCCCAAGAAAGTAAGGGACACCTAAACGGAGTATTTAATGTCTTTGTCCTAAGACGTCAGTGATAAACATGTAAACGCTGTAGCAACTTTACACCTCTTGTATGTATTGTACTCCACTGTTGGTGACCCCTTGGACGTATAAAAGGAGGCCCAAGGCGTATCTACAAGGGGGGAGGACTCTCTGGCCAATTCTGCATGCGTAGCTGCTGCTCGAACATACTGTTCACCGCAAGCGCTCCTGAAGCTTGGGCTTAAACACCCACAATAAACCAAAGCAGGAGTAGGGTATTACGCTTCTCAGCGGCCCGAACCTGGGTAAAAATCCCCTCGCGTTGATCGTTGGATCTGCTCTTTGTGCATACCTCTCTCCCTGCCAAACCGTAAAAGGGATCCACGCGGTCCCATAGGTGTCGTACACCGACAGCAGGCATCCTTGAGTGTGTGGAAGGAAAGAAACAACAAAAATTTCTGAAGGATCCTCCCCACTCATCAATCCCGGCTTGCTAGGTCCAAGAAAGATTTTAGCCTCCTCCAGTATAGGGTACAGGCTGATAAAAAGGTATTTGTAATCTCTTTCCTAGACTCCATCTAGACCCCCTCTGCTCTACTCCCCCCTATTGTCACCTACCCCCCATCCTTACCTCCCATAAACGGTGGGGGAGTGATGTAACTACCCATGTAAATTGTAACCACCCCTTCTTATATTTTAATAGAAGCAATGGGAGCCTCTCCCACTATCTAAAATTTCAAAAAAAAAAAGCACAAATCCTCATGTATATATACGATAGAGGGGAGAGGGAGGGCTTCCAACAAGGGGAAAAGTTTCCCCTTTGGTGCACCGGCCGCGGAGGAGGAGTCTAATTCCTACCCCTCTCCCAATTCGGCCTCCTTCCTTAGGGAAGGAGGCACTTTCCCACTTGGGCCTTTTTGGCCCAAGTTGCGTTCCACCTCTTGGCCTTTTTAGGACCGTTGATATTTAAATTAAATAGAAAATGTTTTAAATACTTCTAGACCATTTTATATACATTTTAACTTCTCTAGAAACCTTTTCCACCTATATATAATTTATCAGTAATACCCAGTATTGCCAGATACTCACCGAAACCCTTTCAGTGACCCTGAAACACTTTCGGATCCTCTCAGAACTATTTTGAACATTCATGAAATAATTCCATAGATGTATTCGCATGAAGCCCATCCTACTAACACTCAGTAGATCATGATTTTCTTAAGCTTGTGACCCCGTAGGTTTGGTAACTCACAGACATGGACGAAATCGTTTGTTCAATGACCGACAACGGGACCGTGGATGTCTATATTGGTCCCTGTGAGTACATGAATGATATTTGAGTGAACCTTTGGTTACCATGTGATGTTCCCTTTGCTTTGTGATACTTCACAAAACCCAGGATGCATCGGTATCCTCCTAGTCATCACCATGCTCACTATACCAAAATCCTTGTTACCGGTTTCATTATTCTTTCTCGTTATTGTGTTCCGGCATCCCCGTGATGAAGTCAGCTATGTCTGGCTAGACGATGATCGATGTCATCACACTGAGAGGGCCCTAGGAATATCTCTCCATCAGCGGGGGAGCAAATCCCACTCTCGAGCTATCCAGTCACTTGTCATACTTTTTTATGACCCTGTAAGTTGTCGTTATGATCACCCTGTTACAGGTGACATTTGAGCAACCCCAAAGCCCATCATACGGTAAGAAGTGACCACGATACTCTCATGGTATAAGGAGCAATATCACATGTTAACAATCCATGTTATTACTATTGAATACAGACTATATTAATGCAATTCACAACAAACAAGTTTGGGTCAGTTCAATATGATCGTTCTTCCAACATCATAATCTCAATGTTGTTTTAGGACCATCGTTGCACTTAACGATATCCTAAGATCTGGAAAACATGATCACTAACAACACTTGAGCTGGTCCTAGAGGCAAGACTAGGAACCTATTATTTAACCGTTTATCATTCCACACGTGCATATGAGTTTTCCACCGAATTGCATATTCTAGGATCATAGCAGTTATAGCATAGAATATAAACTCTTTAATTATGAATATGGAAATATAATAATACAAATATTATCGCCTCTAGGGCATATTTCCAACAGTCTCCCACTTGCACTAGAGTCAATAATATAGTTGCATGTTTATCTAACTTCAATGGCTATCTGGTGTAGCACATGCTTTGCTAGTGGTAGAGCCTTCGTCACCAGATCTGACATTCTTCAAATCCCAATTTGTGTCGGTAATAACTTGTTCCATTATGTAATTCTTTTGTTACATTAATTGTAACACTATATCTCCATATAGTCCATTCTGTAGTAACACTCTATCTCCATATAGTCCAATTGCTATATCTTCGCATAGTCAATATTCATTTTGGAACTACATCGTTATCAATAAACCTTTTATTGATCTAGATTACATCCTATTGAATAGCTTCTCAAGTTTCAATCAATATCATTTATAGATCCACAATTTATGTTCATTTTTTAAAATTATTTAAAAAATTATAGCATGATAGTTAACTCATATCAGTCATGAAGTTGTCTTTGTGTAACCTTTACAACAAATATTTTGTGTAACCATTTACAACAATCTCTTCATCTCCTCCAAGGACAAGAAGTTAAAACTTTTGTCCAATTGAGGTACTCAATCTTTAAGCAATACCCCTAGTGTATTTCTTCTGGAATCACCATGGTATTTATATTTAATGATTAGTATTTATGAAACATATGGCTTTGTACATTTGATAATATATATGATGAATTCAATTTCTGAAGTATATTGAACTCCATTCATCCACACATGCTTTATCAACTATTTATTTTGCACATTGTTATGCTACGTGGCCTTTTTGAGAAAACAATCTCCTTTTAAAATTCTTTAAAACCTTGTCACGGTATATGTCTTAGCGTAATCAGATGTTTTCAATCTATCTCTACAGATTAACATCTAATAATTCTAAGTCCTTTTAGAAACATAATTTTAATCTTTTGTGCTAATATCACCGTTCAAAAAATCTTCCGATTCAGCGATTAATCTTCCGATTTATCGCTACTTGGGGGGTTGACCAATAAGATTATGCCTTATCTTGACCGTTTATCTTTTGGGCCGACTTATCGCTCTGAGAAGCGATTTATCGGGAATCTACCGATAAATCAGACCTATTCATAGCACTATGTTTGCAAAAACTATGTTTATTTGTGTTTTGTGGACCTTATTACACAATATGTATTGTTGTCATATTTTGTTTGTCATTATACGAGGATTCAAAGGCTAGGAATCAAGGTAACACTTTTGTCCAATATTGTCTTGGTGTTGAATATAGCGTATTTTAGTGCTGGGAACCTGGGATTTGCAAAAAAATATCCGATTAATAGTCGACCGATAAAATTGTTTAATCAGCCAATCTCCGATTAATCTATAATCCCCAGCTGACCGAGACGATAATGATAAGCGATATCCTCAACATTGGCTAATATTATTCCTGATCAAGAGATATGTCATACATATGTAAAATCAGAAATGCCATAGAGCTCCCACTAAACTTCTTGTATCCACAAGTTTCTTGATAAACTTCAAAATTCTCCAATTCTTTTATCTAATTCCAGCTATTTCATACATTACTTCAAATCATACTCATGACTTGAATTATTTATATCATCCTGATATTCCTGAAAATACTTTTGATTGTATCTTATATACATCCTTTTGAAACCTTCTTTCAAAATAGTCTTGTTTATTATATGAATAACACTCATCATTGTAATCCATTTATACTTTTAGTATTGCTACTAAAATGAAGATTTGACAAGATCAACTCTTCCTTTTTCTACAAAACTCTTTTGTAAAACTTTCTTTCAGGATCACTATCCATGAACATTTGAAGATCCATGTATACACCTTCTGAAGATTAAGTTCAAAACTTGTTCCTTGTATATTGACTTCACTTTGGATTTCAATTATTTAAGTAATACCTCTCTAGCTGGGTGCCATCACCGCTTCCTCCTAGTGCGTAGGTTTCATCTTCTAATAGGATGAAATTTCCAGTAGATTCAATAATCTTTTCCTGACATTTCATTTTGTTATAGTCTTAACTCAAGCTTCTACATCTTATGTAGTAGATTCTTTGCTTAGTTTTGTAGATATACTATTCCATAACCTTTCTGGTTTAGTCTTGCTTTAACTTGAGCCGAAGATTCAATAATCATAATAAGTTGTATCATCCTCCCACTTACTCTTTTAGCAAGAAAAAACCTTTTCTCGATAAACATATATTCTGACAAACATTTTGTCCTTTGAATTTTGTAAGAGGAACACAAAACCTACAAACAAGCATTTGGTCAAAATATGCTATAACTCTTTATAGTTATTACCATACTTTTAGAGGGTGCATTCGTCTAGTGCAAATTTTGCTGTTCCATGCTCAAATCCCCAAAACTTTAATAATAGCAGACAGTAATAATAATTCCACAATTATTCAATTACTTGTGAAACTTATGACTTAGATATATTTCTTCGTGATAGAAGAATTCTATTTCATCTTTTGTCATAATGATATTATATCTTCATCCTGAATTTTTGAACTTTTCAAATATTTCAGTTATTTATGTTTTATAAAGTAAATCACATTTACTCATAACTTTGATGAAGTATAAATATTCACCACCTCTTGTTATATCCATCGGACTTTATACATCATAATGTAATCAGTCATTTCAAATAAAAGACTTTTATACTTCATCTTATGAAGTTTTAATTATCCGATATAACCAAGCAGTGCCACATACAAGTGGTTTTATCAGTCTTCTCAAGATGTTTAGCTTTAATGTTGTAGATCAAAAACTTCAAGATTCATCACGAATAAACCATCATAAAATAGAGGTTTAATCAAATTCCATATTCTTATAATAATCTAAACAACTATTGTTTAAAAACTCATAAGAATATCCATCGCATAACCCATAGGATAATGCATTACATAACTCTGAAGCAAAATAATTATTATTTTATTTCCTAGATAAATCTTGAAGATAAACTAAAGACATGACTTTGACGGTCTCTAAGTAGCGATCCCATCACCATTACCGACTTGTATCACGACTTCATTTCTTCTCTCCTTGTGAGTTCTCTGTAGTCCTTGTATCGGTTTGCAAAAGAGAGCAACCGATAAGTATCAAATACTTTATTACATACAAAAATTTTACAAGTAGAATAACATTAACTTTGTATAACGATTATACCTTTACCGGAAGAACCGTTCTTCTTATCTGCCAAATACTTTTTGCAGCTATGCTTCTAGTATCCCTTCTGCTTGCAGTAGAAACATTCAGACTCTTTAGAGGCTCCACCCTTGTTCTTCTTCTGAGACTCGGTCTTACCCAATTCAATAGATTTCTTCTTCTTGAAACTGGTGGTCTTGTTGACCATCAACATTATTTTATTCTACTTCATTCCAGCTTCCGCAGTTTTGAGCATAACAAAAAACTCGTTTGCAATTTTTCCCATCCCATTCATGTTGTAATTCATGACAAATCCATCGTAAGATGGGGGGAGTGAAGCAAACACAATAACTGTATCGAGTGTCGGCGAAATTCCAAATTCTAGAGAAGCCAGTCTATCAACATAGCCAGCAAGCTTTACTGTATGCTCACTCATTGAAGAACCATCTTTCATCTTGCATTCAATCAAGGCCTTGGTTAATTCAAAATGTTTGGTCCTTGCCTGCTTCTTGTATAGAACTTCCAGTGACCCAATTATGAATTGAGTAGTGGATCGTTCAAAATGCTTCTGTAGTTCAGGATCCATGCAAGTTAACATGAGGCACTGGACTAAACCACAGTCATCACTATGAGCAGCATAAGCATCAACTTCTTCTGGTGTTGCATCCTTTCTGGGAGCATCACCCAGGGGCTGATCCAGTATGTAGTCGTTCTTAGCACTGTTGAGAACAAATCTTAGGTTCAAGATCCAATCTGCATAGTTTCCACCATTAGCAGCCAACTTTTATTTCTCTAACATAGGGGCTAAGTCGAACATATTACGAGCCATTGATCTACAATGATGGACACAAAATTCATTTAGACATTTATTCAGAATTAATGTTGCACTAGTGTTTAAACAAATTTTACTATACAGTGCACTCCCACTCAAATTAATATCTCTCATAATTAACAGTGAGTGATTCAAGATCCAAATCTAGTTCTTAGTCATTGATGTGGACATCACTGATGATGAGAATTTAGACCGGTAGGCAAACTATTGCCGATTATATCACCATATGACTCTTGTTCATCTTGCCTTGTGCTCTGAGCTCAGAACGATTGTGCTAGAACTTGAAGATAATCGAGTGTTATCAGCACATAGGGTATGACCATTTCCGTCTTACATCTCTCATGTTGTTTGGACTCATGTGGACATGACGAACTCCGAGATGCTAGAATATGACAGACGGTTGCAGCACTGGGAAGAGCACCTTTTTAGCTTGATATTTACTGTGAGAGATCACCCTAATAATTTACTGCTGCAAAATTCAAGGGTGCAAACAACAAAGGGATAAACATCTCAAGCAGTCCATAAAAGCATGATATGGTATAGCCTTGGGCGCCAGGAATCTCTGTGATCATCTTCAATCTCCAGTTGAAGCGTCGTGATGGACAATATTTCGTTGCCATGGCAATCGTATCAAAAAACATTATCGTGGCGGCAATTTCAGAAAATGTTGCTGTGGCACCAAATTCAGAAATTCTGCTGTGGCACAAAATTATAGCTTCTCGTCTCACGCCTAGGACACCTTCTCTTCATCGGGGTCCTCCGTGTACGGTTGCCATCGTCGCCTATAACCTGTAGGCTATCTCTACAATATTTACATTAATGTGGCAATCTCGTGGCTCCAGCCATCATGCCGTGACGCGTAGGCCACTTAACATTACAACATATAACCATCTGATACATAAACTCATTATCATGACGAAGGCTATACCACATCATATGCATACCCTGCAAACCCAAGTTAGACGTCCTCTAATCCGTTTTAGCAAATTTTAGTTCTGGGGTTAACCAATTTTAACAAGTAATCCTAGCTACCTACATCCACACTTTAGGCGATGATTCTTGATGCTAGATTAAGTTTCGGGGTGTGTGAAACAAGAGACTTAATTCAAAATCTCTAGACCCACACTAAACTTAGTCAAATACGCGTGACCCCCTAGAAGATCATCCATCTTAGGCACCCTCTTGTGTATGTGGTGGTTCACTATTTTCAACTATGGTGAAGCCCAAGGAATTGTTAGCAGATTGTCGACAGCCAGAGCCAATCGATTGTCAGAACCTTGTATAAAGCGACACCATGTCGTTGATAAATTGAACCGAAGCAACACTCGAGGGAACCATAGAAAGAACATCAACCCTCACAATCACATGTGATCTAGATTGCAACCTCCACCAACTCATATAACTGCTCATGATGCCACTATTGGGTAACGTAGTAGAAAACAAAAAAATTCGCGCCTACGATCATCCAAGACCAATATGAAGATGCATCATGGGTTGGGATCACGATAATTACCATCACCGAGTTGCAGTGCAAGAAGAACATGTTGATGTAGATCGTACTTGGAGTTCCCTCAAACTATCGATGAACGATCCCTCGTACCACCCACGAAAAATCCTTCGAACCAAAGACTGAAGGCACGGCCTCTCTACTTGGTTGCAAGCGTGCAACCTTCACGATCCGACAGCGCTTCACCATCTAGAGCTAATTGTCACTGGAGAATTAGAGGGAGGAAATTAGAACCACATGGGGCTTATAATTATGAGGACAAGAGGATTAGCCAAGCTCTAATTAGTCAACTAGGACCAACTAGAACAAGAACTAGAAGAACTAGAGGAGGCTCCAAAACTTGTACGAACAAAACAACACAAATCCTCATGTATATAGAGGGAGGGCGGCCACCACGGGGGGAAGTTTCCCCTTTGGTGCGCCGGCAAGGGACAAGGAGTCCGACTCCTCCCCCTCTCGTAATTTGGCCTCCTTCCTTAGGGAAGGAGGCACTTTCCCACTTGGGCCTTTTTGGCCCAAGTTGCCTTCCACCTCTTGGCCTTTTTAGGCCCTTTGATATTTAAATTAAATATAAAATGTTCTAAATACTTCTAGACCATTTTATATACATTTTAACATCTTTGGAAACTTTTTCCACCTATATATAATTTATCGGTAATACCGAGTATTACCCGATACTCACCGAACCCCTTCCAGTGACCCCGAAACGCTTCCGGATCCTCTCGGAACTATTCCAAATATTCATGAAATAATTCCACAAATGTATTCTCATGACTCCCATCCTACTAGAAGTCAGCAGATCATGATTTCCTGAAGCTTGTGACCACATAGGTTCAGTCACTCACAGACATGGACGAAACCATTCGTTCAATGACTGACAGGGGGACCGTAGACGCCCATACTGGTCCCTGTGAGTACACATATGATATTCAAGTGAACCTTTGGTTATCATGTGATCTTACCTTTGCTTATACTTCCCAAAAACCTTGATGCATCAGTATGGGTTCAGGGGCTCCGCTGACCCAAGAAAGGTTCGAACTCTGGGGCGTGTGCGAAGAACTAAACCTCTCCAGCCAACCGATTCGTTGCTCTCACGGCCTAGCTTGATGAAAAGGAAAGGAAGGAGACACGGGAGTTTACCCAGGTTTGGGCCACCTTGCGGTGTAAGACCCTACTCCTGCTTTGGGGTGGATTAGCCTCGCGAGGGGCTGAGGACGAACTAGTACAGAGGAAGAACAACCTCACGAGGTATGTTCTTGTGTGGGTTTGAGCTGAGGGTTCCCTCTCCCCTTCCTACGGTGGTGGCTAACCTATATATAGTGGCCTTGGTCCTCTTCCTCCAAAATGAAGGTGGGAAGGGATCCCACAATAGCCAATTTTGAAGGGGGACAAGTAGTACATCTTATCCTGACGAAAGGTGGTCTTCGCCTGCAAAGCTTCTGGTTTTGACGTTGTGGTGGGCTCGGCGATGACATCCGGCCTGCCGTCCTGGCGGTCTTGGCCTCATTGCACGGGAATGGAAACCTTTGGGTGATTCCTCGGGACTCCGCGCCTGCGCTTGCCTCCTTAGCACAAAAGAGGAAACCTGCTACACTGCGCCCGCTGGTGCCCGCCTGGCCTTGGTCGTCATGGCTTGCGTCACCCGAACCTCATGAGATGGGTGCTTGCATAGGAATCTCCGCTCCTCAGGAGCCAGCCTAGGGAGGCCGCTCCCTCCGGAGGTCTTGGCATCGTCCGCCTCGCGAGGCTTGGCCCCTCGTGAGGGTCTTGTCTTGCCGATGCTGAAGATGGGCCGTACCAGGCCGTCGATGGAGCCACGCCGTGGGCCACAGGCAGGCAACTCTGGGTACCCTGGTTCCCGGAACACCGACACCCTCGTGAAGACCTCGTTGGCGTCCTTCACGATCCAGTCGCGCTCCTCACGCGCGGTGGCGTCCTGTCGGCGGCCCAGCTTCAAGGCCACGTCCAGCTGACACCACGCCTCTGCTAGGCTCGCGTGCTCCTGCGTGAGGTGTCGTGGTTCTAAGTCTGAAAGTAGAATAGGGGGTAAGTATGAGGAGGCAAGATCCTAGCTACGATGAGGTTGTGCATGCAAGATTTACGAGTTCAGGCCCTTCTCGGAGGAAGTAACAGCGCTACGTCTCGGTGCCCGGAGGCTCGGTCAATTGGATTATGCGTGAAGTTACCGGGGGTGCAAACCCTTGTGCCAGTGGAGGGGGGTGGCTTATATAGAGTGCGCCAAGACCCCAGCCAGCCCATGTTACAAGGGGTTCAATGTACATAAAGATAGGACGTTACTGATAACGCCAGCAATAAAGGCAAATAAGTGATCATTAAGACCATGGAGTGAACGCCTGACCGTTGCCATTCTGAGTGACTTTAGACCTTCTGTCTTCCGAGTGATTTCTGATGTGGTCGAGTGAGTACACTCCAGTCGAATGGAATTGGGCTTTCCGAGTGGAATGCTTCTGGTCGAGTGGATGGTATTGTCCTTTGAATATTCATGACTTTAAGATAATGTCCTTGGGAAGGGTGTCTAGGTCAAGCCTATTACCCTACCCCAGGTACATGTCATCGTCATTAGCCCCCGAATGGTTCAGGGTTCAAGTGGAAAAAGGAGTTGAAGACGGTTCCGACCCAGTTTTCACGCTTCGGGAGCGTTTTGCCTGGATTAACGAACCACGTAACGACTTCGACTTCATTTTCAGTCGCCTTGATCCATTCCTAAATTGCCCAATGAATTTCGTTGATAAGCTTCAATTGTGGACATGGTATGAGATCTTTGGCGCGATTGACCACACTATCGTTCCCTGATCTCACGGGATTCGAAATTTGGAGAAGCGCGCGGGACGGGGAGGCCCGCAGTAAACGGAACAAATTTGGCTGGGACGCCTCGATCCTTGCGCCACCTTTCTTGCCACGTACCGAGCACGCGATTGTGGTAGGATTCGATGGGATTGCTTGGACCCATGAGTTAGTCACTCGGTAACAAGCCCATATAAGGCGTCCGGGCCGATGCGTCTGGCACTATGCTCTTCATCCCCTTCTTCTTCCCCTGTTTCTCCACCGCATTCACCACCACCTTCGACGCCGCCGCCCCGTCCAAGCGCAGCCTGCTGCGATGGGGAAGGAGAAAACGGTGGCCCTGGAGCGTGCGAAGAAGGCGACGGCGGCAGCGAAGGGCAAGAAGACGAGTCGGGGCGGGTCATCGTCTAGGTCCGGCCTGCCACCCGGCTGGATCCAGGGTGACTGGATCAGATCCACGATCCGGAAGGAAGACATGGAGGATCTGGTCGAAGGGGGCTTGATTCCCCACCAGTCCTGGCGATTGCCGGGGAACGAGACCGAGCTGCAGCCGCAAGAGGGTGAGTGCGTCCTCCTCGCGACTCATGTCGACCGTAGTTTCTCCTTGCCTCCCCATCACTTTTTTTGGGCTTTCTTGAATTTCTTTGGAGCCCAACTTCATCACTTTTCCCCCAACACCATCACCTATCTTGCTGCATTTGTTTCCCTGTGTGAGAATTTCTTGGGCTGTCGACCGCACTGGGGTCTTTTCAAACATATATTCACATGTCGCTCCCAAGCCGTAAAGAAGTCCAATCCGAGTGATGAGAGAACACATGTGATCCAGATGTGCGGCGGTCTGGGAATTCAGATGAGGGGTAGGAGCACTTTTCCTGCTATGACGCTTCCCGATTCAGTTAGAGGGTGGCAGTCGACCTGGTTCTACTTCAAAGACCAACCGACTCCTGGTCAGTCGACTGGGCTTCCTCCCTTTTCCATGAATCGAGTCCAGCCGCCCTCTACTTTGAAAGTGAACCCAGAGGAGAAAGCAGAAGTGAATATGCTAGTTGAACGAGTAGTCCAATTAGTCCGCGATGGGGTGACTGGTATGGACTTGCTTGAAATATTTCTCAGTCGACGCATCCAGCCACTCCAGGCTCGTGATCATCCTATGTGGATGTACTCGGGTATTGATGACACTACCCGGATCCACCCGGAGGAGGTCACCGGGGAGGTAGTGGAGCAGTGGCTGCAAGGCATGACTGGTAACAAAGATAACCCTAGGGGGTCCAAGAGGGTCCCGCCATTTGACGAGACTAACGAACTGGATAAGGTACAATCTTCCGTGCCAAGTGCCCTTTGCTCTGATTTCTTATTTAGGCTTCAATCCGATTGATATTTGTATAATTCTTTGCTCTGCAGATATATACTGAGATGTACTCGATGCCCAACGGGGAGCAGATCCAGGAAGGAGAGGAGAGCGGAGGCAACAGCGGCGACTGGAACTCTGATGACGAGAGTGATGAAGAGTGCGAAGACTCGAGCAGTGATGAGGAGGTCGATTCTCCACCTCATGTGGAAAAGCGTTCCAAGCAGAAGCACGACCCAACAAGTATCCGGGGTAAGGTGGTGGCACCGACTGGACAAACTTTGAAGCGCACTCGGACATCTTCTCCGGTGTCGACTGAGAAGGCTCTGAAGCAGCACAAGACTGCGCTGTCAAAGCCACGG